>CM034152.1:761531605-761994828 GCA_019776745.2 Taxus chinensis | reverse complement strand
ACACCCTCTGCTTCAACTGGAGATAAACTCTGATATTTGTTAATCTCAAGCCTCGTAATGTTTGTATTCACCACCATGGTTCTTATCTTCTCTGGAACATCTGTGGTGATGGATACCAACTCATCTTGGGTTATCTCTTCCTTTTCATTTTATAGTACTAGGACAACATTGGCCATAGTAGACATCCTTCCCTCCAGAAGATCCAACTTTTGTGCTATGAGATTTCCAATCTCATCCAACCTCTCTTTATGTGGGTTTTGTGCTGCTGCAAGGGCTTCACAATTTTGTTTTACTAATTCCAATATTTCTGTGTGCCCTAAAGTCTCATCCTTAATTTCCTTCAAAACTTAATTATCCTCTATCATAGTCCTGATCCTAATCACCACTTTTGGTGCTGCATATATGTTCAGAGCTTGATCTAATTTCTTCAACTCATCTTGTAAAGTTTGGAGTAATGCCTCATAGGATGAAATCTTCCTAACCACGGAGGCCCTTGCTCTCTTTGCTTCTTGTTCAGGATCCTTTAACATTGACATTCGAATCGGTCCATCTTCAAGCCCAAATCAACTAATGTGTGCACATAATGCATAGCCAAAGGAAACTTCTCAGGTACCTTAGAATCTAGATGCAGTCTTGCTTTCAGTTTATAGTCACCAATTTATTCTTCCATGCTGATGAAGGCCTCATTCTTTTTCTACTCTCGATCCTTCTCTCCTTTCAGACGTGTTATTTCTATAGTTTTTTCCTTGTTTTCTTCAAGTAGCGCTCTAATAGTGGCAGCCTTATCAATATTCCTCTGTGCCACCTCTGTAGATACCTTAACCAAGGAATTTCTCACCTACTTATCAGACATGAGAGTGGGCTTTATAGTCATGTGCCTGCTCTAAGGTGCCTTCTTCACTCTTCTTGACACACAAGACTCCTCACATACATCAAAATATGGCTCATCCATATGATTCTGCATGGACTAGGAAAGTTGTTTCCTTACACACGTAGTGGCCATGTCTGGGTTTATTAGCTCCAACCCATATAACTCATTCAGGTCCACTGTTCTTTCAAAACGGGTGTGGATGATTTTGCTTATGTCCTCAGCATAGTCCATACTCAACACAATGTATTCTCCACTTGTTCTCCTTGTTCTTGGCTCATTAAGAACCTGAGTACCAAGGTTTGGAGTTGTACCTTCGACATCCTAAGTAGTATCATGTGCATGAGGTTGCTCATGCTCAGATTCTTTTACCTCCTTCACCCCTTCCTCTTTATCCTTCATGTCCTCATCTCTAGGATCCTCCATATCTTCTAGCTGCACTGGGTTCCCAGGCACGCTCTTTGCAGACTACTCCGCCTCCTCATTCAGCTTTAGCTTTCTCCTCTTCTCCTCAGTTTCCTCTTTCCAAGGGGATATTTTTTGTGACCTTCTTATAGGCTGTGGAGTTCCTATGCCTTGGGTCCTTTTTCTTCTAAATACCATCTTAAAGCGGCACTCTTCATGGACTGCTGCCATGTCTAAGTCCTCGTCTCCTTCTTACGCCTGAGGTGGAGTATCCGCATGCTCAGTCTCCACCCTGTCTATGGGCTACCTCCAGCACCTATGATCCTAGCCTCCACTATCTTTGTGTTCTTCTTCCTCCTTCTCTACCTCTATAGTTTCTGTGGGATTTGGAGCTGGCATGTTCTCCACTGTATGTTTTCCCTTAGGTAGTCCTAGGAGCATGAACTCATTCTCCACATACTTGTTATTATCCAGCTTAGGATTAAGCTGAAGATATACGAGTGCAGCTCCACTATCCCCAATATCTAAGCTTACTAGCTTCATACTTATGACTTTTGAAATGAGCCTCTCAATGTAGGAAGTCTGACCTAGATACACATATGTCTTCCTAAGGGTGTGGTAGTCACATTCTACCTTGTCTGCGTTGAATTTTAGACAATGCGCATCAGTAAATCTGTGAACTGAGGCTTGGAAGTAGCACACTATAAAGGCATAGGGCAGTTTGCACCATGGGATCTATGTCCCATACCTCATGGAAAATCACGTGATGTAGAAGTGTTGGTACACCATGAACTGTATTGCCTTTCCTACCACCGAAGGTAGCTCCTTGGGAATGTGTCATTCCTCAAACGCCATGCGAAGTCAGTCATACCACATTTCTGCCCTCTGCTTAAATGGCCCACTCATTGATCCTTCACATAAGTATTTTTCAAACCTCTCCGCGATGGAATTATTTTCTAAGGCATACTCCTAGATCTTGTCCTTTGGCCCATCGGGCACTCCAATTTCTAAAAACACAAGATAAAGTAGAATAACACCAAAACTTATCTTTTCTCCTGTGCGCACTTCCTCAAAAATGGTGTCTGCAATATAGCCTGCTAAGTTGTATACTACTCCTTGAGAAATTTTCTTTGCAACATGGAGCCACATGGTGTTTACCTACGACCATCTCTCTTGGTCATTTGGCTTGATGAGCAGATGCGCGACTACCTGCACCACATGAGACTTATTCACCTTATCTATGTTCATTTTACGTGGACCCTTGGTATACCCCAACTCCTTTCTTGTTTCTATGACCACTGCTTTATCAGTCATATCACTAACAAGGTCTACCCCTGTGCCTTTCAATCCTGTTAGTGTCAAAACCAAGCTTATTGTGATCCTAACCCTTCGTCTCGAAAAATAAAAGAAGTCCTCATGGAATCAGCTCATCAGCCATGGGTATAAGGTTTCATATTTGCCAAAATGTGGTAGCTCATACAACTGATAAACTCCTACCTACATCAGTAATTTTTCCCCAGTCTCGTCATAGACTGACATATCCTCCACCGTGCGCTTGTTGGTATTCTTATTCAACAAAGTTTCAAAATATCCTTTGTTGTCAGTGGTATGGTGGTTGTAGTCACCTATTTTGCATCTGTGGATGTGGGAATCCCACTCTTGTCTGACTATTACTCGTTCCGGGTACTGCATCTCTAAAATTTTTCTCTCAGGAGCAATTTCAACTTCAACTTCCACCTTCTTCTTTCCTTTCGGGCATACTACAGGTGTTTTCTTCGGTGCCATCACAAAAATCCTACCTTTTGTTATCTATAATGAGTAAACTCAAACCCTAGCTCGAATCTAAGTGCCCTAGCTTGAAACCATGTGCCCTAGCTCCTTTTCAACACTTTTGCTTCACTCAAACCCTTCACCAATGGGGACACAAGCCTCTTCTGCGCAATAGTCTGCTCTCTGCGTCTAGTTTCACAACATTCTGCACCTCAACATGATTTTCTCGAATCGGTCACACTTAGCTTGCTCAAATACTTGTGATCGTAAATGTAAAAATGAACCCACATCATGTCCTTATATAGATTTTCAAAAAGTTAGTGCATTTTTTCTCCTTCACCTACCAACAATCCTCTCATTAATTGACCATTTTCACAATCTTTGCATGGTACATCTTCACACCCCAACTATAAACTTCTAGCGTGCCTTCCTACCTTCTAGCTACAGACTTCTCTTCAGCGCACTTCCATGCACCTGAGTACCTTGCCATTGCGCCTTTCCCTGGTAGTCTCCATGACTGCTACTTACCTCGTGTTATACTGTTCCCTCATTTATCTCCATCTATGGTCATCTTGTAGAGCAATCTCATTTCTAATAGCTCTTTCCATAGTTAACTAGCACATGTAATAGTTTTTTTCTCATGTGAACCCAATTGTGAATATCCACCCCACACTAATGGTATGTGTAGTCCTCTACACATAAAAATACTTCAGATGGTAATTAGCTTCCAATGTGCAAACATGCTTATTACACAAAACACTAAACTAAATTGACAAAGTATAATGATGAAGAAGGAAATACAAAAATGAAAACCTATTCTAAATGACAACACTTCCTTATTACAAACACCAAGAAGACTTATTTATAATAGGGCTTCAGCCTACTCCCATTGAAGTAACCGGGTAACCATATTCCGTCAAGTGTCTCTAATTGGAAAGCACTTGATTCAAGTATATGAGTGATAATATATGGTCCCAACCAATGCACTTTCAGCTTGCCTGGATGTCGCAGAAACTTAGAATCATAAAGAAGCACCATCTATCCCATCTCAAGATTTTTGTCCCTGATGTGCCTGTCATGCCATGCCTTCTACCTGAAATTTTTCTGCTTCTGAATCTAATGTGATATGACATGCCTCTCATCCAACTATATCAATTTATCAATTCTTTCTTCTAATGCTTGCTCATCAGTTAGACCTCCAGCACACGCAATACGTAAATAATGTAACATGAATTCCATACGAAGAACTACTTCTGTGCCAAACACCAATTGAAAGGGTGTGGCCTTGTTCAACCTCTTGTATGTTGTTCTATATGCCCAAATCACGACAGAAACTTTATCATCCAAATATTTCCTTCCAACATCACAAGTTTTTGTCAATGTCTGGCTCAAAATCTTATTGAAGGCCTCAACAGTCCCATTTTCCTAAGGATAATAGGGCATAGTCTTATGGTGTGCAATCATAAATTCATCCAATAGTATCCTGATTGTCTCATTCAAAAAATGTGTACCCCTATCAGTTTTCGAGTTTAGCGGGCATCGATACCTTGTAAGAACATTTTTCCATAAGAACCTGGCTGTTGTAGCTGTTGTATAATCCTTGGTAGGTGATGTTTCTGCCCACCTTGCAAGATAACCTATGCAAGTGATTATGTAGCGTGATCCAGTTCTACGTGTGGTTGGTGAAATAGGACCCACAAAGTCTATATCCCATTTCTCAAATGGTTCTGCACTAGGAATAGGTCTTAAAGGCATTTCATCTCTTTGCCCAGGTTTACCAAGGCGTTGATAATGATCACACGCCTTACAATAAGCTTTACAATCTTTGTAGAGGGTCTCCCACCATAATCCAATGAGTAGAATCTTGCGCGTAGTGGCATCACCTGTATAGTGCCCAACTACAATACCACCATAAGCCTCTTCTATGATATCCATGCACTCGTGCTCTAGTACACACCGATGTAATACTTCATCTCAACCTAACTTGTATTGGTCATCACTGATCAACATAAAAGGTGTCGCATGAATTGCAAGTTGTTTCTTCTCTAAGGATTTGATTCCTTCTGGAGCCATACCTGTATGTAAAAAGACAACAATATCCTCCAATTCCGAAGGTGCGCGTTGTAACCCGTATAACTGTGCATCTGGCATTGTATCTTAAATTATCTGCACGTCCTCCCCTAACTAAATTCTTGATAAATGGTCTAGGCCAAAATTACTTTTACCTGGTTTTACCACAACTATGAAATAAAATTCTTGGAATAAGAGCACCCATCGACATATGTGCCCCTATAAAATGGGCTTGTTTACCAAGTATTTCAATGCCATGTGATCGGTATAAAATACAAATGGTGTTGTTAGCAAGTATTGTCTGAATTTATGTAGTGTATAGATCATTGACAAGGATTCGCGCCTAATAGTTGTATAATTCTACTTTGTAGAAGTCAAATTTCTACTAGCAAAATAAATAGTATGATCTATAATTCCTTCTCCTAGCTGAGCTAACACCATGCCAATTGTCGTCCCAGAGGCGTCCACATGTACATGAAATAGTTGGTTCCATGAGGGAAAACACATAATAGACATTGTAGTAAGTCTTTCCTTCATTGCCTCAAATGCACACTGTTGCGGTTCTCCCCGATAGAATGTCCCTTTTCCCTTTAGTAAGTCTTCCAAGGATGCAACAATCTTATCATATCCTTTGATAAATTTTCTATAATACCCAGTGTGACCTAAGAATCCATGCACCTCACTTTGACTGGTAGGCTCTTTCAGGCCTACAATAATTGTAACCTTAGCTGGATCCAATAACAAACCTTCCTTGTAGATAATGTGCTTTAACAAAGTGCCAAAAAGTGTAGCAAACATGCACTTCTTGATGTTTAAAGAGATGCTTAATTTTCTACATATTTCAAACATTAAGCACAATTTTTCATAATGATCCTTGACAAGTCCATACACCGTCCAATCATCCAAGTAAACATGTATCAAGTTGTGAATAAAATCCTGGAATGCTTGAATAACTATGCGCGAAAATACAGAAGGCACATTTTTCAGACCAAAGGGCATCATAGTATATGCAAAACTTCCCCATTCAATGGTAAAAGTTGTTTTCTCTTGATCCTCCTGTGTAATCCAGACCTGATGATACCCAGAGAATCTATCTTTAAAAGAATAGATTTTGCGCCCTACAATGCCTTCTAATATATCCTCTATGAAAGGTGTAGGAAAGGGATCAATCACACATGAAACATTCAGTTCCCTGTAATCCACACAAATCCTAATCCAACCATATTTCTTTATACTGATGACCATGGGGCTAACCCACTTTGGTTCTTCTAGGGGCTTGATGATGCCAAATTTTAGCATCTTATCAATTGCTTCCTTAACTTTTACGCGTAGTTTAGGGTTCATTCTTTAGGGTCTTTTTCTGACAGAGTGCGTACCTTCCTTAAGCTTAATCTTCATCTATTCTAATGATTAATGCACTCCTTTTAATTCATAGTAGCCCCTAGGAAATAAGCCTTGAAAACCACATAATAACTCAATGATTTTTGCCACTTAAGAGTTGGATCAATAATCCCCACTTATTTCCTCCTTAGGTTCCACAATCATACCAATAGTAACTTTTTTTAGGTGCGCATGTTCTTATACGTACTGTCTAACATATCATGCGTATCTGTTGAATTATCTATATCCAAATCTTCTACTTCCACATCATCCACTATGTAGACCATCTTTCCTTTGTCTTTCTCAAAGCAAGCGTGCGCTTAAGTAGCACAACATCTATCTCTTCTTATTTATAAAAGTGCACTCATGAGTCTATCTCCCCAAATAAATTCTGAATGAGTTCTTCTACCTTTGCACTGCTCCCATATTTAAGTTATTTATAAACCTTAATGCCTCTTCCATTGGTGGTTTTAGTAGAGAAGTAGTCAAAAGTTTGGACCATTCCCGCAATCAAATTTTGCCAATTTCCAGTCTCTCTATGTAGCTCCGCATATACATACTAAATGCGTGCACAACCTTGTAAAGTGGAATAAAATTTGTACACCCATAGGAAAGGTGATAAAGCTTCCTGCCCCCACTATCCAGAGCCTTTCAAATTGTTGAACGTGGTGCTGAGCAAGTTGATTACCATTATATGTGTATATTTGAGTAGTTGCATTGCTCCTAGAAAACCAAGTTATTAAAGAAATCTTGACTTCATTCCATTCTACAATATTATCCCTGTGAACCACCCATCATCACATTATTGTCCCGTGTAGGGTATATTCTAACACATTTATTCTTTCAAATTGGTATGTCCATTGTTCCTCCATGGCGTGCAGGAATACCGTAGGGTATCTTTCTCTAGTGTATCAAGGTATAAAGTCGTTACCTATCCTCCTAATACAATGAGGTTTGATTTTCCATGCAAATACACTCCTTACTTTGCACCCAACCATCTCATAAGTGTCATGAGCCCAATTATCACAAGTAATACTTGTGGTATCACTAAAAGACTGTGCATCTTCCCACTAGAGGATTCCTTCCTTATATGGCTTGAGTACTTCTGGGTCCCAAATGGTGCGTACATAAATCCTGTTCAAATTTTCTTCACTTAAAGGCTCAACATAAGGTGCATATTTTCCCATCCGTTAAAGGGATAATAACTCTTTCCTCCTTGTTATCAAAACTTATATATCCCTTTTTGAATCTTATAGTCAACATTATTTACATAACACTAAGGGTGCCCAAGCAAAGTTAGGGAACTGTCTTCTTCTATAAGTGCTAAAACCTCAAAGTCCCTAGTGAACTTGACCCCTTGTATGGTAATGGATGCATATTTTAAAACTCTTATGGGAGTAGGCCTTATTCCGATTAACCATAAATAAATACATTATAAGATGGCTACAATGGAGGTCTCCCCATTTGTACCCATGCATCTAGAGTAAGAAAATTTACCTCCGCGTCTGTGTTAATTAAGATATTACTAAAGAGCCATCCATCCAAAACAACATTCAAAGTGATCTCCTTATCGTGATCTAATCTATGAGGGGGAAGATTTGCATGCATGATTTGATGTCCATTCTCAATACCTACTCGTGAAGTGTTTCCCTTTAGCTAAATCCCTAGTAATGGAATGGTATTATCCTGGCACACCCATTTTAAATTCCCCCTTCAAGTCATCCATATCTGACTGGACCATCTCTAACACCTTATTTTGTTCCATCTTCCGTGGTTTCTCCTTTAAACACTATATTTCACCCCGAAGGTTTCTAAGTACCCACCGTCATCTTCTGATAAATCTCCTTCTAGTGCATAGTATCTAGATACCTTACATGCAAAACATACTCCTTAGTGATGGTAGGATTCTTCTGTAACACTTCCCTGGCACTCGCATCTTTAGCGCATGTGTAGTAATCTTCATAGGTATTACCTTAGGTTCCGGTGCCAACTTTGGCATCCACTGATTTTTCACAGCTGCATTATATTCTAACCATCCATGTGCCCTCGTTTTCCTATTTATACTACTTGTTAAGATGCTCATATAGGTTCGGGCATTCCTTATAGCTATGGATATTCCCACAAAAAGAACAAGTAATACTCTAAGGACATTCACCGCATGTAGTGGTTAGGAGATTCACATGTAAAGTACATCCTGTGAGGAAACTCATCTCATCCACCACCATGGCCTTGACCCCCCAAATCCACCATGGTATCCTTGACCTCTGCCACGTCCTCCTTTATAGCGCCCCTCAATTCCGATCATATCACGCTTGATTATGATCCTAATCATGGTGCTCACCTTTACCCTTAAATTTATTTGATACTCATGTCTATCACATACTAATATCTATAACATCATGGATTTGACCAATCAACCTACAATCTTCTGTATCATGAGTTGTGGAATGAATTTTTTTTATGATAGTAAGATACATTCTTCCTTATCGCACTGTTTCGCACAGAAATGCTTCCATTCCCGAGACTGTGATGACGAAGGCAGGGTTCAAGTAGGATGATCTGACAATCCAAGATGAGCTATCTCCTCTCCTGATGCTTGGATGAGTGTCACTGGGCTCTGGTTATTCAGTTGCAGTCTTGGGCTTGATGTCCTTCTCTGCAAACTCCTCTCTTTCCTTCACTTGTCTCTGCTCAGCCAAGTCAATTTCGGATTCTTCCAATGACTTCTCGTTCAAATCAATGAAAAATCCAACCCTTTGTTTTTTGTTGGGAGAGATCATTTACAGGGAATCGATGGCGGTTACGTAACCGACGGTGGTCGAGTAGGAACCGGTATCGGTCAGGTCAAAGTGGGCTATTTTTAGTAAAATAGCCAACTTTCCCTCCTTTTTCTCCCGAGGGATTAGTTGCGGGCTTGATCAAGTCATTATGAGGTTGGTTTTAGGTGCGGGTGAGGAGTCATTAGTCATGGGTGTGGATGTTAGACCAAGTTATAGGTCTTAATTAGGTTAGTTTAGGGTTAGGACTAGGTCATGATGAGGTGGCAGGTATGGTGATGTGGATTATTAATTATAAGGTAATTAATAAATAATTGTGTAGGTTTAGGTGATGAGGTTAGGTTGTGAAATGAGATGCGGGGCACAGGGGTCGTAAGACACAAATTTGGTGTCTACATTAGCCCCTTGTTGTCGTGTAACTTGTCTTGTAAAGCTGCACAGACAATAATAAGAAGTGGTTACCCCTGTTAAGGGTATAGGTAATCCCCCTCAAATCTATCACAGATTGAGGTAGCGTGAAATCAGGGATAGGGTTGATAAAGGGTAAATGGTGTTGAGATGATGGTAAGATGGTGGGGTAGGTCCAAGGAAGCAGACCCACGTTGAAATCCAGTAGTACGACCAGGGTACATGATTTGAACAGCAAACAAGCAATTCATAGGCAAAGGTCGATAGTTTATCCAAACAAGGGTGATATAATCCTGGTATCCAAGGCATAGGAAGTAGCTCCAGGGGATATAACGGGTAAGGTACAGGAACGTTTAGGCATGTTCGGCAGTACCAAATGGTTGGTTTGGTGAGATAAACGTCACGGTCTAGGTCTAGGAAAGTTGGTCGACTCTGATCGAGTCAAGTACCCTAATCATGCTAAAACACGAAACAAGTGAGATCGATTGAACAAAAAGCTACATGATGGGGGGATAAAATTGTAATTTTTTGGTTTTGGGCGAGGTATTTGAGTGGTGCGGCCTTGGGTCGGGCCGATTGATTAGTGAGGGCCATGGGTCGGGCCTGATTGGTTAGTTGCGGCCTTGGGTCGGGCCAAATGGTTGGTTACAGCCTTGGGTCGGGCTAGATTGGTTGGTTGCGGCCTTGGGTCAGGCCAGATTGGTTGGTTATGGCCTTGGGTCGGGCCTGATTGGTTGGTTGCGGCCTTGGGTTGGGCCAAATGGCTGGTTGCGGCCATGGGTCGGGCCAAATGATTGGTTGCGGCCTTGGGTCGGGCCAAATTGGTTGGTTACGGCCTTGGGTCAGGCCAGATTGGTTGGTTGCGGCCTTGGGTCGGGCCAAATTGGTTGGTTGCGGACTTGGGTCAGGCCAAATGGTTGGTTACAGCCTTGGGTCTGGCCAAATGGTTGGTTGCAGCCTTGGGTCGGGCCAAATTATTGGTTGCGGCCGTGAAGTGGGCCAATGAAGTCAACAAAGGGTTTTCAGCAAAGGAGGGTATAGGCGATGTGGTGAGAAAGGGAGATTAGTAAATAAGGGCAGAAATTGGGGAAAAGGTGGGATTAAACCGATATCGATTCTCTATGACCGGTATCGGTTAGATGACCAATACCGGTTCTTTAGGGTATAATATAACCGATATCGGTTATAGGTCGAAAACCTATAAAAAGAAAAATACAGTCTTTCATTGTCACATTGTCAATTTGAAAACCAATTTTTGTTGTCTGAGGTGTGTTAGTGAGATTGTTGAATTTGTCAGCTGAGGTGGCACTATTTGAGTGGAGAAGTGAGTGGTTGGTAGGCCCTAGTGAGTAGGAGGTAGCATTTGATTGGTGGAGGACCCAGCAGAGGAGATTTAGAGCCATGGCACAACCAAGAGGAGCAGGAGGTGTTGGACCTGCTGGACTGCCACCACCTATCCCTCCACGACGACGTGTCATCGTACCGGTAGGTTCGAAACCTCTCATTATGTGAATTTAATGTTGTTAAGCTAGATTCGGGTTTTGGGTAGGAATCCAAGTTTTGAATAAAATAATTAATAAATGGAAGTTGTTTGGAAAATGGAGAGGGTAGGTAGGTTAGTTAGGCTAAAACGGTAGGGTAGGTAGGTTTTTAGGATTTTTCAATGGGTAAAAGGGGAGTAATAGGCAAAAAAATGGGTTTGGGGGGGCTGCGTCGGGTTCGGCTCCACGATTGTACAGTGACCGATGTCGGTCACTAAGCGACCGGCATCGGTCACGAATTCTTCGGGCAAGGTGGGTTTTTTGGTTGACCGGTGTCGGTTGTATGTCGACTGGCGGCAGTGGAGAGATGCTGGGGAGGGGACTGGTGGCAGTCATGGGTGACCGGTACCAGTCCTTAGTTAGGATTAGTTATTTTGTTGGTTTGGTTTTGTTGTGGTTTTGGGTTTTGGGTTTTTGGTTGTTGCTTGGGTTGTTGTTTGGGTGTTGTGTTTATTATTAGGTTTTGTGTTTTGGGGGTGAAGAGGGAAGGGGTAGAGGTTGATAAGAAGGGTGATTGGTGGGGGGGGGAATGGGGCGGTTGTGTGGTTGGTGCGGTTAGGATAGATTAGGTGTTGGGTATGAATGGGGAGGTGTTAAATTGGTAGGGGCATAGGTAAATGGCGAGAGTAGATCTGGGTGATTGGTAGGGTGCGAGATAAGGAAAGGGGATATAGTAAATGTTTTAGGGTAAAATAGGTGGGTGTAGGTGTGTGTTATAGTGTCAGGGTGTGGTCAGGTGGGTAAAAGGGGGTATAGAGGGTTAAAGTAGTTGTTGTTTGAAAGGGTAGGTCTAATGAAGTGGGTTATTTGTGCAGGCACGTCAGCAGCTGACTATGCGGGATCGGATGCCCCCGTTATTGAGATGGATGCGGCCACATGTGTTCGCAGCGCACTAGGCCATTATGCGCGAGGTGGGACTCGGTGGAGTCCAGCGGTATAGGGCTGTGGAGAGGGACCACAGTCTTATGGTTGCCCTCATCGAGAGATGGGATCCGGCAACCAATGTTTTCCATCTCCCGACTAGAGAGATGACTATTACCCTGGAGGATGTATATTGCATCCTGAGACTGTCGATCATACGAGAGGCAGTATTCCAGGTAGATGTAGAGACAGCTATGGACAACATTCTTCATGTATTTGGGGATGCAGCCACGTTATTGACCTACCACAGTGCGAGTATTGCTTATGGCGATATGTATCGCGCCCACAGACATGAGACACGGCTTTCCGTGTTGATGATGATAGGCATCACATGCTTCACCCTCCCGGACTCAGAGGGAGGCCGCTTTCCACGGGCGTTGATGGGGGTGCTGCATGAGATGGTGGAGGAGCATACGTGCTATGCTTGGGCACCAGTATACCTGGTGCAGCTATACAGAGAGCTGTGGGGTTATCGCTAGATGAGGCGATTCAGGATTTGTTCCACATTTCTGTTACACTGTTGGGCATATGAGCACATCATATGTATTCGACCAGTAGGGCTGCCCCAGCAGCCAGGGCCACAGGTGATATACAAGTATGGCTTTCAGAGGTGGTTGGGGGTCGTGGGCTAGCCACGAGCGGTGCTCGCAGGACGGGATGTAGCTTACTACCGTCATATGCTAGAGGGCCTGACTGCATTGGATATTGTATGGAGGCCTTACAGAGGTCATCAACCCTGAGGAGGAGCCCGATCATAGATGCGCTGGATCCAGTATACTTTCTGGATAGCTGGACGGAGGCTCGGGAGAGCATGAGCGGATACCCCTGGAGAGGGTACGACGGCAGTTGGGGCTACGACAGGATGAGCCACCTCCCTTCCCTCAGTACCGGAGGGATGATGTAGAGGCCCCACTGCCTACACCATAGCCCGTGGACCCAGATTGGGTAGCAGAGAGGCCGGCGGATGATACCGTGGACGACACCGGCTGCACAGGGTCATTTTTGGTATGATGGGCAGGGGAGAGAGCAGCGAGGAGAGCACAACCCGCACAACCAGATTTAGCGGCTGTTATAGCAGAGAGGGACCAGCTCAAGGGACAGGTGCAGTTGTTACAGGGGCAGCTTGCTGCTGCACATAGGCACAGATGGGTGTCCTACAGGGGCAGCTAGCTCAGGCACAGGCTCAGGAACAGGTACAGGTACATCCATAGCCACAGGTACAGGTATAGGCACAGGCACAGGCACCACCACAGGCACCGGCACAGCCACTGGTGGCACAGGTAACACCATCGGCACCAGCCACAGGCACAGCACCGCCACTAGCACAGGTACATATACCTCTACAGGCACAGGGTGCACCGGTAGGGCAGGGTTTGCTATTAGGAGTCGGGGGACCAGCCGCAGCAGCCATGGTGGCACGGGCCCGTTATATGGAGGCGAGAGCGGAGGCCCGGTACTATCAGGACGTCCTTGATGGTACCGGGGCTGACTATCAGCCATATGCGGCGCACAGAGTCGAGACCTCGTGGAGCCAGAGATCCCAGGGGGTGCAGCCACAGCCGGTGGGTCCGTTACAGGGAGGAGGCGAGAGGCACCACAGGGACCAGCAGGGAGACAGGCCGAGGGCGGTGGAGAGAGCTGAGGTATCCTTGCAGAGGAGATAGTTTTTTGTTTTTGGATATTGGATAGAGACACCGGTCTGCGAACCGGTTATGTATAGAGAGGCCTGCGTGCCCACATATGATTCTTTTATTCATTTTTGTTGTATATACCGACTTGCGAGCCGAGTACAGGTTGTATAGTTGATACCGGCCTGTGAGCCGAGTATATTTTTGATATGAGAGACTGACCTGCGAGCCGAGTCGAGATTTTGACAGTTATTTCGGCCTGCGTGCTGGCTGTGTATTATTTTGAGATCACAGAGGCCCCTATGCAGGGCAAGTTGTATATTTGAAACCTTTGATATATATATATGATGATTTTGACCCACATGGTGTATATGAAATGTTTTATGTGTTTTGTCGATGGTTTGTGAAATTTAATGTATGATGAGTTTGATCCACATGGTGTATATGAAATGTTGTATGTGTTTTGTCGATGGTTTGTTTTATTGTAGATAGATGATGTTGATGAAATTGCGATAATATATTGATGTGATTTTGATGACAAATATTGGTAATGGTGTTGTGATGCAGGAAAAAGAGGCAGGCGCCACAAAAATTTGCAAAAATGAAGAAACGGCCTAGGTTTAAGCAAAACGGGGCACATGACCGATATCGGTTATGTAACCGAATGTCGGTAGCTATATGACCGATAGCGGTTATGTAACCGATATCGGTTATGCCAAAATTATATTTCCTAAAAATAGAACTGCTTGGTTGGCAACTTAAGTTCTTATTTTTAGAAGCATGCAACAAGTTAAATACGAGAATGTGACGCTGCTTGACGACTGATACAGGTAATTGCATGAGAGAATTGAGTGATAAGGAGGAAAGAGACAGGAAAAGTGAGTAAGGGCTGAGATTCAGAAGGTAGAAAGACAAGTTATATTTGAAGAGGGTGGTGAACATGGCTGAACGAGGAGAAGCATCCAGCAGGCAGAGACGAGAGGGAAGACAGGTTCCACCTCAAGCTGCTGCATCCCAAGAGGTAAACTGTTTGGTTGTAATTTGATTCTTACATGTTTTATGAATAGGATGAGAGAGAGTAAGTGGGTAAAGATGAGAAAGAAAAGGTGATAGGCAAGGGTTTGGGATGGGGTGAGTGCTATGGGGTAGGTAAGCAGGGTGTTCACGTATGTTTTTAGGTATAGAGAGGAGTAAACGGGAAAAATAATTATCGTAGGTGTATGTTTTTAAGCAGGCTGTATATTTTTGACAGTGACCGGTATCATTTAGAGATAACCGGTATCGGTTAGTAAACCGGTATCGGTTATCTATAACCGATATCGGTTACTGTAGGAGTTTCCAGAATTTGAGAAAAAACCCGTGGAGATTTGTTTTATTGAATAATTGTGTGTCGTTTTGATGTATGCAGGCGGAAGCAGGGTTAAGGATGAATGATACTGTGCCAGCGTTGTTGTCACGAATCCAAGCGGATGTAACACCAGCTGAATGGGCATTGATAAATCGTTTGGGGTTAAGTGGAATCCGCTATTATTCACGAATCGCACGTAACCATGCTATGTTGTAGGCGTTGATTGAGAGATGGAATCCAGAAAAGAATACCTTCTATCTACCAACAGGGGAGATGACAGTGACGTTGGAAGATGTGTTCCATATTTTGAGACTCCCAATTACAGGAAGACCAGTATATCAGGCATTGCCTAGCGCGGCGCGGGGAGCGATAACAGCAGTATTTGGTCCATACGCACGAGATTTGACACAGCGAGGTTTGACATTCACTTATGGTATAATGTATGCAGCACACCCTGAGGCAACAAGGTTGGCAGTAGTATTAATGATAGCGGTGGGGTATTATGCATTACCGAGGGCGGATGGCGGAAGATTTCCAAAAGCATTGATGAGTGTTATTTGGGAAATGATAGAAATGAGCGTGACTTTCACATGGGCACCCGCATATCTGGCAGAGTTATACAGGGGTTTATGGGCCTGCAGGTGAAAACACAGGACGACACTGGATTGTTCGTACTTATTACATTGTTGGGCCTATGAGCACATTGTTTGTGTGCGCCCAATAGGCCGACCCATCGAGTCGGGAGAGACAGGAGTGCAGAGGTTGGGATTCAGACGATGGGTCCAGACAGAACAAGAGGCGAGATCCCAGGCCGTGATAGATGACATCGAGTATTATAGACAGGTATGGGAGATGGTGACGATTGCGGATATTTGTTGGAGGCCTTACGGGAACTATATGGTAACAGAGAACATAGCTGAGGAGTTGAGGGGTGTAGAGCGATTGAGGTGGATCGCGGGGCACAGGCCAGGTGAGTATGAGAGGATTCCTCTAGATCACGTGCGGTGACAATTTGGATTCGTTCAGGATATACCCCTATGACTTATAGACCATACATGAGGATTGACACGGAGGCATCATTCTCACCTCCCCAGCCGACACCTCCAGAAGGGACCAGAAGAGATAGCAGCCGATCGCAGGGTAATGGATGCAGGAGCGACAGAGGCTTATAGATTATGGTGGGTAGCAGAGCTGCGAGGTGCACGTGAGCACCCTGACATAGCTATGATTACAGCAGAGAGAGATCATCTGCAGGATTTGGTTCACCAGCTTCAAACACAGGTGAATGAGACAACGGGATTGTTAGAGGTTTCACAGTTACGAGTGGAGAGACTAGAGGCAAGATTCCTCCACGCGAGAGGACGTATTTGTATGTTACAGGAGATGTTGGTGGATCAGTGGGAGGAACCAATAGCAGTGGCACCTTTGAGGATGGAGAGGCCAAGTGAGGGGCGTCGACGATCACGATCACCACCTGATTCGGGAGGAGGCGCAAGGGTCTAAGTGAATTTCATAGGAATATAAGAATAAATAAGGATGCCGACCTACGCGTCGATGATAGAGAAGATGTATTTGTTGAACATCTAAATAAAACTGAATATGTATGTTGATTTGAGTTATAATAATAAGAATGGTTGTGTTTTGAATGTTTGTTTTGAAAAATGATAAAGATGAATGTTGGCAAAAAAAAGAAATACACAAAAATATGTATATTTACAACACATGATAGGTTATGGTAGGGGATGGTCGAGCTAACCTTGGGAGACCCCATGTCTCCTAAGTGCTGCCTACATAGCCCATTGCACAAAGCAAGGAGGGGCCTCAGACCGATGTAGTTCTCCCTTAGGACCAGGGAGAGGTGAATTCAGGCAATTTAGGTATGGTTAGGCAATTTGTTGGTTGGTAAAAATATTGATATTGGTAGGGTAATGTTGTTGGTGTTGGTAAGGAATTGGCGATGTTGGTATAGGTATAGGTGAAGCGAAAGTTAGCCTACCCAAGTGGTAGGGAACCGTATCCTGATTAAGGTCAACACATAATCCTAGATTCGGGTAAAAGAGGGAAAAGTGTTCTGTAGTTGAAAAGAGCCAAACAAACCACATAATAACGTAGAATGAGCTTGAACCCCTAGGTACCTTGCATAGACGAGAAGTCGATAGGTGAAAAGAGTTGTATAATCACAATATATCGGGTATTACGTCACGTCCCTTGAGTTTTGTTGTTTAAACAAATGGTGAGGTGAGGTGGATGGTGTAGCTGAGGCGCAGAGAACTTGTTATAAAGTGAGTATCCTGACGAAAGAGAACCAAACCTAAATAGACAAGTCCATGACTCAAAAGTGCTTTTGAATGCGGCTTTTATTTTGCTGAATATAGACTGATCGATGTGGGAAGTCTACAAGGGATATGTATTTTGTTACTCTTGAGGTCTTCACGAAGCTGATCAATGCGAGAAGCTTCTGATAAAGGCTGACTGTGTATAGCTGTCCTTCAAGGGAGCAGTCTATTTATAGTAGCAGATGCGGCGTTTGTGTATAGCTGTCCTTCGGGGGAGCAGTCTATATATAATAGCAGCAATAGTTTGGCATATAGCTGTCCTTCGAGGGAGCAGTCTATGTATAATTTAGAGGTCTAGATGTCCGTTGGGCATAAAGCATCTAGTTTTGTAGGAAGTTTGACTCAAGAAAATCCCATAAGTGTTTAATTAAGAATGTGTCATTTTGATACTTTGAAGTCATGGACTAGACTAAAAAGGGGAAGGCATCTTTAAGGGGAGGTGATAATCAAACCATGTGAGCTTGATTTGATTTTGAGATGTAGGAAACAAAGTGTATGCGGTGGTAAATGAGCTCAAGGGACGAGCGCAAGGTAGATAAGAAGTGATATAACACTAAATTCAACAGTAGAATGGTCGAAGATGCAAGGCATTAAGGGGTTCAGGCTCAGGTTTACCATTAAGAGAAGCTAAACGATAAGTGCCTGATCCATAAGTGTGAGTGATAATGTAAGGCCCAATCCAATTAGGAGCAAATTTTCCATGTTTGCTCTTTTCTAGTTTGGTTACATGTTGATTCTCTTTGAGGACAAGATCACCAACCTTAAAGGTACGCTCATGAAGTCGCTTATCATAAGCACGCTTGATGCATTTTTGATAGATTTGAAGGTGGTCAAGAGCCGTAAGATGACGCTCGTCAAGAAGCTCTAATTGGGCTAACCGCTCTTGGCGGAAATCATCATTGGTGAGAATATCCTGAAGAGATATTCTTAGGGAGGGTATTTGTATTTCGAGAGGCAAGACAGCCTCGGTACCATATACCAAAGAAAATGGTGTGGCATTAGTGGAGGTACGAATGCTAGTACGATAAGCCCAAAGGGCAAAGGGGATGTGATCATGCCAATTTCTTCCAGAATCGTTAACAACTTTCATGAGGATTTTGGTTAGGGTTTTATTAGAAGATTCAGCTTGACCATTGGCTTGTGGATAGTAAGGTGATGAGAAGCTAAGTTTGATACCAAAGTTGTTACAAAGGTCTTGTAACAACTTATTTTTGAAAGATTTACCATTATCTGTTATCAGGTGATGAGGAACACCAAAACGACAGATAATGTGATGGTTAATGAATTCGACGATTTTTTCTTTTTTGGTTGAAATGAGTGGAATGGCCTCCACCCATTTTGTGTAATATTCGGTTGCTGTGATTATCCATCGGTGACGTTGCGAAGAGGGCGGATGAATCTCACCAATAAGGTCTAAACCCCATTGTGAGAAAGGCCAAAGATCTCGTGCGACCTGTAGCGGATGGCTAGGAGTATGTTGAAGGTTGGCATGTTGCTGACACATAACACAACGCTTAACATATTCGTAGCAGTCGTTATTAAGAGTAGGCCAATAATAACCTAGGCGAAGGATCCGTTTGGCCATGGCAAGGCCACTAAAATGTCCACCACAAATACCGTCATGGACTTGTTGGATGGTATAGGTGACCTCCGCGCCGGTTAGACATCGAAGGAGGATGCCATCAAAGCCACGTTTATAAAGGAGTCCCCCCATGATGACATAACGAGAAACACTTTTAAGAAAAGCACGTTTTCCGGTACTCGTTAGGTCAGGTGGGAGAACAGAGGTTGTAAGGTAGTCATGAAATTGGTGATACCAGGTATCCTGCGAATTAGCAGACACATTATTTATCATACAAACAACCGGGGCTGAGTAAGATGGGGCAAAGAGTTGTTGGACCAAGACGAATATGTCAGAGTCAGTTGGTGAGGCAGGAATTTGCGAGGCTAAGCAAGCCATAGTATCCACAAATTTGTTAGTGGAGCGGGGAATGGTTTGGATAGAATAATGAGTAAATAAGGTCAGAAGTGAATCCACATAGTGTTTGTACTTTTGAAGTTCCTCATTTTTACATTGGTAGATGCCCATAACTTGATTGACTACCAATTGAGAGTCACCAAAAATGTTAATAGATTTAACACCTAAGTGTAACGCAACCTGGAGACCCAAAACAAGGGCCTCGTATTCTGCTGTATTATTAGTGCAGGGGAAATCGAGCCGGAATGAAAGAGGCATAGGCTCAGCGTCAAGAGGAATGAGAACAACGCCGACTCCTCTGCCACGCTGGCATTTGGATCCATCGAAGAAGAGGGTCATTGGATATGACTCCTCCCTGAGTGAAAGAGTGGCGATGAGTTCGTCGGGGAAATTAAAATTGGTAAATTGTTCCCCAGGTAAAGGGGCCTCCGCGAGTTGGTCTGCAATAGTTTGTCCTTTGATTGACTTCTGGTGTATAAATTCAAGGTCGAGGTCAGCGAGGAGCATAAGCCATCGGGCGATGCGTTGGTTTAGATGTGGTTTGGCATACATATAATGAATGGGGTCCGCGTTGGTGATGACAAAAGTTTTGTGATTCAGGAGGTAGTGTCGGAGTTTGGTGGCTACGAATGATAGGGCTAGGCACAATTTTTCTACATGTGTATACCTAGTCTCATAATCCACCAGAGTACGACTTATATAATAAACGGCTTGTTCTCGATACTCGGAGTCACGATGTGCGAGCATGGCTCCTACAGCATGGTCAGTGGCAGAAAGGTAAAGGTAGAAAGGGCGATCGTCCTGAGGTGGGATAAGCACGGGTGGCTGCAAGAGATAGGCTTTAAGAGCCTCAAAGGCTTGGTGACATTCCTCGCTCCATTGAAAGACAATATCCTTTTTAAGGAGATGATGGAAAGGTTGACATCGATCCGAGAGTTGTGAGATGAAACGCCGGATAGATTGGAGTTTGCCCTGCAAACTACGCAATTGTTTGAGGTTAGTGGGTGGGGGCATTTCTAGGATAGCTTTGACTTTAGATGGATCGACCTCGATGCCACGCAAAGAGACAATAAAACCAAGGAAGTTTTCCTGAAAGAACACCAAAGACACATTTCTTTGGTTGAAGACGGACACAATATTGTAACAGGTGATCGAAAATAATGGCTAAAACATCGAGATGTTCACTGCGATGTTTAGATTTGCCAAGAAGATCATCGACATAATCTTCAAGGATAGTGTGCATAATGTCATGAAAAATGTAAGTCATAGCCCGCTGATAGGTCGCACCAGCATTCTTAAGGCCAAACGGCATGACACGATAACAGAAGGTTCCCCAAGGAGTTATGAAGGCAGTTTTATGTTGATCGGCCGGGGCTACCAAAATTTGATTGTATCCCGAGAAGCCATCCATGAGAGAAAGCATCTCATGACCGGCAGTGAGATCAACAAGTTGATCAATACTTGGTAGGGGGAAGTCATCCTTTGGGCAAGCGAGATTAAGGTCCCAGAAATCCGTACATATCCGAAGTCCCCCCGTTGCTTTAGTGACAGGTACGATGTTAGAAATCCATTGAGGATAGTCAATAGGTAAAATGAAGGAAACAGAAAGGAGTCGTTGAAGTTCTTCTTTGACCAAGAGGGCAATGCGTGGATGCATTTTTCTCAGTTTCTGTTTAACTGGTTTGGAATCAGGTTTCAGGGTAATGTTATGGACCGCAATGTCAGGATCAATTCCTGGCATGTCAGCGTAGGACCAAGCGAAAGCTTGGTTGCGAGCACGGAGGAAAGGTAGTGAAGGCAGCTTGTTCTGATGCATTAAGGGATTGTCCGATCTTCACAATGTGAGGATCATCCTCTGTGTGGATGTTGATTTCTATAGTCGACTCATTCAACATGGTTTGAGTTTCAGACGGTAAGGCGCGTTGAATATAGGAGTCGTCCGCACCAAGGTAAGTGAGGATGGAGTCGTCATCCTGGCACTCAACAACATTAATTGAAGGTGAATCCTCTTCGATCATGTCTGGATACAGAAGGGAAAGAGAAGATGGGTTCTCATTATCGCGTTGATAAGTGAGAGGACCCAGGAAGATAGCATTTATGAAAAAAAAAAAAGTTAGGAGGGATAGATTCAGGGTCTATCGACTCTGTGGGTGACGATGGCAAAATGGGTGATGATGGTTCGGTAGGGGTGACGTCGTCATCTTCCAGGATACAACTGACACGAGGTTCCTTCAGTGTAAGTGTTTCAGGAAATCCGAGACCACTACGATCATTGTGCTTGCATGTAGTCACGGGAATGATTGTATGTCGGCCTTGTTCATAAAGACCAAAACCAAAGCCTTTCCAAGCACAGCGAGTCAAGAAGGTGAGGGCGAAACGACGATTTGTCAAGTATTGAAAATCGGATTGGAAGGGAACCACACCAAGAGGAGGTTCAGGGGTAATGGAGGATGCATCGACACCCCCATACGTTAGGTTGGTGCGGCAATTAGGTGGTCCGTAAGAGATTACCTCCCCCACGCGACGGTCATAGGTAGGATGCGCATGTAACTGTCCGTACTCCTGTGGGGTATGGAAAGAGCTAACGTTATATAGGCGATACTCCCCCAGCGTAAGGCGTTGAAAAACATCTACTAAGGGGTCTGAGGTTGGGATGTTTGTCTGCGGGAAAGGAAGTGGTATTTGCAACGGTGGTTTCATTGGTTGAAGGCGTAGGTGCGGTTGAGGTGGATGGTTGAGGTGCGGTTGAAGTGGATGGTTGGGTTGGATGAATGGGTGTCTTGACTGGTACAAGCACATCATTAGGGTGATATAACATATTGCAGGTTTTGAAGGGGGGAGGATCAGCTTTTACGGTGTAGGACTTCCCCTCGTACTCAAATTTTATGCATCTATGTAAGGTGGAGGGAACGCATCCCATAGCCCGGATCCAAGGGCGGCCTAACAACATATTGTATTGGAACTCTCCCTCAAGGACATAGAAGAGTTTGGGTAAAGTACGTGGTCCTACACGAATGTTAAGGATCACGGTGCCTAAGGTAGAAGTAATAGCATCATTGAATGACCGCAACATGATGGGGTTGGCACACATGCAGCTAGAAGGGATATTCATTTGTTGGAAGGCTTTTGAAGAGATGATGTTTAGGCTAGCGCCCCCATCAATCATAACACGACGTACCCGAATGTCCCGGACATAAGCTGAGATGAACAGAGCAGGGTCAGGATCTTCTGCACCAAAGTCGACAATTTCGTCTTCGGAGAAACTGACAGCAGCGGCTTACTGTATAGAGACAGAAGTGGTTGGGGAGATAGGTTGTTTGGTGAGCGAAGCAACGTGATTGGGTGTTAGAATGGAGGTAACAGGAAAGGTTTCATTAGGTAAGACCTCTATCCCTTGAAGGATTTCAACGAGAGCTTGTCGATGAGATTCAGAAGTTTGAATGAGATCGTACAGTGTCATTTTTACAGGTGATTGGTGAAGCTGTTTGATCATGGTACGGTGGGCAACTCCATCAGAGACGGGGTAGGCAGGTCCACGAATAACCACTTTAGGTGGTGGTGCGATCGGGATGGCGGACGGAGAAAGAGAGGCCGCAGGTGTGCTTCCTTTAGCTTTCTCGTTGTTTTTCTGCCCTCGAGTAGCAACACTGATCATGTTGATCTCGTGAACACGAGAGGAGGAAGATGGTAGGGATAAATCATGGGCTTCGAGAGGTGGGGTTGTAATAATGATAGATCTTGGTGAAGCGGGGACAGGTGGTATAGGAGAGGAGATTGAAGCTAAAGGTTTCTCCCTTCGTAAGTTGTCTTTTTAACCTTTCTGTCTGAGAGAGGTGACTGATGAAGTATGGCTTTCAACGCTTTGCATCCCTCTACATCATGTCCTGGTGTGCGGTGGTAAGCGCAGATTTTAGACTCATCATAACCTATAGGTCGAGGTTTAGATGGATCATAAGGTCTAAGTGGGGGTAGGGAAATGGTCGCATTCTCCACCAACATAGCAAGGATTTTGGCGTAAGACCCTTTGAGTGGGTCAAAGTCAGAGGAAGATGAGGCTATTGACTAGGTAGTTTTTGGTAATGACGGGGTATGGTTGATTTGTATGGGTGGCGGTTTAGCCAAGGGGTTTTGATAATGGGATTTAACTAAACGTGGCTTCTTTGGCGCAGAAGCTATGTTTAGCTGGTTAGATGATGAGGCCACAGATGATGTGGTATCAGAAAACAACCACGGAGCAATAGGAGTGACAGCAAACAAATCTTTTGATGATGGAATTTGTTTAGGGTTGATAGGCGGATAGGATACGTGGGGTGACGGTGTTGATATACCCTTGGATCTCTGTATGGGTGCAGAAGGCGTAGGTCATTTTAAAGAAAACGCAGGAGGTATGATATATTGATGCAAGGTGGAGGGATGAGGTCCCAATATGGAAGGTAGGTGTGACGACGATGGTTTTAGTTGTGATAGAGGCATAGGTTGAGGAGATTGAGTCTATCTCCTAAGTGGATGGACGGCTTTATTTTTGGATAAATCTAGCCGTTTAGGTGGGTGTGTTAGACTGGGTATTGGTGAGGTCCCAAGCGTAGGGGAAGATTTGGTTAGGCTAATAGAGGTGGATGAGGTATTTGGTAGAGATGAGGGGGGTGAAGATGAGGACATAGGCATTTTAAGCTTCTGTAAACACTTCGGGTATATAGTAGAGGCGTCTGGATCGGTCATCTACATTTGAGTAGAATATGGGGTACTCAAACATTCCCATAGGACTCGTCTATCTTCTGAGGGATGACAATCCTCACGTGTGAATAGGAACTTTTGTATGGAAGAAAGGTGGGTTGTGATTCCGGTCCACTGTGGGTGTGATACAGGGGGTAGATGAGGCACTGTATCAATGGGCGTTAAGAGGTCAACCGGTTGCTGAAAAGATTTAGGCGATGAAGAACTAATAGGTAGGAGGGCATGTTTGAGAGGATCCGTCATGATTAAAGAATGTGGTGATGTTGGTGCAAGAGGTTTCTCGTCCTAAGGATGATAAAAGATAGTGGTGAGCCTTCCTCTTGTACAACAAGAATGGTAGAAGGAGACGTTTGGGAAATAGATAAGTTAGATAACATTCACTCACACTCTTACAAGGATGTGGTGTAAGAAGGCTCATCTGTGAGAAGAGACCTTTGGGCAGTTAATTTCTCGATGGGTAAAGAAACGGTAAGAATTTCGTCTTGTCTTGATGGTGATGAAGGGGGTTCAGGTTCCTGCGTTAGTGAAGAGGCTTGATTTAGAATTTTTTCGATAGAGGCTTTTGGCTGGGAGTTGAAGACTGCATGGATCTCATGAACAGTCTCCTCGGCTAAGATATCTTGGTTTATGTTACTGTTAGAAGAGTGATTTGGGGATGGTTTGTTGAAAATTTTCAAATTTTGGTTAGCGGGAGCGTTAGGATTATCGAGTGCTATATCTCCTGCATCAACCATTTCCTACACTATGTTTTTCAACATCTTGCAGTTTTCATGACTGTGTCCCTTCACACGGTGGAAGTTACAGAAGTCATTTTCTTTGTACCAAGAAGGTATGGCATGGGTGGAATCAAACCCGGAGTGAGGTTTAATAGGAGGCAAGGTAATGGCTCCTGCTTTAAGTAATTTTTCCAATATCACACCATAAGTTTCTCCCAAGGGAATGTAATTGATGGGCTCAGCTTTATACTTATAGGTGGTTTTTGGCGGGGTATTAGAAAATGGTTGGGATTTTACCATCACCGCATGCACAACTCCTTTTGATTTCAAAGCAGTCGATGTGTGAGGATTGGTGGTGTTGGGTTTGTTGGTGGGGTCTTGGGTCCGGAAATTAGGGTTTTTGTTGCGCAATCGCAATTTCTCTTCCTCTAAGGCTCGAATCTCTAGTTTTCGAGCCATAGTAAAGGCCTCATCAAAGGTGCGGAAAGTTTGAATTTGGAGAGTAGGAGAAATGTGCTTAGCGCAGGCCCGCGTAAAGAGTTTGATAAGTTTGGCCTGAGGCAAGGCATAAGTAAGTTGGTTGATGAGGCCCCGCCATCGTCCGACGAAATCTGTGATAGATTCGTCTTCAAATTGTCGGACGACATAGAGATCGATGATAGATACTTTCTTAGCAATATTAATGGAGAAACGATCCAAGAAAGATTGGGCTAGTTAGTTAAAAGAGAAGATCGAGTGCTGGGTTAAAGCACTGTACCATTCCAAGGCGGTCCTGATAAGGACATGGGAAAGGTGTGGAGTAGCAAGGCATCGTCATGAGCAATCAAATAGCAAGCATGTCTAAATGATCGCAAGTGTTGTTGAGGATCCTCTTTACTATTAAAACGAGTGAATTTTGGTAATTCCCATTGAGGAGGATATGAGTGAAGAGGGACAGAAGGGTGAATAGGCTCCCGAAAAACTTGCTCGTATGTCAAGGTGCTACGACTTCTTGAAACAGAAGCCTCCAGATTTTACATTTTTTCCATCATTTGTTTGATGAAATCCGTGGTTGGATGAGATGCTGGTGCGGTTGTTGTAAAAGGTGGAGGATTGGGCCAAGGGCCTGCACTAGACAATGGTGGGGTTAAATGTTGATAAGGTATTGAGGATGAATATGTTGAGGAGACCGAATAGGGATGTCCTATATAAGGTGTTGAAGCCACTGGATACGTGTGTGGAAATGAAAAGGTGGGCAGAGCTTGAGAAGGAAAGCTCGTGTGGATAGGTGGCAGAGAGCAAGTCATGAAAGGAGCAGTCTGCAAGAGAGACGAGGTAGGAGTGGTCGGCGGTAATGATATGTGGGGCCCAAGATTAACCAAAGGAAATCCAATCTATGCCATATGAACCCCTGAAGCCGCTGGATTGGGAGACGGGGCTAAGGATGCAGAAGGCAAAGCGGAGTTATCAGGCGGAGAAGGAGCTAAATGAGTAGCTATACTAATAGGCATGCCAACAAGGAGTTGACCATCGGGCATACGGTCAGGGGCATGAGACAAATAGTATTGTACATTGCTAGGATTAGCGTCCAAAAATTTTACAAATTCCTTATCTCCTACAGGGGATTTTGGGAACCTCACTGGTGTCCGTAGGGTTCCCCATAGAATGTGAAGGGGGTGATTCAGGCAAAGGCACAGAGCAGGCATGTGAAACCATGGCGGCAGCTTGCTTCTGAGTGATAACAACCATGGACAAGAGTACACAGTAGGGTTTCAATCTATCAGGAACAGAAACAACCCCAGAATGTTGAAATTAGTAGGTTGCTGGTTTGTCAGGGACTGTAAAGGACTGTAACCGATATCGGTCTGCTAACCGATGTCGGTTATACTGTAACCGGCGTCGGTCACTTAACCGATGTCGGTATAATAGGACTGGTATAAGAAACTGTAAGAAGCTGCTGACTTGAGTTTTTAACAATGCTTAGTACATCTATCAAACTGTTCTGAAGCGATCACTGACAGTATAGGATAGAGAAACAAAGCTAAAAACAAGCAAGATGCACACGTAAATCCAGAGACTAACCCTAGGATTAGTTTTAATTATTGTGGGCTTATGCCTTAGACACAAGGTGATGTCAATCCTAGACAAAAGACTTAGGGGAAATGTCAAGTTTGTTTTGGCTTATAAGGTTACCTCAATCGGGCGGAGGAATACCGCAGAAAAAGGGGGGATGTTTGAGCTATTGTGTTGATTATGTCATGATTCGGTATGTGTTGTGCAATGAAATTAAGATTAATTTCTTGTCAATACCGTGGATATCACCCCCACGTGTATGACCTGTTACTTAATCTACGTTCACTAGAATTGAAAACAGCATGCAAAAATGGGATGCACGTGTTTTAAACCCAAATCGAAAATGGTATTCTATGAAGCAAAGAAGATGACTTTCACTAATGCAAAGCTGGGAAAGCAAGACAAATTCTTTTACCAAATATAAAAAAATATCATGTGAAATTTTTAGAAGAAGAAAACAGCAATTATGCTCCCTATATGAAAGCAAGCAAGAAAGAAAGAAACCCGAAATGGGTGCCACCGGGCGTGCCAAAATGTTTCGCACAGAAATGCTTCCGTTCCTGGTACTGTGATGACGAAGGCAGGGTTCAAGTAGGATGATCTGAAAATCCAAGATGAGCTATCTCCTCTCCTGATGCTTGGATGAGTATCACTGGGCTCTGGTTATTCAGTTGCAGTCTTGGGCTTGATGTCCTTCTCTGCAAACTCCTCTCTTTCCTTCACTTGTCTCTACTCAGCCAAGTCAATTCCAAATTCTTCCAATGACTTCTCGTTTAGATCAATGAAAAATCCAACCCTTTGTTTTTGGTTGGGAGAGGTCATTTACAGGGAACCGATGGCAGTTATAACCGACGACGGTCGAGTAGGAACCGGTATCGATCAGGTCAAAGTGGGCTATTTTTAGTAAAATAGCCAACTTTCCCTCCTTTTTCTCTCGAGGGATTAGTTGCGGGCTTGGTCAAGTCATTATGAGGTTGGTTTTAGGTGCGGGTGAGGAGTCATTAGTCATGGGTGTGGATGTAGACCAAGTTATAGGTCTTAATTAGGTTAGTTTAGGGTTAGGACTAGGTCATGATGAGGTGGTGAAATGAGGTGGCAGGTATGGCGATGTGGATTTATTAATTATAAGGTAATTAATAAATAATTGTGTAAGGTTTAGGTGATGAGGTTAGGTTGCGAAATGAGATGTGGGGCACAGGGGGTCGTAAGACACAAATTTGGTGTCTACACGCGCATTGTACTAATGGGCAATGATTGGCTTCATGGTTTAGATGAAATATCTCATAGTCTAGCAATAATGAACGCACTAACCTGCGGGTACAACTATCCTTGGTGTGCCCTTCCACCTCACAATCTGTACAAAAAATCCCAGTGCGCATCTCATGTGCTGAATTTGTCGATAGTTTCTCTAACTACTTTTCCATAGCTGTAATATGTGCTTCCAGGAATGGGCTGGCTCTAGTGTCTATACTTCCAACTACCTCAACGTGCAAATTTTCTTCAAGTGCTTTACACGGATCAGTTTATGTCTTATGTGACAAAACCCTTCTAAAAGGTGTGATCAGTCCTCCAACGAACCATTGTGCATGTTGGCTTGCATGAATATCATAAAAATGCTTAGAAAAAAGTGTTTTTAAACGGGCATAATACTCCCAGACACTCTCAATATTGCCCTACCTAATATTATTGAGTGCGCTTATACTCTTTAGCTCAAATTCAGGGATATATAACTCTTTAAGGAAGGCATATTTTAATGATGCATACTCTACGCAGGTTTGATCAGGGTCAAACTTCCTGTACTAACTGTGTGCATGTCCCTGTAATGTAGTTGCAAAAATACTTGCATTTCCTTCAGAAGCTGTGATCCCTTTTGCACGCCACAGTATCTCACACATGTGCACATGCTTAACAACATTTTCTATGCCCATATACTCTAGAAGACGGAGAGACATCTCCATGTAAATATTTTGGGGTTAGTTCGGACCCTGCCCACATGATCTAGAACCTCTTATGTTACCTCTACCTCCAGAACCACCAGATCCACTAGAACTAGAGCCACCTATACCCCTGATCCTCCACCTGTAGCTGGAAGTAAACCAAAAGATGTACTTCCTTGTGTCCCAATAGTAGTATTGAACTGAACTCTTATAATTTACGTGGTGGTACCACTCCCAGAAGTGAGTCCAAAATTCTGCGCACTCAAATTTTGTGCTGATGATGCACCTAAAAAGGTACCTCCAAACAACAATGGATGTTTGCCCTTCCATGTATGTACTTGCTATGTGACTTACTCATGCTTCCCTACTACCCAAATTATCTTGCCGACTATTAGATGTACTAGATACTAGAAAACCAAGCGCAAGGGCTAGGTTTCCAAGTAGATTTAGATGCGCGCCCAATGCCCAAGTTGTCTTTCTTGGTGCACTCCCTTGTGAGGCCAAGGAGGGTTCCCTATCATGCTTTCTCAAATGGGGGAGTTCCAAATGCTCTGGCTCCATGTATTCTGTGTGAGTTCCAAATCCTTCACAAGCCATCTCTCTCCTCAATGCCATATGCTCTACAATATCCTGCTGATTCTCCATCTCCATTTCACACACCTCATTATACTTAATCATCCTTTCTTCTCTCTAAATTTTTGCCACTAAGTCCGTCGTCTTTCACCAAACCTGCTCCTGCCCCTGCGCATGGTGGGGTTTAGCTAGCCATCGATTTTTCTTCCAATTTCAAGGTCACCATCAAGATATTGATCACCAGTGGAATGCCTTGCAAGTAAATTCCCCTGGGATAACGTAAAAATTGGAACTCAGCTACCTCTGAGAAATAATAAGTGGAAATTGACTACTCCAGAATATAGTTGTTCAAAACACCATGGAACCAAGTATCCACAATGCATGTCCAAATCAGATCAGCATCATACAGGGCCTGAAATTCTTCCTATGTCTAGACAAGTGTGCGATACCTCTAATTCCATTTGGACACATAAGCAACCAGCCACTCATATATTTCTACCAAGAAAATAAAAAAGAAGCTCTCATACAAACAGTCATACAGATTTTGTTCCACCCACACGTGTGCATTAAACTTAGATCCAATGTTGAACCTCCGTGTGTACTCTTCTTCTAGATATTTTATCCACTCCTCAACACTTTCTAGTTTCAACCGGCACATCTTCATCATGAACCATCCTGAAAACGTCTTCATGGAAACGAATTCAATGATGCAGCCTAGAATCCACCACAAACAACCCAGGTGCACTGACACATCACTCAGCCTGAGATGAGCGCTCACCCAAAGCACACAAAGTTACCAAGACCCTCTTTAGAGTTTTTTGTGTAGGATGTTAACATGTTGAAGATAGAGCATATTCAAAACCATAATAAGTACAAACATTTCATAGAGCATAATCATTCAATAGTGCATAACCAAATCTAGATCTTAAGGAGTCATGAATTGAACAATAAATATGACAAGATTTATCATAAAAGAACCAATTATAGTCATGTTAACATTTTATCCACCCAATATACTCCATTTTATTAAACACTGCAAATCATAGAAGCTTCTTACATCGTATAACATCACCACAAGTTTATGCACGCATCAAATCCGACAACATAATCTTTGCAATAACTCATACAGTGTCTCTATGTCTCTCTATAGAGTAATAACTACTTATAGGGGTCAGGACTTTCCCTTCACTTCTTACGCACTTCCCAAAATAGGTCACATTCTGAAAATAGCCACACGCCTTTACAATAATATGCACACATGCAATTTCGCTAATAATAGATCTCTTATAGTTAATTGGCAATAGCAATCCTATTATTATCCCGAACTTAAGCATGACTCTTAGTAGATGCTCATCCCCCAAATAACATTTGCATGTCACGCAAGTCTCCATCCCATTGTGTTGCTCTGCACGCTATCTCCAAAAATAGTCCGTAACCATGAAAATGGTTAAGTCCCAAATCAACTTGTCCTGGCACGTGTTTCCTTTTCGATCCTTCCCGCGCCTTCAAATGTGCCTTGTTCCCACGCGTGAATATTTTGTGTTCCCTCTCCTTAGTGTCATACTCTGTCTGCTTAACATATAACATTGATACTTTAGAATTCTTTTTATTCATTATAATGTGGACAATCCATAGTGATATCTACAACTTTATATACTAGGTTGAATTTCTAGTGAATGCATCAAAATAAGGTGAGAGAAGATTATAACGAGAAGTATTATGATATGTGTTTATCGGGGATACCTTTTCAATAGGTCATTTGATGGTCAATTACTTCGTTGTATAAATTACAAAGAGGCACAATCAGATCTTATTGAAGTACACGATAGTAAGTGTGCTGGTCATTTTGTGGAAAATCTATGTTTTAAAAGCTATTAGATAAGGATATTAGTGATCCATAATGGAACAATGATGTTTTTATTATGCAAAGAATTTCAATATTTTCTTAAACATGGAAATCTCAATCATGTGTCATCTCAACAGTTTACAACCCATTATTTCACCTTGGGCTTTTTTCTTATGGGTTTTCAATCTCATTGGTAATTTTAATACATAATCTATATAAGGTCACAAATTCACCATCACTACTACTAAATAATTTACTAAATAGGTGAAGACTATACCTTTAGAAACCAATATGGGGGAATACACCTACAACTTATTGGTAAATCACATCATCTCATGCTTTAAGACGCCCTTTGAAATTTTCATAGATAATGGATCCTATTTCCAAAATTAGACGGTTAAGAAGTTTTGTGTTAAATATAAGATCAATTATACTTTCTCCACCCCTTATAACCCACAAGGTAATGGGATACCTGAAGCAATGAATAAAATGATTATTCTAAGTAAGATAGTAACCAAGAGTGGAGGAGATTGACACAATAAAATCATTTGCACCGTTTACACCTATTGCAAAAGTGTTCACACACTAATAAAACTGACACCATTTTCCCTTGTATATATAACAAAATAAAACTACTTATAAAATTGGAAATCCCATCCTTGTGAGTCTCTATAAAATACATCCACAAAGATAATGATTATTGTAAGAAGTGTTTACATGAACTAGAAATGCTTGATGAAAAGAAGATAGAGGATTTGGAACATTTAAAGGCTTATAAAGCAAAAGTCAAATGAGCATATAATTAAAAAATTACAATCACGAATTTTAGGTTGGATACCTTATCTTAAAATAAAATCAAAATAATACAAATGTTATAGCTGAACTAAAAATTAAATTCAAACCCAATTGGTTAGGCCCATTTGTAGTTGCTGAGAAGGTCAGAATGAAATTTTATCACCAAGCTACACTAGAGGGAAGACTTGTAAAGAACACCTTGAATATTATGCGCTTATGAAAGTGTTACATATAGTAGTCCACAATTAACATATTTTAAATATTCAAAAACATTTCGACATTTCAAAAATTCAAAAAATTAAAAAACTATGACCCAAGCATGACTTGCGTTACTAGTTTCTACAAAGTATATGTTTTTTATCGCTTGTTTTAGTAGATATAATATTATATTTTTATATACACACATGTGTTTCATGTCGTATGTGAGCATGATGTAGGACATAAATCTCACACACATGGATTTTAGATGTCTCTCTTTCCTTTTCCCTTGTGGATTTACCTTACCATCCAGACATCTTTCTATACAACATTATATATTTCTATGATTTTTTATATAGCTTTCTATCTCAAACATATTTCTTGATCATGTTCATGGATTGTATTATCTTATGTTACTATGACATTTCAATATTGACATATATTTCTTGTATATATTAGTTTCTCTTGATCTATGTGCACATATTGTTTATTTGTTTATTCAATAGATGTGTTATTAATTGTCTATTGTGTTTGTCCCTTGGCACTTGTTTATGCGTGAAACATGTTTGTGTCTCTTGTTTGTGGCCTTGGTAGATTTTATTGTGTGTATCATTTTTCCATTGTGTACTTATGTGACACCTATTTCTCCCTTGTGTGTGGATTTTTTGCCTTATATATGACAATATATATGACTTTTTATATGATTGAGCGTGTGCAATGGTTGTATTTGTTACACTCGGTGCCATGATAGACATCACAAATCTTTGTGAATTTGGTTAGAGATTCACACATATTAAACACACCTAAATAATATAATCTTCATTAGTTAATTAATTGAATCATCATATAAATATATAGGAGGAGGATATCCTAATGTAAAGGAATCCTATTCTAACTCCTATAACAAATCTCACCATATTGGGTTAGTGTATTGTTATATAAAGCACTCATATTGTTATTACAACTTATATAATATCATAGCCCCTTAAATATATTTTCTCATAAACATGAGCACTAAACCTTATTTTCCTAACATTCCCCCTGTTAGTGTGAACATAGTAGGAAAACAATTACATTCCTCAACTGCAGCATACACCCTCTTCTTGCTCATGATGTTAGTCCAAATCAAACTGAAGGTAGAGAAGGAACTTATCAACCTTTTGTAAACCATGCATTGCTAGGAACTCATCTTTCCAGACAAGTGTGGGAATCACGAACAAGAATTTTACATCTGTTCAACCTTCATGAATGCTTCTCATAGGATGCTCACTAAGCTAGGTATGAACATGGACACACATATATATTCATCCTCTTCAAGTATCATGATGCTAAAATACACTTGTGCATACTAATTTCCACTACATTTTTCCATCAGGGGATTACATTAGAATAATGCTCACTTATTACATATGTGAATAGGAATGTAATTCTATTCTTGTTTCAATACCACACAAAACAAATTGAAAACATAAGCATACTACAAACACACATGCCACAACATCATGGTGCAATCTCGTCACCTGTGGCTAGTGAAAGGATGTCGATTGTTCTCCTTTCTCTGATGCTTGGATCCTCTAATTGATGTGTTTCTTACTCAGTTGATTGGAACTTGAAGCTGAAATTTGGACCTTCTTTTATCATCGTGGATTACTCACCAATTTGTACTTTGGATATGAAATCCCAAAGTAGGGGTATGGGGGTGGCATCCCTAAGTAGGGGGGTCAAGGGGGAAACACCCCTTGTAGTTGAAATAATTTGGTCAAATTATGGAAGATAAACACGTGAATAATTAGACATAATAATTCTGCAAATTAATAATAATACTAAAAAAAAATGAATTCATATGGGATATGATAAACAAATATATAGGGAGCATGTTTCCTATAAAATAGGAAACCTCCTACAGCCTCTCAATCTAAATATGTGAGTTTGGTTTAGCAACCAAATCTCACATAAACTATGTGGGTTAATATTACTAACAACTTACCCACACATTTACATTTACTAATTAATCTCGTTATTAACCCATTAACATAATGTTAGCACTAACATGATTGCCTAACATTCCCCCTAGTGCGAATATGAGAAAACCTCAAACTCGTACTTGCACCTTTTCACATGATTTTGTGATTTTCACATGACAACCAAAAACCTCAATGATGGTCTTACATATGGCTAACTAAAAACTAAAAAGGTGGTTTTACAAGCGGTTTATCACAAATCACAAATATGATGGTTTTGCATATGGTTTACCAACAACCAAAAATGGTGGTTTTACAAGTAATTTACCACAAATAAAAAATGATGGGTTTACAATTGGTTTACCAACCACCACATCATGATGTGTAGCACTTTTATCAGATATCATCACATCTTACCTCAGGGGATGTCATAGGAAATTGTGCTCATACATAAACAGAAAAAGTTGTCACAATGGAAATGGAACATTGATATTATGTTCCCCCCCCTCAATGTGAAATTTATATTTATTCAACAAACCAAACATTCAAGAACACACCACACGTAACTGAATGCAAACTGCAAACACACATGTCAACAATGTTGTATGCGGCCCCGTCGATGAGAGGTTGTTGATCTATCTCCAACCTCCATTTTCCTTTGTCCTCTGGTATCTAGCTTTTTACTTAGCACATGTGTCGATGAAGCTCAGTTGTATGAAGATTTTGAGGAGAAAAATCTCCCCATAATCTGAACATCACGTACAAACAATAATGCATCTGTAGGATAAATATTTTCTTTTTTACAATTTTTACTCTTTTGACCTACAAAAAAGCATACTATCGACAAAATTTTGAACTCTATGACTTGACTCTTAACAAAATAACATACACTAATCAATTTTATTATAATAGACTAAAAAATTAATGGAATACATTAATAAAGATTTATTTTTTTACTTCACTATCAAATTGACACAAATATTAAATTCAAACTCTATCTAACTATATATGAAAAACTTAATCACTTGAATATTTAGCACTTTGACACATCAACTAAAGACATTTCATAACTTGAGCTATAACTAACAACTGCACATGAGTTGTAAATTACGCCGGAGAGGGGTTGAATTTTGTGTACAATATGGTTTGGATGTAAACTGAAAGTGACTTTTATTTGTATTGCATTACAAGTGGGTTTTGTATCTGTATTTGTGGAACATTTTTCTTTTATAAGTGAGTTGGTAGCAAGATCTGGATACACTATTGTGGGTATGATGTAGATAGTAGAGTGCACATGTGTTGTACGCCAAGTGGCAGTTATGTGTTACATAGTCTTTGCTCCTCTTCCTTGCATGCATTTACATTCTTTGTATATCTCATTCTTGTGTAGCGTTCAAATGTAAAAGCTGGTAAGATCTATAGATCTTTGAGGGTGTGTACTCTTAACATTGTTGTGAATGTCAGTCCTTGATGGTCAACATTTTCGATGTCTATTGTGGCCTTGTTAAGAGTTAGGCCTTGTGATTTGTGGATGATGAGGCCCCAAGACATTTTAAGTGGAATTTGGTGACGATTTCTGTGTGTGACAGGAGATAGGGGCAATTGGTTTGGGTTGAGTATGTCCCATGGGGGCCCTTGGTAGTGTCTGAAGTTGACAACAACAAAGGATGAAAAGTCTGGTGGGTGTAATTCTGGATTGTACACCACATCGATCACTTGCCCAAGTGCACTATTAACCAATCTTGAATTAACCCAAAAGTTATATGTCAACATGACCTCCTGTCCAATGCATAGGAACAATGTTGGCTCTAGTTGAGTTTCGTTGATGTCTGAGCCAAAGTTAGGTTTTCTTTATTCTGTGACACTCCTTGCAATTGGCACATGTAAGGATTTTAGCATTTGTTTATCGTGCCTGCCTACTAGGCACTTCATTGTAAATAGGTGCTTCTCAGTTGTGAAGTTGGATTGCTCTGAGGTAAACATGCACAACTTTGTACATGACATGAGAAGAGACAAATCCTTAATCGTTGCTTTTGTATTTCTGATGTTGGTCAACATTTCTTTGAATTCAAGTTGCATCGGGTTCAAATCGTTTTGCCTAAATTTTGTGTCCAAGGTGATTATTTTATCAAAAGCATGCCAAAGGGAGCTTCCTATTTTGTTTCCTGCATATAATGGTACATCATTGACCGGAGGGAGCTGGCCTAAGTCAGCCACTAAAATCATTGAATAACTATCGAATGCTTGGTTATTTTGTTAGGGGAATGCCTCACATATTTTGTAGTTGATGTTGTTTAGCATTGTAGAACCTACAAAGCTCATTTCATCTATGAGTATGTACTATATGTCACTCATACACTCTTGGAATATTGTTAGGGCTTGGCCTTTAAGAGGTTTCATGTCGAAAATGGGTATTTGGAGGGCAGAACATATAGTAGATGCTTTTATGTTAAATGCAACAATACATGTTGGGGCTAGTACAAGAATGGAGGTTTTTTTTTTCCTGTGATATTTTGAAGCTTGTTTTTGATGCATTGTATGAGGTATGATTTTATTGTACCAATGGTTCCTTGAATGATCATCTTCAATGGTGGGTGTTTCCCTTGGTGAGTTGCAAGGTGTTATTTTGATGATAGTGGGAGATCATCTATTTGGGTAGATGGAGAAACACATGGTAATGAATTCCCATTGCATGCGAGGTCTATGAATTTAGGTGCAGTTTTGTAAGGAAATAGGGATGGTATGCATCATTTAATTGTGGCTGATGTCAAAGTCATGATGGCCTATCATGTCTACATTATCAATTGTTGTATTGAGTGTTCGGTGCATCCCTGACATATAATCCCATTCAAATGGATCTTCATGTAGTGGATTGGATCCATGTGAGTTATTGTCATCTCTGTTTTTTCCATCAACAGTTTCTTCTAGAGTAGTGGCTTTGTGTATGTGTAAAAGGGATGTAGGGGTTTTTCATTTGTACCAATTGGTTAGTTATTTCAGATGTAATGATTCCAATGTCTGTTTAGATATGTCGAAAGGGTTTATAAAGTAGAAGCTCTGACCAACAAAAATCCTCATAGTGTATTGCATCTGGGGCGAAGACATCATAGTAATGGGGGAATACATGGAAAATTACACGAGTTCTCCTTTATAGCCACTAAGTAACTTTCCTTTGGCTATTGAAGGACCAGGAATGGGTGGCCTCAAAGAGTGATATATTCTCTAGTTGTAAAAGGTGTTTTATGTATGAATATATGAATGAAGGGAATTTTGTTGTGTTCCCTACATCTATGAGGACACGTTTGAATACATGTTTACCAACGGAGAGGGTAATGAATGTACGACTAAAACTGGAGAGGGGGAGTTTTAGTAACATGTGACATGTCTCATGTGCACCAATGTCCTGATCAACAATAGTTTTTGAAAGGAACTTGTTGTAGGAGGCCTTTGCAGGGTTGTTGATGCTAACTTCATTAGATATCTGTGTCAACATGTGATGGTAGCTTTTTGACTTATTTTGTGCCTTGGCTACATATTTTGCAATGTATTGTAGGAATGTATGTCGTGACACAACAAGCTGACAGTCAACATTGGCTTGCCATAGTGCCAACATGTCTGATTTGTGTATGTTGACCCATGTGTCATTACGTGCGGGGGTGTATTTTTTTACCAGATTCATCTAAGCCCAAACTTGAATACTCTTGGAGTGGCTAAGGGGATTTATATCTACACTAAAGTATCCCACTTTTTTTGCAAGGAAGTTGCTTCACTACATTTTGTGTGTTGTTTCACGTGGTTCAACAAGTTTTCATAGTCAACTGTAAGGTTGTTTGTATGTATCTCATATGTGTCTAACAAATATGGGGCATCTTCACGGGAATGATGAATCCCAAATTTTCCACTCTCAGGGCCCTTATGATTCCATGTGGTTACTAATTGGTCGAAGAAAGACTTTGTTGCGTCAAGTTGAAGGGGGTTGTCCCAGTCTAGCACTTCCATGTTTGGTAAATTTGGAAACCATATAAACCCGTGGATATGAGTCGAGCCTCTGTGTTGCCATTCGGTACTTTCACAAAGAGGAACCATGTTGGAAAATGCTGTAGGGGTGGTATTTTATGAAAAGATAAGTGGTAGTGAGCTCACTTTCTGTGTAATGAATTTTTTTTAAGCACCTTCTCGTAAAATATCATAAATATTTTTCCCATGTATACAGACACGATATGGGGATGCATGTTCAAGTTTATATTTCTCCATTGTTGGCCAGTTGTTGTTGATGGTGTAGGGGATCCTTGCATTGCTCTGTGTAAATCTTGCCACTTAGTATCTGTTGCACTTAAATTGAAGAAAAGCATAGGGATTTCAAGTTGGGTTATCATATCCATGAGTTCATGCCTGCGCTTGCACTAAAATGATTTTTTCCCTCGCAAATTAGATGCAAATCACATTAGTTGTCAGCAATGTTGGTGTTTGGAAAGTGCACAAGTTGCTGACGTAACATAGAGACTGTGGTAGGTAAGTTATGCCTTGTGTTTTTTTTGGTGAAAATAACAAATGTTGTTTGGCTTCTGTGGCGTAACATAATGTTGAGAATGAAGTAGCGAGAACATGGATGGATTCCAAATATGTTATCATGGTAACACATTAGGTGCAACGTGTATTCATGCATGTGAATGCTTTTGATACGTGCTTGGTGGAACAATGAAATCCATGCAGGGAACAATGTTGGAAAATCCATAGAGAGCAAACCATCAGTGTTGTATTCGTTGACTGGGGATGAACCAATGTGTGGCCACTCAATTGACTGTAGTCGAGTTTGGTTCTTGCCTTGAATGAAAGTTGTTATTTTTTCAACTTCAGTAGCTTTTGGAGGGAGGGAGGACACAAAAGATGATGTTTATCTCTCATCTGTATGTGGTGGGGAACATGGGAGAAGGTCTACTTTTGATTCTACTTCAGCATTGTCTGGGATAGTTGAAATGAAGTGTGGTAGGGAAGTAGATATATCAATACTGTGAGGTGGTAGGGAATGCAATGCATTGTGGTCTAGGACAACATCCTTGTAATAAGGGTCATGAGCTATGTTGAATTGCAATGCAACTAAAACACAAGATCTAGTTACAAAGCATTCATAAGCCCTATGTGTTGCTCCAATTCTTCTGATAATTAAGATGTCCAAGTTTGCAACGTGTCGAGGCAAGTGTCTTGTTATGGATGAAACATCTTGGGGGAAGCATATGGTGTGGCCCATGTATTTGTATTGACCACCTATAACATCAGTCACTTGCAATATTGGTTTGACCCTTGCTATCAACATTTCCTCAACTTGTGTAAGTGAGGATAAAACTTTAGGCTGCGGGCTTGGGTCCATGTTATTTCAACGTAAGAAGCGGTGACCATATTTTTCAGCAATGCATCTATGAAAAGTATTGCTACCTTTATAAACCCTTTTCTGTAGCCCAACATATAATTCATTACAACATGAACATGTGTTTCGAGGTGGGAGGTGATCTAATATTTGACGGAATTGATGTTGTGTAGCTTGAAGTGAATGTTGATATGGAGTATGTTCTTCGAGATGGTTAACATGGTGGGTTACATAGGTTGGTGCCTGTGTGTTCATCTTTTGTCATTCGATGCAAGTTATATGATGACGATGTTCATTTAGGTTGTTTTTGTTGCTTGCGTACTTCAAACGAGCGTTTGCATTTTTTTCAGTCTGCCCCAGTTTTGTGTAAAATGATGATAAGTGGAAACAATAATTAGGTATAGAAGAAAGTGAATGTATGCAAAAAGTATAAGTAATTTTGTTTTTTTCACGTGACATGCAACACCGTATACCAATATTGCATATTGATGTTTAATAATTTCGATAGAGCTTGCATTCCTTTAATAGAGTGACTTTTTTGTGTTCAAGACATGTGAGACTTGTAGAATCTCATGTTTTCTTTAAGATTCTATTATCATGTTCCATGAGAAGACATTTGGACTAGTCGTTCTATTGAATACTTTGTGAGCATGCAATAAAATTATGCAAATGTTATATTATCAAGAAGTAACATCTTTGCTCTTATTACGATATAAATATTGTATTAAATATTATTAATTTGATTAAAGGGATTATAGTTTGATTAGTAAGATGAAAAATATTTCGCAATTGTTATTGTGCCTATTAATATTTAAATTAAAATACTTGAATTTAAAAATGGAATTAAAATCAAATTTTCATATAAATTTGGTTAGTAATTATTAGAAAGAGATGGCATTGGTTAGAATTCAAAACGAATTGTAACCTATGTTAAAAGGCATAGGTGTTACAGGGTCGGTTTCAATTCTCAATTTATATTTAGTATACAAAGTGGCACATCTGTGTGTCGCTCAAATATTATAAAAGGCGTGCCCTATGTTAAAGCTTCACAATTCCAAACAACAATAGACTTGTCCTATGCTAGAGTTACTCACAAATTACTTTTTTGTGGAATAAATATGAAAACATAAATAAAACTAATTCTTACTATGAAACCTAAAAACATCTAATTTTAATGAAAACACTATAAACCTTAAATTTGATATATATATAACAATTTTTTTCTCAAACACTCAAGTTCACGTCTAGTGGAAGAATTGGCTGGCTTGGTAAATTGAGTAAAATAACACAATTAAAATGATCCAAATTTTTATTGTATTTATGTGTCATTCAAAGCTACTACATCTCTAATGCTAATGCCAAAAGAAACTATCCAACTATTTACAATTCAGAAAAAAATCACATTTGACATTTAAAAAATCAATCTTATTCATTTCGAAATCTGTAGCTCCCCCCGGGATAACTATCACAAAAAACCATTGGTAGGAATATTTCTGGGTATGGGCAAGTCAGTAAGAAGAAGAAATAGGGTCCGTAGAGAGGTTGTAAATGGATGTGCTGTAAAATAGTTTCCGTAATTTAAACTACTAAAAAAGACATCACCGGAAAAACGACCACCGGAATTGTGTTGCCAGGAAAGAGCTTGCCGGAATTTGACGTTTTCCAGCAAGTCTCTCTTCATAGGAGATGCCTCCAGTGAATAAATTTATCTTATAAAATACTATAAAAACTTCACTAATAAATAGATTTCACACATAGAGTGGAAGACCTAATCGACTTTGACCAAAATATCACCAAAAACCACGGGTTTTGATCAGGGATCTCGACATTTGAATATGAGCTTGGTCAATTATTAAGCACTAAAGTTTTGGCAATGGTAAGAGAAAAATGTGGACTATTAGATGGGAAAAGTTGGAGTTAGCATCATGTCTAATTTGAATAACACGTTGAAGAGATCACGGCGAAGTGCATTTGGCCATATCAACGATATAGGTTTTAGAGTGCACAGTGCACAAAATATATGCATGAAAAAGCTTTAGATCTGATCAAATTTCTTGAAATTTCAATGTGGTAATGTAAGTTTTGATTATAGTAAGAGAGATGACCCGGTAACTGCGCATCTTAATTTTAGGGGTGAGTAGATTTATATAGAGGTCTTGTTAGTGCAAAAAAAAATATCATTATGTAGCATATGATCATGTCACATCACTATTTTCATTTCATGTATTTATTTGGAGGGAAAAGTGTTTTTTGCATTGATTTAGTACACAAATAATTTTTATAAAGCATTTGAAAAGTGTACCAATAACCAAGCGCCCTATGTGTCATATTATGGTTGGGTCTTAAAATGTAACATTAGTGAAAAGGTGAAAAACTATTGGTAATTTTTCCATCAAGTTATGGTGAAATTCAATGTACATGTTTTGGTACATGCAAAACTATGGGGTCATCTCCCCTAGCTTTAAACGTTTCTCAAACACCATCAATGATGATTCTCCATAACTTGAGATGCACATTATATTTATGAGATTCGTTGCAAGTAGAATATAAGTGATTTAATGTTGTTTTGAAATTGTATCACTTATTCATCCAGAGTCACAACCTATAGGACTGAGGATAAAATCTCGATCAAAACAATGACATGAAAGAGATAAATTCTTGATATTTCTCAATATGGGTTTGCCATTATTTGGGGCAATAAAATAAGATTGCCCCTCCATGAACTAAGAGACCATTCTCACATAAGGTTCTCACTCTAATACCAAATGGAATAAATTGGTCAGATTATGGAAACTAAACACTTGAATAACCAGACACACTAATTCTACAAATTAATAATAATACTCAAAAAACTGAATTCATACTGGATATGATACACAAATTTATAGGGATGATGTTTCCTATAAAATATGAAACCTCCTACAACCTTTCAATTTAAATATGTGAGTTTGGTTTAACAACCAAATATCACAGAAACAATATAATAAACAACTTTCATGGGTTCTTATTACTAACAACTTACCCACACATTTACATTTACTAATTATTCCTGTAATTAACCCACTAACATAATGTTTGCACTAACATGATATCATAGTGTTCAGAGGAAGCATATTTTCATTCTTTGTAGTCATAAAAAATCATCAGAAATGCAATATTCTTCATTTTATCCCCCTACAAATTGAACAACTTAAGACACCGATTTCAACCAAAAATGTACTCATTACAAATGAGATTTTTTAAATGAAATATAAATTTTAAAATTACCGATAGATTTTTTACATCAATTTCAACAAAAAAATGACCCGTTAAAAATGAGATATTTTAAAGAAAGATTAATTTCGAACTTACCTACATTTTTTTTTATAACTAAAAAATATTTTTAAAATTCCCAATTTCTTTTACTTTTTTACTATACTAATTATGACCCTTTCTCTATTTATAGCAGAACTAAAAATAAATTCCCAATTTTCTAAATTGGGATTTGATCCCTTGACATAAGGGAGTCAAAACTTGAAAGGCTTCTATAAGATTTTTCCAAAAAACCAAGCTAAGCGAGGCTTCACATAACCGGGGGTAACAAAAAATTTACTTATGTTTTAATGTTGTATCCTTAAAAAACAAGGCCATGATATGGCAAATACTGCCGATGGGAGTGCATTAAGGGGTACAAAGAATAAATTTGTAATGTAGCTATTTGCAGAGTGACAACTTGTACATCAAATTTGATTATACAAATGTTAACATAGAATTAGAGTATACAAGTGTTAACATAGACTTCAAGTATACAAGCATTATGATGTTCATTTCTAAAATAAAAAACATTGTTCATCTCTAATCTTTTTAGATGAAAGGGGTTTTGCACTCTCATTGCACTCTCATGTTTTTGTTTTTGTTTAATCTGTCTCTTTAAATTTACATATAACAATGGATTTTAATTTGTTTTAACCAGTTTTGGAATTGAATTAACAATTAAAATAAATTTGAATCATGGTTCACTTGACTTCAACCATGAATAATATGTTAAAAAATGCCCTAGCCTTCTAAAAACTATGTGAGTTTCAATTTTTTTGTACTCAAATATGTAAAATGCCATGTAAGATATAGCACAATAGGCAAAGGACCTATAAATTAAAAAAACAAACCACATTTTAATTGTGTGAGGGGTGTAAAAACTCTCATCTTCCTTGTTGACTTTATGCAACATTTAATTTGTTTATCATAAATATTTATGATGCCTTATACTTTTGGCTGGATTGCACCATCCATCCATCAAATCTATGTCTTGTTATTGTCTTTTTCAATTTAATTTTGTTGAACAAAAACTATAGAAAGCAAAGAAAAAATAATATTCTTTAACAAAGGAAACAAAATATTCCTACAAATATTTCATATACACTTTACAAAACACAATAAATATGACAGGTGGCTTATTGTTATTGATTATGAGAATACAATTAATAGCTATGGTGAAAGCAATATACTTGACTTCGGCAGTATAATAAACATCATACCTTTTCTTTTGTAAAAAACACGGATGATGAAGAGCTTGAGTATTTAATGAAGATGCCTTAAAACCTATGACAAAATATTTAATTTTATGTATCAAAAGCCTTCATTGTAGAAGAGCAGTGCACACATATATATATCGACCCTACAATATCATAAATGAAAAAATATCTCACTCTCTCTCTCTCTCTCATCTCTCTCACACACACACACACACACACACACACACACACACACACACACACACACACACACACACACACACACACACACACACACACACACACAAACACACACACATAGTTTGGTGTCTAGGAAAATACCATACACATTACTAATACTCTATACAAATATTTCTTACAAAACTAGCATCCATAGGAATACCCTATTAAATCATTAGAATTCTATTAACGTTGCTCTAATACCGAATGTGAATTTGGTCCAGATTCACACATGTAGGTAAAAATAATATAATCTTCATTAGTTAATTAAGTCAACACATCATACAAATTTATAGGAGGACCTCCTAATATAAAGGAATCCTATTCTAACTCCCGTAACAAATCTCACCATATTAAGTGAGTCCTTCAAACAACACACAACACTATTTTAATATATTGTTATATAACGCACTCACATTATTATTAAAACTTATCTAATATCATAACCCTTTAAATATATTTTCTCATAAATGTGAGCACTAAATCTTACTTTTCTAACAATATCCTCTACCTTAGTTCCATAAGTTCTCTCATGCACTCCTTCAGTGTGGTAGATTATATATATCATATTGATAGACATATAGTTACTCTCCACATATGTGTATGATATTACACACAATTATGTTATGTTTGAAGACATTGTACAAACAATATTTATTTTGAGCTGAGAAATCTACATTTTTCTGACTTACCTTGAAAGAGGGGATACTTAACTCAAATTAGGGGACACCTAACGGGATTATTATGGATACAAGATACAAATTGCAAAATTTGATTGTTATGGATACAAGATATAAATTGCAAAATTTTGATATAGTACATAATAATTTAATACAAATGCATGGGGAATTTTACAAAATTCAACATCTCAATTTCAAATTATAGATACAATTTGCAATATCTTTTATGACACTCTTCTATTTCAAAAATTTCAAAATTGTCAAGTATGGGAGCAATTAATATTTCTGTGGCTCCTTTTTAAGAAATATCAAATTACTGTGAGTATGATGAGGGCATACATGCATTTCATTCCCTTTTGATCATATAAATTTGGGATCTAGGTCTATGTGTAATGTTTTGGTTTAATTGGAATGGGTAATGTATGTATGGTATTGTATACCTATTGGCCATAGCATAATTCCTAGTGAATAATTGTGGTACTGCCTTTGAATAGTTCACTACTCTAAAAATCGTGAGTGTTGGGAGTTACTTTGCCCCGTACTCTTTAGTTAGCATTGGTTTATTTTACATAAATTGGGGACTTGATCACCCCTAATTATCTATCTTTCTTTGCAAGAATCTCTTTCGATAGGTGCCCCAACTAGGGGACACAATATAACCCAAATTAATTTAATAAGAATCCTGAAGCTTCATAGCGCATAATTGGTTTCCACACATACACGTGCATTCCTTAATTTCTCTATCTATTTTGTCAATTTAAATTATTCATTTTTAAAGTTAAAGTTTAGTTTTCATAATGTGGACATTGAATACACTTTGATTTTGTAGGTTTCACTTTAGAAAGCTCACAAGAAACTCAAACACTCAAGAATTTGAGAAAATTCAAAGTGTCTTTACACACTTAGGTACTATAGACACTCAAATTTTGTAATTCTAATTATTTAACACTATTATTCTTGACATTTCTCTCTTGCTCAAACAAGTGCATTTTACTCACTCTCATCTAGTACATCTCTAGGTCCATTGTCTAGATTGCTTGATCAAACACACTCATCTGCTAACATTCTATGAGATTTGAATGTATAAAATCCCTGTAGAAAATCCACTTTTTCAATTTCCCAAAAGTCATACTTTAAAATTTTTCATTGGAGTGGAAAAGTACAGTAGGGTCATTTTGTAATATTATATCCCGACCTTGGTGTAAAAACAAAATCACACACTTTGGGGTAATTATCTAGTCCTGATTACATACTACTATATTCATATGATTCATAAGTAAGAATGGTACTAATTAACCCATGTCTTTGGCCACTATTTCTTTTGCTTTTTTGTTGTTACTATTCATTCTTACACCCTTACTTTGCTCACTCTACCTTTTAAGTACTTTGACATTTGTCATCCTGGACACCAGCACCTAGACCAGGATGCCAGCACCAGGCACCCTCATCCAATATGGGTGCCCCTGTCCTCTTTGTACTTTACTCACACTTTTTGGGTCATTTCTAGTCATTTTGAGCATCTTATATTTTTAGTAGTCAGCCTTTTTGGGGTTAATTACAAAAATTCAAGCAAGGGAATCATATAAATATAAAGTTATGTGATCATAATAAAGGACCAAGCACTAAGCATCTACTATCTCCACCTAAGGTTGCATCCATCAAAAGGCATCTAAGAGCTCCATTGCATCCATTTAGTCTCCATCACAAGGGACACAAGGGATGGTTTTCTATGCATCACACTTCATAGGAGGGAAGTTAATTCTATTCCATGCACACATTTATTACATTCTACATCTAGCTACTTGTTCGACTATCCAAGTGTGACTGGACACAAGAGCAACATAGGGCACGATTCCACACACACACACAAACTACATTAGGTTTGAGATGTAGTGTTAACACTCAGTTGTAAGTCCACCATTGTGGCAGCTGAGGAAAATCTAACCCCTCATTTTTGCATCTTTATTTTTTAGGATTTGATGTCTATTTGAGGGTTTTGCAGGTCTATTCTTCATTATAGGTTTATTGTAATGACTCTAGATCAATCATTTTGTGAATCCGTAGTGATAAAAGGTGGAGCATCAGTGAACATTTTGTGACCCTGAGAATTTGGGTTTATGAGCATTTCCACAGACCCAAGCACTCAGAATCAATACCTAGGGCACCCGTGGGTGCCCTTGTCCCTCTCCAAGTGCCCCCTGTCTAGCTGATCTGTCCAGTATCTACAATTTTCTATGTGCTCCAGTGTGATGGTCAGTGCTCTTCGTATTTCTCCATCTTCTAGCTATGTGCACTTTCCAACAACTTGGTGAATCAGCTAAGGCATCTTATCCTTCTTTGCACATTAGGGTTTCATTATTTATTGCTTAGTTTTGCTTTGGTATATTTTTGTATTTCATTACATGCATTTATTTACTGCTACTATAACATCAGATTAAGGCATGTATATTTACATATTTAGCTTAATCATTTTAGTGAACCCCATGCTCGAATCCACCTTCTTTCTAGGGTTTTCTTCTTATTCCCTTCACCCATAGTGGTCAATTTGGGTCTCTTGAGCATCTTTAGCTTCCTCCATCCTCCCGTAGGGTTTCTAAATCAATGGATGAGGTCTCTACATCAATGGCTACAACTAAATATCCCTTTGTTAACTCTCACAATGTCCCCCTTCATGAAATATAAGTGTATGATAATGAAAATTCATATGATGAGGATACTAATGTCGATCAAGACAAATTGAACACACTTAATTATTTTTAAAAAGATTTGCTGTAATAATCCCACCCATCTTCTGCATATTTTGCATGCTTTGGTCATTGCTAAAAATACTCGTGATGTTTCCACGGCTCCACTTATTGCTAACTCTTTGGCTCCCATGGTCTCCACTCAGCCTCTTTCTCCAGTATCCATCCCTACCACTACCACTCCTATCATTCCACCTAATACTCTTAATGCACAACATGGTTCCTCTTCAAATACTCTTGATTCAACTTCTTTATATCAAGGGATCTGCAAACACAAATTCACCAGTTATCAACTTGCCACTTCTTGTGTATCTCCATCTCTTGACTCCACTTCACTTCTTCATACTCCTTTTGCACCCACCATTTCTACATATCTGCTACCACCAAACTTCAACTCTCCTAATTTTCCAATCTTCAAAGGCCATGGTGACCCATAAGAGCATCTATGAGCTTTTCACGTAGCATGTCTTGATTATGCGGATGATTACACCATTTTAGAAAAGATTTTCCTTATAGTCTCCAAGATTATGTGATGCGTTTGGTTCTATGACCCTACCTGTTCACTCGGTAACATCTTTTCATGCATCTATGCTGAATGCCTTTCTCACTCACTTCTCTATCAATATCAGCTCTAAGATCTCTTATTCTCAACTCGCACAACTCAAAACAAGGATCTAATGAACATCTTAGAAAGACTATGTTTTGTGATACAAAAAAAAATTAGCTAAGATGTCCAATGTGCTTGTGGATATCTGAGCTTCAGGACTTATTCATTCAGATTCTATTACCACCTCTCCAAGAGAGTGGTATTTTTGAGACATCTCCCTCATTTGATCAACTATGTCATACTCTTAAGCTTCACGAAACTAAGCTCTTATCTATAGGAAATCTTAAATATCAAGAGAAATCCTCATCTTCTACATGTTTTCAAAGTAAATCAACATTCAAACCATCAACAACCAAACCAACTGACACAAAAATCACATATCAACGCAGTATCCACCACCAGAGAGCTTCAATCTGCAACTGCCTAGGCATACATTTACAAAGTTAACCATTGCTCCACAAATTATATTACAACAACTGCTTGAGAGAAATCTTATTACACTTCCTCCCCCACTTGAATTAGACCCATCTCATCCAAAAGGTCAGAATTACAATGAGAAATTTCAATGTGACTATCATCAATGTGTGCGACACTCTACAAATAGGTGTTTCAAACTTCACACCATCATCCAAGATCTTATCTATGATAAAAAAACTTGAGCTTCTAGAGCCTTCAGACTCTGTGTCACCAGTCAATGAAAATCATAAGCTCAAAATATTCAATAATATTCTTCCAAAACACGAACAATAAACCAGATTGAATCCTTAACTAATCATACATATCTCGTAGTGCCTCCTCCTAATATTGGGGGATCTTGATTTCTTAGTTGCTAATACAAATACGTCTCCTCTAATCATTTCTTTCTCTGACCATGATTATCATGCGGAATTTTCTTCTAATCACTTACACATTAGTGCCTCTATCGGATCTACCTCTGATCAATAACACCAAGGTTGATATTTCATGGCCCATCAATGCATGTTCTATTTCCAATTCTTGGTTGCTATTGGATATCCACTTTCACAAATTTCATATCCAATGAACAATTCCTATGGTGTTGTCAAGATTCACGTTACAGTTGGTCCTCTTACTATGTTGGTGTCCCTTCCTTGTGGGAAAAACATTTGGTGGGGTGTGACATGGTCTTAGGCCTCAATTGGATTCACAGGTCTCAAGTCCATCATTTCCATAAGTCATTTGTGTCTAAAATTTCATCCATAACAATAAAGTCATTTTTATCAATAGAGCGTATCCTCCATCTACTCCATGGTTGCACATATCATCTCATGGTTGCCAATACATCACCAAGTATCATCCAGTGTCTCTATGACCTCTTGCACCTGAAGCACAATCTACTCTTATCTCACCTTCTCATACATGACCTACACTGGTCTCATCACTCTATTTAGTCTAGTAAATCACTCTAGGCCCATTCGCTAGGATAGACTCCTACATTTAGACTGCAAGTCATCAAATTATGCTTTATTCCACATTCATTGTCTATCACCGCCACATTCTACATCACATAGGTCTCCATCACCTACACATTGTTTTACACTACGGTGCCCACTATATGTTCATCAGTCACATGCATATAGACTTCACTCACCTGCACAACATTTATCTAATATACAACCACTCTGTTAGCACGAAATCACAGCACCCCCAAATGAGTTATGGACCTGCTTTTCTAAGGCAAGGTCATTTGGTGTGATTTTCATAACATTGGATCATTCCCCAAGCTATAGGACTTGCAATTGGGAATTATCCTCTAGAGAAGGATGGTTCCTCTTCCTAATCCTAGTGCTAAACTACTTCTAAGGAAGGAAATGCAACTATCTACTCCTAATCTAACAATGCCAAGGAGACAGGGAGAGAGAAAGTGCATAAAGAGGGAAATCCTACACTAACAAGGTGATAACACCAAGAAAAAGGGAGTTCTAGTCATAATCTCAGCTGCCTGGAGTAGAGAGAGGTGAGTAGAGGAGAGGGTGGACGAGATGCACCATAGACCAGAGATAAATTTCACACAGAACACCACTTCAAAACCCATTAAACATAGCTCTCAGGACCTGCAATAAACATTAGAATATGCACAATATACCCTACAATGACAACTGGCGAGGAGAGACAATAAAATAAGCAAAGGATGGATAGATGCATCACAGAACAAAATTTATTGCTCCAAAATTTCACACAATACATCGTTAGTGGGCAAGAGGTAAGAGAATGTCATTATAGAGCTATGAAAGGAGGTTCAAACTCCATTTTTGACCCTGGGGAAGAAAAGAGAGAGGGGGGCAGGGAAGAAGAATGAACAACAACCCTTTACAAAAAATCATGCCCCTAAATTTATAGACTCAACCTGAAATAAGAAAGAGAGAGAGAGAAGCAGGAAAAGCAGGTCGAAACTCAACCATTGTTGTTAATGCTTCTGATAAAATCCACCCCCAAATCCATCTTTACTGCATCAATCCTTGGTTTGGCACATTAAAGGAAGAGGAAACAGTGAAATAGATCAAATCTGATCTAGTTGTTGAGGTGAGAAGATCCCGCATTGAAGGCCTGAAGATGTTTCATCCACTTTCCTTCACCTAACCTCCTCAAAATTAAATTTTCAGAACTCCATGGCATAGGTGAGGCCGAGATCTTTCCAATGATGTCAGATTTGCAATATTTTAAGCCCTGAGTTGAAATATATTCCCCTTCGAAGTTTGTATCGGATCCATATGAATGGACGAGGAAAACAGTTTGAAAATGGGTTCCCCTTTTGAGATGGGACATGTGGCAGCCAGATTAGAGCAAAAATTGGGTTTGTGGGTCCATAATTTACCTTTTCCCCTTTTCACGAAATGAAAACTCAGAAACAACCCGTGGCCCTGAAGCTCTGCCTTTTCAATTTGTTTGACCATTTGTCCCTGCCTCCGTTTCATCCTAAGATACGTGGAGATGCGGCACTTCTTTGAGATTATCTTTTTGGATTCACCTTTGGAGGAGCTGTCATCACCAATCCGGCACTATGATAATTCTTCACCGGGAACTCCTCGTGCTATGATTATTTACTAATGCACAACCTTTAGTTTGGTGGATGTAATCTGGAAACAAAACAACAACATAACACAAGAATACCATCGACTATGATAAGACAGAATGATGAAAAATCTGAAATATCAAAATAAATTATAATATTAACATGAAACTGTTACAATCTCACCCATGAGGTACTTCAAGTGTTATTGACTTCACTTGCCTTTCACCAAGACTATGGGAGAAACTTTACAATTACACCTCTTAATGGCTTCTTCAACACACCTTTAAACTGATGGCTTCCTTCGCACACTTCCTACAATATTTCTCACTACTTCCTTCTATGCTAAATGAGGGGGGTGGCCTCTCTATTTATAGAACTTCCAGGCTTATCCATCTTATCTCTAAGATAGGATAAGAAATCCACTCTGACGAATCATATTCCATACCTTAACTCTTATATGTACATGTAAGCTTATTTGTTAAGATAAGATAAACCTTATCATTTTACATGGGTTCCACATTTTTAGACTTTTTACAAATAAAACACACAAAATATTTATGACCTCACTCCTTGTCTTTATTATCAATATAATATTTTTAATTCCTAATCATGTAGACCCTACTTCTCTAATTACCCAAACTTTGACATTTTAACATTACCGGACCACTTATGACAAATATTTACTTTTTACAACATTCCTATTGTACTTTGACTATTACCGTACTCCACATTATTGGCGGCACCGTACTGACGGCGCCGTTATCTTCTATCAGATGCTACTACTAATTATACTTAACAACATCCTATTCCTAATACATACATTAATGAAATAGAAATTATGGAGGAAAATTTTAGTGTCAACATCTTCCCCCTTCCTAGCTTCTACTCCATCCTCGGAGTAGACTCTTCTGGTGCTTGGAAAATCTACAACTTGTCATGGTTGACCCATTTCGTAATGGGAGTGCCATCCAATTCCTCCAGTCAGTACGTACCATTTTCATACACAGCTGCTATTTTGTAGGGCCCCATCCATTTTGGAAGAAATTTTCTCTATCTTCTTTTTTTGTATCTAGAATCATATACTAGAACCAAGTCATTCACATGAAATGGAGACCACCGGATCTTTTGATCAAAGTATTCCTTCTGCTTCATTTTCTTCTTATGGCTTGTATCCTTTGTTATTTCTCTCATTTCCTCTAGCAAATGAAGATGTACCAACCTTTCTTTTACTGAATCACTTTCATCCATCCTTTCATTTTTCATAACTCTCACAGTGGGAATATCAAACTCAATAGGAAGAACTGGATCAATGCCATAGGCCAACTGAAATGGGGAGTATCCTGTTGCTGACTTTGATGTTGCCCTATATGCCCACAATGTTGCCATGAATCCTTTTATCACATTTATGTACCTGCAAGGCTACATCTTTTGCTAGAATTTGACACAGCACAAAATTTGTTCGTTCCACCTGTCCATTTTTGCTTGGCTTGTATGTTGTTGCCTTCCTGTGCTTGATAGAAAACTTATTGACTAGGATTTCTACCACCTCATTAATGAAGTGGCTTCCTTGATCTGTTACAATTTCTAATGGGCAAACCAAATCTGGTGACAATGTGTTCATACATGAACCTTGCCACTTCATCCATAGAAGTTGTTTTCAATGGCCTAGCTTTAAACCCACTTGGTTAAATAATCTGTGGCAACTACAATATACTTATTTTGGTGTGATGTAGTTGGAAGTGGACCTACAATGTCTATTCCCCACTTTTCAAAGGGACCAAGGGGAAGAATAGGACATAATGGAGCTGATGAAGTCTTACGGTACCATGTGTTTGACAAATATCACATGTCTTACAATAATTATAACAATATTTAAAAAGAGTGGGCCAGTGATAACCTGCATCCAAGATCCTTCTTGTTGTAAGTTGTCCAAAGAAGTGCCCTCCACATGTACCATTGTGGAATTCTTCTAGCAGTTCCTTCCCTTGATCATGTCCAACTGCCCTCTTGTACTGTCCATCAGGTCTTATTCGAAATAATACTCCATGCAAAATAGAATATGGACGACTGGCTTGAGTAATCTTTCTCTTAGTCTTTGCATTGGGACCATCAGGAAACTTGAATTCATTCAGATAATTCCAAATATCTATGTATTCACTAGGGATTGTGTCAAGGGATAACAATGCTGCATTGGGGAAATCATCATCATCACAAGATGATCCTAAACCATCATAGGCTCAAGAGAGTGCATCTGCATTGACATGCTTCTTTCCTAGCCTATCTATAATATCAAATTCAAACTCCTGTAGCAAAATTATCCATCTTGCTATCCTTCCTGATGGGTTAGGCTTATTTACAATATATTTTAGAGCCTGATGATCTGTTACAACTAGAAATTTTTGCCCTAGCAAGTAATTTCTAAACTTCTTTACAGCAAAAATGATAGCCAGAGCCTCTTTTTCAGTTACAGTATAATTTACCTCAGCACTACTCATTTGTCTGCTCCCAAAGTAAATTGGATGTTCATTCCCATTTTCATCCTTTTGGCTCAAAGTACTTCCTAGTGCTGCATCTGAGGCATCAGTGTACACAATGAATGGCTTGCTCCAATCTGGATTCTTTAAAATGGGTGAAGACACTAGGGCTTCCTTCAGTTGTCCAAAAGTTTCATGTGCCTTATTTCCTAGTTCATAAGTAACATCCTTCTTCAAGAACTGGGTTAGTGGCTGTGCAATCTTTGAGAAATTCTTGATGAACCTTCTATAGTAACCCACATGGCCTAAAAATGATCTCAATTTACTTCTATTAATAGGAAATGGTAAATCTTTGATTTTTTAAACTTTATCAGGATCAGTACCAATACCATCTCTGGATACAACATGCCCTAACAAAACGCCTTTAGAACATCCAAAGACACACATTGTAGGGTTTAGTGAGGCTTGTGCTTCATCTAACCTTTGAAATGATGTCTCCATTTGGTGCAGGTGGTCCAACTTGCTCCCATAGATGCAAAAATCATCCAGAAATACTCTGATGAAGGTCCCAATGTAAGGTTCAAACACCCTATTCATCAAACGTTGGAATGTTGCTGGAGCATTACACAACCCAAAAGGCATAATTCTATAAGAAAACGTTCCCCAAGGAGTGGTGAACGTGGTCTTCAGCTGATCTTTCTCTGCTATACAAACTTGGTTGTAGCCGCTATATCCATCAGCAAAACTATAGCACTCCTGGCTAGCTACTTCATCCAAGATTTGATCTGAAAATGGAAGAGGGTAATGATCCTTCTTTGTTGCCTTATTGAGCTTCCTGTAATCAACACAAATGTGTAGCTGCCCATTCTTTTTTATTGAGATCACAATGGGAGAAACCCATTCTGAATTCTCCACATCAAATATGAATCCTGCATCAAGCAACTTATCTATTTCTTCTTTTACAGTCTTGGAAAAATTAGGATTCATTCTATATGGCATTTGCTTTATGGGCTTAGCACCATCTACCAGCTCAATAGAATGTTCTACCCAACTTACTTGACGGAGTTCCTTGTAATCAAAAGTGAATAGGTGTATGTACCTTCGAAAGAGCTGGAGGTAGGATTCCTTCTCACTCTACATCACAACATCACCAATCTTTATTTGTTTGAGACGATCATCAACTTCTTCTTCAAGTAATTTTATGGGGTCATGAGTTGGTGTGACTGGAAGGATATCCATGACTGAAACATTAACCTCACTTTCTTCATCTTCAGTGTCCACTTCACTAGTACTAGAGTAATCAGAGGATGTCCAATCATCAGTTTCATCACTTGAATCCACAAGTTTTTCCTTATGATGTCGAGGGATCACATTTATCTTCACCCTCTCTCTACCACGTCCAAGTGTCGTGAAACCTTCATTCCAGTAGTTTCTTGCATGAACTCTCCTTAGCCATGGTCTTCCCAACAGCATTGGGTACGCAACAGTACCATTTTTCATCACCTGAAAGTCTACCACACATACCACACCCATAACAGATATTGCCACATTTGAAACTACACCTTCTGGTTTAGTTTTTCCTTTATTTAATGACCTTAACATAAGTGTTGAAGGGCGATCAATTTTAAACCCAACATATTCATTACAGACTCGGTCATTACATTAACTGCAAGCACCTCCATCAACTAAGACATCATGAATTGAAATACCATTACATAATACCTCAGCTTGTGGAGCATAGGGATTTGCCTCTGCCTCAAAAACAGGGACCTCAACCTCCTTCCTTCTTCGAGCATTGAGTCCACCCTCGCAACTCCCCGCCTCTTCTCAGAAGACAGCCAAGAGTTGACCATATGTAATATTTGGAGGCCTTTTGGACAGATCTTCCAAGATGGAGTATGGTCCTTGCCCCTGTGAAATCAGAAAATCCTACACACCCAACTTTCTTCTCCTATGTTTCTTACTAGTTTCTTCTTTCATCTTCTTAGGATCATTTCCATCTTGATTATCTTTTTCTTTCTTTCTTTTTGTTACAAACACATCTACTTCATTATTTCTGCTCTTATCTACTGCATCAAAAGAATTCATAGGTGCTTTTCCTTTATCATTATCTCCTTTACCAAATGTAGAAGCTCTATCTGGACAATTATACTTATAATGACCCTTTTTATAACAACCATAACAAACAACTTCAGAAATATTTCTTTTTGGACCTCTATCTCCTCCCTGAGAACTAAATTCCTTTCCTTGAAGAAGATTAATAGTTAACTGACCCATCTTTTTGAGCAGATCTTCATACTCAGTAGATGTCTTAGGAGAAATATTTGTGCTCACCGAGAGTGGTTGTGGATTCGGGACCAAAGGTGCTGGTGTAGGCTGTACTTTAGCAACAATTTCTTTGGGCTCCTCTTCCATGCTTTCTTCTTGCCTTCTTGCAATCTCCTTTGCTTGTTCAATGGTAGCTGGGCGGTCATACTTCACTCATTGTCTGATCTCTGGCTTCATCCCAAGAATGAATTGCTTACAGAGGAGATTATCCACGCCATTCATCAACCCATCCGCTAGTCCTTCCTTCTAGATCTGGGCATCGAGCTTCCTCCTTAGCTCTAGAACACGAGCACGATAATTCCTTATCTTCTCCTTCTCTCCTTGGGATAGCTTTGTGATCTCGATCATGAGATCTGCATATTTCTGTTGTTCACCAAATTCTTCAAGAAAACTTTCAGTTAATAAATCCCATGAATTTTTCACATTATCACCTAGTGTTTCAAACCACCTAAGTGCTGAACCATCCAAAAAGGTAGGAAAAAATTCAGTCCATTGTTCCCTTCTTATAAGGCCATTACAAATGCAAGATCGCTTAAAATCTTGAATGAAAGAAGAAGCATCTTCATTACATTGAGCTGAAAAAATAGGAATCTTTCCCATTTTCAAAAGTAACCACCGTGAAATATCAACTCACAAGTACAATCAACAAGACTTATGTGTACAAATAATTGGAATCACTATACTAGAAAGTGACTTTACACCTTTCTACAGTAAAATAGAAATGATCACAGTAAACTATGGTAAAACTTGACTTACTGTGGTAAAAACTGACTTTACTGTGGTAAACACTATTCACGGTAAAAAGTGAAGTTACTGCGGTAAATACTATTCACAATAAAAAGTGACTTTATTGCGGTAAATACTATTCCAACAAAACTGACTTTACCATGGTAACTACTATTCATGGCAAAAATGACTTTACCATGGTAACTACTATGCACAGTAAAAACAAGGTTACCCTCTAATTGATTTTTGACTAAGTGGGAATATCTCTCCAGAAAATCCACCAACGAGGAATGGTCCCAGCAACGGAACCAAAATGTCATCACCAATCCGGCACTATGATAATTCTTCACCGGGAACTCCTCGTGCTATGATTATTTACTAATGCACAACCTTTAGTTTGGTGGATGTAATCTGGAAACAAAACAACAACATAACACAAGAATACCATCGACTATGATAAGACAGAATGATGACAAATCTGAAATATCAAAATAAATTATAATATTACATGAAATTGTTACAATCTCACCCATGAGGTACTTCAAGTGTTATTGACTTCACTTGCCTTTCACTAAGACTATGGGAGAAACTTTACAATTACACCTCTTAATGGCTTCTTCAACACACCTTTAAACTGATGGCTTCCTTCGCACACTTCCTACAATATTTCTCACTACTTCCTTCTATGCTAAATGAGTGGGGTGGCCTCTCTATTTATAGAACTTCCAGGCTTATCCATCTTATCTCTAAGATAGGATAAGAAATCCACTCTGACGAATCATATTCCATACCTTAACTCTTATCTGTACATGTAAGCTTATCTGTTAAGATAAGATAAACCTTATCATTTTACATGGGTTCCACATTTTTAGACTTTTTACAAATAAAATACACAAAATATTTATGACCTCACTCCTTGTCTTTATTACCAATATAATATTTCTAATTCCTAATCATGTAGACCCTACTTCTCTAATTACCCAAACTTTGACATTTTAACATTACCCGGACCACTTACGACAAATATTTACTTTTTACAACATTCCTATTGTACTTTGACTGTTACCGTACTCCACATTATTGGCGGCACCATACTGACGGCGCCATTATCTTCTATCAGACGCTACTACTAATTATACTTAACAACATCCTATTCCTAATACATACATTAATGAAATAGAAATTATGGAGGAAAATTTTAGTGTCGACAGAGCATCATTAGGACACATGGTTCCCTTTGCTGCCTCTTCCATACTTAGTTGATTCTAGATTCTTTCCTGAATGGTTTTGAGCCTGAAGAGCTTGGATCCTTGCCATTTTTCCTTTCTTTCTCTTGGCCTCTCTTGCGGCACTGCCCCTTCTTCTCTAACCCTGCAATTCAGTTGTTGAGTCCTCCCTCGACCCTTTACATAGATTTATGACATGGAAATACCTAGAAGAACCATTTATTCTATTTCTTCTTGTGCAGTATCGAATTTGAATTTCTCGGGCCTCTGTTTTCACTTTGCCTAGTTATAGAACTCGAGCTCATGGGTCTGAATCATTTACCTTCATGTTTTCTTTATGTGTAAGGCTTGTTCTGACCAAACTTTCTAGGGAGAAATTTGGGATAACACACTCTTAGAACATGGTCACACACCTTCATCTCCATCAACATCGGATGGAGGGTCTCTAGCCTTCTCTTTTATTGGATAGTGCATGCTCCATTGCACACTTGGGGGAATCATGCCTATTATCTCCCCCCCACACCTTTTTCTCCTTATCAACTATCATACATCTTACACACATCACATCTAGTCTTTTACATTCATCCTACATATTTGCATACATTTGCATCGACATTTCCCGATGAAGCACTCTTGTGCTATGGTTCACGCTTGACTATTGAGGGCATACTACACACATGAACCTCACACATTGCACACTATACACACCACACATTATCATACACTTTACCATATCCAAAAAATTACACTAGACACATTTACCACACATATATCTAGAATTTATTAGTCACACTAAACATTTCACACAACATGCGTCCTACACATTCAACATTCTCTTTTTAAATCATTTATCACACATTTTTCATATTTCTCACCATACAAATTCACCCTACATATTTCTCACATCTACTATTACACGTTGCACTCACTACCCGATGACGCACTCTAGTCCAATGGTTCATACTTGAATGCTAAGGGTCTCATTCAAAAGAGAACCTCACCCCATCACACCTATATCATTCTATACTTTCCTCTTCACATTAAATCACACCATGCGATATTTTTTGTTATTACTTTATTCATACATTTTGTGATATACACTTTATGCTAAATCATCATGTCTTCTATCATCTTACTCATACATTTTATGATATACACTTTGTGCTACATCACCACCCTTTATATCATTTGATCCATACTTGTCATGAAATACGCTTTATGCTACATCATCATGCTTTCTATCATGTTATCCATACATTTAGTGATATACTCTTTGAACTACATCATCACGCTTTTTATCATGTTATCCATACATTTAGTGATATATTCTTTATGCTACATTATCGCGCTTTCTAGCATAGTATCCATACGTTTATTGATCTACTATTCATGCTACATCATCACACTTTTTGACATCTTCCCCACACATTTAGGGATATACACTTTGGCTAAATCATCACACATTCTACCACCTCATTAATTATACTTTGTTGCAGTCAAGCCTACACTTTACACGATAACTTCCAATCACCATATTTCTTCTGCACACATTTAAAACCATTTCTTGATGACACACTCTCGTTTCCGATTCATTTTTGACCGTTGAGGGGGCATAAATAAATGAAGCTCATTGCATACATACACATCCACTCGAGGGGCATGTTTCTAATAACATTCACTTTATATTCAATTCTGCCTCATCCACAACATACTCCATATCTTGGTTGCATTTACTCTTTCTTACTTATGTTTGTACAAGCTAACTTTATTAAACATGCTAGATAGATATCTTGTATGTCATTATATTTATCATACACACATGCGTGTTCACTTGATTTCTAGTTGTGATCACAAATTCTACAGATCTATTACACATAACATGGATGCTTAGCGCAGTACCTAGTACTAGTCCCATAATGGCTCCTAGGGGCATCCACTTTCGTACATTACAGGTGTTATTGTTTCATAGCACACTAGTTTCTTAGATTATACATGCTTTGACATACTTTTTATCTTTCTAACATGTTAACAGGTGCTTCATGTGCAACATTTTTTTATGTATGGCTACTTGCTTCCATGATTGTTTATTACATTATCTTCTGTTGTATGCTATTATTTGTGGGCTTTTCCCTTTGTCTTGTGTACACACTTCTGTGTTCATGGCCATTACGACCTTGATTGTCTTTTGACATTGTGAGTAGTGTCCCATGTTTGCAACCCAATTTTTACAGTCTACATTGTTTTCTTGCATGTTTACTTGCATCTTAGCTTATACATTATCTAGGTAGCTTACATTTCATATTTTACATGAGTGTTTGTATTTACTTGTACTAACACATGTTTTCCTAGCCACTCGTTTGTGGGTGCCTTGGTTTCTACCAAGCACATTCCCTTCCCCCTGTAGGGCACAATTTTGGCATAACGGTTGGTCCTCTTTTGGGATGCATACTCCTTCAGTGATGTTACATGCACCCCAAATGAGGGGGGGACATCATATGGGTAAATCAGACACCCCATACAATGGTATACACATCATGGTACTGGTACAACATAGTTTTTAGGGCTCATAATTAGACTTGTGTCCTTAACACAACAACCTTTCCTGGATGCCTAAAACCAGGGGGAAATACAATGGTCTTTCTTGGAATGCCAATAACCAGAAGACAATTACATAGTTCTTTGACATGTCATAGAGGCTTTTGAAAAGGAAGAGATTTGTTAACACATATAAACAATCTGCATTGGTGTTTTACACAACAGGAAGTAATTAAAGGTTGGTGGATGACACCAGATAGTTCTCCCTACACTTCTTCCATTACATTGATGTGATATCGCCCAAAAAACTTTCACATTGACATCATCTTTAGGATCCTTTCTACACCCTTTTTCTCGTCACGAATCAGGTGTACATGTTCCTTTTTCACATTTTCACACTTTACATACTTTCATTACACACTTTTTACATATTTTGATCATATGCATGCATATTTGACTACGTTTCAGCTTCTCTTATGTAGGTCTTTTTGTATGGGAAGCGATGGTCAACATCACCACAACAAAAAAACATCACACACGTCGACATTGACAACAAGTACATAATGACACCTACACATGCATTTTCTACCCTTTCATCACTTTTTTCACTTTCTCCTCCTTAGCATCGACACTTCGCATTTTAATCACTCCATACTTTGTCCGTTAGATTCTCCGAGAAGTGAGAACCAATCCATAATCTGATGTCGGTCATAGATCACATGCAACTTCACTCAACAGATGATCAAAGATCAAAATAACAAAATGAAGTGAAATATAAAATGATAGAAAAATAGAGACAATCAAGATAATTTGAGAATACTCTTGTCACTCTCACCGAACCAGTTACTAAACTAATGAAGGTGAGATGAGAGTGATGTATATATAGAAAAATAAGGGAATACACATCCAAGATGTGCATTAACTCCTACTACTCATAAAAGGTGGAATAACCTCCTTAGTTGTAGACAAAAAGGAGGTAGAACATAAAGCCACAAGAGGGTGTGAAACCCAACTACCCTATAACCTACTCAAGTAAAGACATAATAGTGTTTATGAGAGGTGGCACAAAAATCCAGAAAAGGATGTGTAGCTCAAAATACCCATGCATGGGAGAGAGTGACACATGTAGCTGATGTATTTAGCCATATGTCCTTATATTAACCACTCCTAATAAACCTAAGCAAGCTTAAATAATATGTGTAGGAAAAAATAAATACCCCTAACATAAGGAAAATAAAAAACCTACTCTAACACCCCTTAAGCGTAGCTTATGTGGGTAAAAAGATGGGTCCTGGAAAATAAAGCCATGTTAGGTACCCATGTACATAGATACCCCCAAAAATAAGAAGCCCCCATAAGAGGAATAACCTCCCTAAATAGAGAGAGACAATATGAAGTACTAAGAATCCCCTCCTAGAGTAGACACCTGTTACACCCCTAGTAGAGCTCACAGATGAAGGAACTTGCTTCCAGTGAAGGGTTTGGTAAAGATGTATGCAGTATGCTATGATGTAGAACAATACTTAAGATTAATGATGCCTTCCTGAATTAGCTCCCGGATGTAGTGAATATGTATGTCAATGTGTTTCGTCTTCTAGTGATGAACTAGATTCCTTGATATCTGTATTGCACTTTGATTATCACAATAGATGATTGTAGGATGTCTGAATGGAATTCCAAACTCAATGATAATATTCTAAAGACAAGTAGTCTCATGGTGGCATTAACTTCCCCTCGATACTTAGCCTTTGTGGATGAAAGAGCAATTGTAGACTACTTCTTACTCGACCAAAAAAATCAACCGAAACCAAGTGAGAAGCAATATCTTGCAGTGGACTTGTGATCTTGAGAATCACTTGCCCAATTTGAATCTGTATATCCCAACAAGTCAATATCCACACCTGCTGCATACTAAATCCCATAATTGTGAGTACCCTTAATATAGTGGAGAATTTACTTAGCTGATTTCCAATGGAACTCATGTGGCTCCTGAATTAATCGAGAAACCATGCCCACAACATATGAGATTTCAGGTCTTTTATGAGTCAAGTAGATGAGACTCCTAACAAGTTGTCAGTATAAAGTGCCATCAACCAAGGGTGAAGAACACTTAGTCTAAAGTTTTACCCCTGACAGAAATGGAGTCAAAACATGCTAACAGTTAACCATGTGAATTCTAGAGAGCATATAAAATGTATATTTGGGTTGTCCAATGAAGATACCCAAAGACGACAAAGTGATCTCAATCCATAAGAAGTAATGCAATAGACCCAATTCTAACATCATAAATCTATCATGTAAAGCAGTTTTCACTGCCTTGATGGTGGATGAGTGACTCCTTGTGATCAACAAGTTATCAACATAGAGAAATAAAAATGTGAGAGTGGCATCTTGCTGCAAAATGTATACGTTTGGTTCAGAATGGCACCAAGTGAACCCAAATTTCAAAAGGAAGGAGTCCATCTTGGCATACCACGCTCGAGGAGCCTATTTGAGGCCATAGAGAGACTTCCAAATATGACACACAAGTGAAGGATCTTGAATGAACCCCTATGGCTACTCCATGTAGATTTCATCCTGAAGTTCACCATGAAGAAAGGAACTCTTCACATCCATCTGATAAACTTCCCAATAATGGGTTGCAGCTATAACAAGGACAAGTCAGATGGAATTCATTTTGGAAAATGGTGTAAAATTCTCAGAGTAATCAATCCCAGGAACCTGGGAGAATCCTTTTGTTACCAAATGAGCCTTATGCTTGTCAACTAACCCATGTACTACACTTTTTTTTTGATAGATCCACTTGCATCGAATTTTTTTCCTTTCCCTTAGGAAGAGGGACAAGATCCCATGTGTGATTCCTCTCTAAGCAATTTAACTCTTCCCACGTCACAACATCCCACTCGAGAATGCCCAAATTTTCTAGAAAACTATGTGGATGAGAATATGAAGCAATGAAGAGATGTAAATCCTGTTGAAACTATGACCTTATTCTTCTTATAGCTAATGGATCACCAATGCAATCACCTACTAACTCAAATTTTCGACGAGCCCAAAGAGGTGTTGTGGCTGGAGATTCTGGAGGAGAATCATCAACCTTTGAATGATAATTGGAATGTGAATCTTCATCATTACTGTCACCATCTGAAGTAGAGGAAGAACAATCCTCATCAATATTAGGAGGATTAAGACCCTCTGAATAACTATCATCACGATGAAATGTCTCCAATGTGATGGTGGATGGATAAGTGATAGGAGAAGAACTAAAAGAGATCTCCTCAAAACGAACACTCCTCTTGATAAATAACTCATGAGTGGTGGGATGGAGAAGCCTATAACCTTTGATATCATCTGGATACCCAAAAAATATGCAAGGATTGCTCTGCGGATCCATATCCTTGCATTTCTCTACTAGAATATGGTCCCATGTAAGAGAACCAAAAAATCAAAAGTGCTTAACTGTGGGTTTCTGACTAGTCCAAGATTGAAAAGGAGTTTCTCCCCTTCACAACTTTGTGAGGAACTCAATTTTGTATGTAACACACACATTTAATGGCCTCTGCCTAATACTGAGGTACCAAATATTTGGAGTGTATCATATAATTTTCCATCTCCTTCAAAGATTTGTTCTTGCATTCTACGACATCATTTTGTTGAGGACTGTATGGAACTGTGTGTTGCATGTTGATTCCTTCTGAAGTACAAAATTGTTCAAACTGATTGGTAACATATTCTCCCCCATTATCTGTACTCATAATATTGATGAAATTACCAGATTGTTTCTCTACAAAAGCATTTAAATCCAAAAATAATCAAAGACCTCATACTTTTGTTTGAGAAAATATACCTAAGTATATCTAGAAAAGTAATCAATAAATGTTAAGAAATATCTAGCCCTGCTAAAATATGGTTGTGGAAATGGTCCTGCCAAGTTAATGTGTACCAACTCCAATAGTTTTATAGCTATCCATTTTTTTCCTTTATCATATTTCTCCTTAGGATGATTACCAAGAATGCATCCCTAGAAAACTCTATTATAAAATTGAATAGAAGGCAACCTTGAAACCATTTCATGTTGAATGGGCTGTTGCAAGTAATGGTAGTTCAAGTGGCCAAACCATTTATGCCAAACACAACTCACCTCATATGTATGAGTGAGTAAGACTGTCAAAGGAGAGTCATGAACAAAGTGAGAAAATTGATATATTCTAGACTGATGATCTTGTTTTCCCACAGCAATTGTAGACCCATTATGCATTTCATATGTTACCACAATATATGAAGTGAGCTCAACTTGCTTGCTAGAACCAGTGTGAGTAATCTGATAAATAGGTAGGATATTAGTTGACAAAAATGAAACACAAATAACATCCTCAAATGTCCCTTCAACCACATCAACAGACCCTCTCCCATGCACTTTAACAGGAGTGCCATCACCCATAAGTATGGCAGGCATAGAACATGGCTCCAAAGAGGTAAAATTATCCTATGATGAGGTCATGTGGTGCGAAGCACCTGAGTCAATGATCCAAAACTATGGTTTTGAAGCAACAACAAATAGGGCTTTTCCCTTTCCTTTCCCCTTACTTTTTTCTATGTCTTTAGAAGAACCTTATGATGAAATCTGTTTTACTGAATTAGGCACCTTGATATTGTTCTTTTCCAGAATATGTGAAAGTTGGTCAATTTGTTTCTTTAAACATTTATGTTCATCATGGCTAGACCCTTACTGTAAGAACACTTGACCTTCTCCTTCTTTTGTTGCTCACCTTTTTATGAAGAGGTGTGATTATCTACTTTTGAAGTACTATTATCTACTTTTGGTTCTTTTGTTTCTTATCTTGCTTGTTAGACCCTTTTTGTCCTTTTGTACCCTAATTTTCCAGCTAAGGCATGTGACTTAGAGGGTTTAATTATACCCATTAGAACCAAGTTGTCTTACTCCGTAGTGAGTTCTACAGAGAATTCATCTAGAGAAGGAATTTTATATGTGGAACTTAGGGAACATTTTGTAGCATCGAAAGTAGAAACAAATACAAAATAGTTAGGACTAAGCTTTGAAAGAATACTCAAGATTAGTTTCTTATCATCTTTTTTGATTCCACATTGTTCCAATTATAATCTAACAACTTTGAATTTTATGAATAATTCTTGTATGGTGTCAAAATTGGTAGGACTTAACCATATGAGTTCTTTCTCCAATTGATGACCCCTTAACTCATCTTGCTTACTAAAGAGGGGTTCCAAAGTGGTAAACACTCCACTTGGTGTGGTAGCAGATTCAATGTGAAAAATAAGGTCCGAAGAGACTGACATACACAAAGTACCAAAGGATTCATCACATTTGTTAAACTAGTTTATCTTTTATGCATCATCTTGAGGTTTAGTTTTAAGTCCCATTATAACCTGGTGATATCCATGTCTTTTGAGATAGATTATCATCTTAGATTTCCATTCAAAATAGTTATATGATGTTAAAATGGGAACTGTAGATGCATCCATGAGAGCAAAAAAGAAAGAAAAATGTGAAGAAAGAAGACACACGAGACACCCCCCCCTTTCCACTAGTCTCAAAAATCACCCCCAGATATTACAATGTTGGCTATTATGATCAATGCTTTTACAAGGCTTTTCCAAATTACAAGGCTTTTAAGGCCCTTAATGGCAAAAATTACAATATTTTATGTAGATTGATTTTGAAATAAAATATGAAAAAACAAATTGTAGGTGTGTTTTTCCTCTTCAATATCTTTCCAACACCTTTCTGTTTTTGAAAACATGGATTACAAAAGTGAAAGATATGACCTATTGAAGATAAAAAAAATGTGGTAGAATCAACCTGCAATATCTGATCCAAAAAGGTATAAATTTTTTTTAAAACCTTCATGGATGGAAATTTATCATTTCTAGCTTTTCCGTCAAGTACTTGTTTGCAAAAATTTAACACCTAAGGCAAAAGTTATGCACTTTTGAAGAAAAAATGCAAAATTTTCCCGTGATGAACGAATCACCGCATCCTTCTGATTTGATTTCTAAAAAAATTATCAACTATATGAAAAAATTAACGAATACCTAGATGGTTATTTGACCCTAGGAATAAAACCCAGAAATCATTTTTCTTACCAATGAGTGGAAGCCAAAATGAAAACGGCTCCAATAAAAAATACAAATTTTTAACTCTGATTTTTTTTTATTGTGTCCTCCAATCTCTGGTTTTGGTGAAATAAAAGTCAATTTTGACTTTCTCAGACCTTCTGGACTCTTTGAAAATGCTGAAAAAGCCTCCAATATTACCAAAAAGCTACAAATCACCCAGATCTCACAGGAACAAATATATGTAAACCAGATTAAATATATGTTTATTTTCCTTTAAATTGTTATGTTTCTTTAGGTCATATGAGGATGCAGGAGAAGAGCATACTTGGTTTTTGAGGAAAAAATATCATCTTTCTATTAGTCTCAAATCTCTCAAAAAATCAGAAAAACAATGAGCTATGCTAGTCAACACGACTCTGATACCATGTTAGATTTTGCGAGAAGCGAGAACTGAGCCACGATCTGTGTCCGGTCGTAGATCACATGCAACTTCACTCAACAGATGATCAAATATCAAAATAACAGAATGAAGAGAAATCTGAAATGAGAGAAAAATAGAGAGAACACAAGAGAATTTGAGAATACTCTTGTCACTCTCACTGAACTAGTTAATGAACTAATGAAGGTGAGAGGAGAGTGATGTATATATAGAAAAATAATGACATATACATACAAGAGGTAAATTAACTCCTACTACCCATAAAAGGTAGAATAACCTCCTTAGGTGAAGACAAAAAAGGAGGTGGCACATAAAGCCAAAAGATGGTGTGAAAACCCAACTACACTATAACCTATTCAAATAAAGACAGAATAGTGGTTATGAGAGATGGCACAACAAGACAAAAAAGGATGTGTAACTACCCACGTGTGGGAGAGAGTGACACATGTAGCTGGTGTATTTAGGCATGTGTCCTCATATTAACCACTCCTAATAAACCTAAGCAAACTTAAATAATATGTGTAGGAAAAATGAAATACCCCTAACATAAGAAAAATAAAAAACCTACACTAACATTGTCTAGTCCCTTGGCACGTTTCCTACATCAATCTACACATATATCAGGTACACATCTCTATCTACTTTATGTTACCTAGATTTATACTCACCAACATAAAGTGGGGGCAAATGTAGACACAAAATCACACACTTTGGGTAATTATCTAGTCTTGATTACATACTACTATTCATATGATTCCTAAGTAAGAACAATACCAATTAACCCATGTCTTTGGCCACCTTTCTTTGATTTCTATTGTTACTTTCAGTCTTACAACCCTTACTTTCTTAGTCTTCCTTTTCAGTCTTTAGAATTTGTCATCCTAGACACCATCGCCTAGAATAGGACATCAACGTTAGGCTCCCTCGTCCAATCTAGGCACCCTTGTCCTCTTTGTACTTTACTCACACTTTTTGGGTCCTTTCTAGCCATTTGAGCATCTTATTTTTTTGGTAGTCGACCTTTTCGAGGTTAATTACAAAATTCAAGCAAGGGAATCATATAAATATAAAGTTATGTGATCATAATAAAGGACCAAGCACTAAGCATCCACTATCTCCACCTAAGGTTGCATCCATCAAGGCATTTAAGAGCTCCATTGCATCCATCTAGCTCCATCACAAGGGACGCAAGGGCTGGTTTTTGTGCAGCACACTTCATAGGAGGGAATTTCATTCTATTCCATGCACACATTTATCACATTCTACATCTAGCTACTTACTCACTACCCACGTGCGACTGACACAAGAACAACCTAGGGAAGATTTCACACTCACATAGAGAACTACATTGGGTCTGAGATGTAGTGCAATGATCGGTTATAAGTCCACCATTGTGGCGGGTGAGGATAATCCAACCCCTCATTTTGCATCTTTCTTTTTTTAGGATTTGATGTTTATTTGAGGGTTTTACAGGTTCATTCTTCATTGCAAGTTTTCACAGACTCCAATGATCATTGTGTGAATCCGTAGTGACAAAATGTGAGCATCAACAAACATCTTAGGACCATGAGAATTTGGGTTTCTGAGCATTTTTGTATACCCAAGTGCCCAGAATCAAGTCCTTGTCAAGCTTGCTCCAACAGTTGTATAATTCTCTGAGCTCCAGTACGATGGTCAGTGCTTCGCATTTCTATGTCTTCTAGGTCTAGGCACTTTCCAGAACTCAACGAATCAGCTAAGGTATCTTACCCTTCTTTACACATTAGGGTTTCATTATTTATTACATAGTTTACTTTGGTATATTTCTTTATTTCATTACTGCATTCATTTATTGCTACTATAGCATCAAATTAGGCATTCATATTTCATATTTAGCTTAATCACTTGGTATATGGTTTTTCCCTAGAATACTTTGGTCACAAACTTTCAATAATATTACACATTCTTCTTTAGATTAATTACTTCCCCCTCACTCAGCCTTATCAACTCAAATAACCTTTGAAAGTGTATATAAGAAATTAAAACTCGCCTTATTTAATCCCTAGAAATCTTATGGAATACTATTGCAAAATATAACACAAAAGGCACCCAAAGCTCCTTATACTCTAGAAATATCTTTGCACATTCATTAGGGTAGCACCATCTATGGATTGAAGCTTCCTATTAGGTATAAGGGACTTCTTTCCACATTTATAATCACTCAAAGTAACTCTAGTAGATTTTTCAAGAGAGAAACTCAAGTTAATATTTGTTAAAGGAAGGATTTCAAATCTTATTACACTATGGTAGATATCACATGCTAGAAGAATATTATGTGGTTTGAGCCCTCTTCATAGTAGTGACAACATCAGCAGTGCATAGGGCTGCCCATAACCTAACTAATGTTTGTTTTGTAGGACTTATCATCCATGGTTAGGGTTTGAGATGTGTTGGGTTTTAAAATGGTACTTTAACAAAACCACAGTCAGGGGACAAAAAGTCCCTCCTCTTTATGGGAGAGGTTCCCCTTATTGAAATCAAGCAGCAAAACTTATATACAAATTTCATCTTAGGGCTGGACCTCTGACATCCTGAAATGCTTTTATACCAACATAGATTATCAATACAAATGAATGGAAGAACTAAAGAAAGGAAAAGAGCAGAATATAACAATACTTTCAGGAAATATAGATAGCAGAGTATAACCCTATATGTACTGAGCAAGAGTGATACAAAACATAATCATTCACATTCACATCATAAGATATCATTCCATAAACACATAGTTCTAGAAATCATATCAATAAGAACACAAAGTTTCTTATTACAAAATATAAATGATCCACAGATTTCAGGTAAGCAAGAAAAGACAATAGATGAAGATAGAGAAAAAGGGGAAATTCTTTTGTATTGATTGCTTTTGATTCTAATTACACTTCAAAAGTATCAGAGTCCAACATTTGCAATGAGCCAAACTCTTACATTTATAGATGAAGCGAAAAGAGAAGAAGAAGAGAAGGAAATAAATATGATTTGGAAGCTCAACAACCAACCATCAATGCCCCTAGAAATCCACCTACAATCTGTCAAATTTGGTTCTGCTTGTCTTTGGCATGCTGAAGAAGGAAGGATGAAGATCATATCAAATTTGATTTGTTTGAAGCAGTCAGATCTTGTATTAATGGCTTGAAATAATTTTTCCAGATTTTAACCCATCAAATCCTACTAAAAATAATATTTTATGCTTCCATGGCATAGAGGATGCTGAGATCTTTCCAATAGTACTAAATTTGTCAAATTTTGAGCACTAGAGCAAAAGTTATGCTCATTTGAATATTTGAATCAAATCCGTACATAAATGGTGAAAATGCAATTTTCACAAAATGGATCCGCGGGCCCGAAATTGAAATTACACCTTTAGTGAAAAAGATGCAAAAGTGCAAAAGTTCCCCGCAGGCCCACAACTTCACTTTTGATCAAGAGTGGTAACAGAGTCGCGACTCACTTTATAATTTTACTTCTTTTGGAAACAAGGATCAAAATCTCAAAGTTCTCCACCGACCCGCTTCTCCGCTTGGACTTTCGATGTTGGCTCAAAATTTGAATTTATCCCTTGGAAATGAACAGGGCCACGGTTCACTTTATCACTTTACACCTTTTATGGAAACAAAGCCAAAAATTTCCAAAGTGCCCCAACGACCTGCCTTCCCACTTTGACTTTCGACGCGAGCTTAACATTTGACTTTTTCCCTCTATTCGGTGAAGGATTCATATTTGACCTGGGACACGTGGAGGCTCAGCGCACATTTGGGACCTGAATTTGGATTCGCCTCTTGAAAGAGCGCCGAAGAGACACATGGAGGCTTTCGCAAACCCTTCTATACTTAGCCGATTCAATGGTCAGCTCTGCCCCTTCTTTGACTTTGACCACGTGGCAAGCCTGCACACACTTGGGGACCCGTTCTTGATTCTTCCTTTGAAGTTACACCGAAGAGACACGTGGAGGATCCTACCGACGGTTGGAATTTTCAACGGTCGGTTTTGTCTTCTTTTCAGACCTGGGACACGTGGAAAGTTAGTGCTTGTTTAGGGTTTCACCTTTGGCTTCGACCCTTGAAGGTGCGTCATTGAGACATGTGGAGACTTCCACTAGTTATTTTATACTTAGCTGATTCGGGCCTGCTTCCCATTTGAATTTTGTTGGACCCTAGACACGTGGAGGGTTGGTGCTAGTTCAAGGTCTCTCTTTGGGTCGCGCCTTTGAAGTTGCACCGATGAGGCACGTGGAGAGCTAGTGCATGTTTGGGTAACCACCTTTGGCTTCGACTTCATTGAGACACGTGGAGACTTCCTCCGATTCTTTGATACTTAGCAGATTCAATAGCCAGCTCTGTCCCCTTTTTTACTCTGACCACGTGGCGAGCCTGTGCTCATTTGGGAACCTGCTTTGTATTTCACCTCTAAAGTTACACCAAGTTGACACGTGGTTCTTTCCGCTGGCCTTAGATCTTTCAAAGGCTGATTCAACCTTTTGAGGCTCTGACCATGTGGAGGGCTGACACACATTTGGGATCTATCCCTTGGGTTTCACTTCTGAAGTTACGCCGATGAGGCACGTGGAGGGTTCCGTCGGTTCTTTTATACTTAGTCGATTAAACGGCCAACTCTATCCCTTTTCCAGAACTTAGACACGTGGAGGGTTGGTGTAAGTTCAGGGTCTCCACGTTTGTGCACTAGGCCAAAAGTGTGCCAAAGAGACATGTGGTACCTTCCGCGGTCTTTCTATACTTAGCCAATTCGGGCCTTGATTGAACATTGCCTTTCTCCATTTTAAGCACAATTTTTTTTGTCTCTCTAGACTTCTCACTCTGCTTAGACATCTCTCAAAGGCACCAACTCAAAAATTTTGAAAATTGACTTAAAAAATGAGGGGAATTTTGAGGGTGACAACAAGATGATGATCAATCAATTCAGAGATCGTCGCTACATGTGCGACGACTAGGGTTTGATAGAAACTCATATTTTTGAGCCATTGAAGGGAATAAGAAGTTATTGTTTCCAATTCCATGGGGGTTCAAGACCACACAAAATGTACAAACCGGATAAAACAAACCGACTTGTTTTACTATACCGCACAAGGGTATTTTCAAGATCCAGAATCACAGATGAAGAATCTTCAAGGTTAGAATATATTATTTATCCATTTTACACAACCAAATGTCCTTTGTTTTGACCTAAAAAGCTAAGTGCACTCTCGAGCCCTTTTGTTTTGGAAATTTTTAAGTATCTAGTCACTTTGAAAAGTGTTATTTTAATTTGTGAAATTAATGTTGGAAGTTAACTAAATCAGAACATCCACATGTAACATTATTCATCTTTTTTGTGTATGTTAGATAAAACATTCTTAAATCAAGAAGGGTGAAATCACCTAAAAAGGTGAAATTAGGTACACATTTTCTTTACCTAAAAATTAATTTGCTAGATTATGGGGGGGGGGGGGGGAATGTGGACACCTAAATTTGGCATTTTTGTACTTGATTGTGTTATATTTGACTTGCATTCCTTACATATGACTTGTGCACACAAATAGAGCTAAAATAAATTATCCTAATCCATCCCAAAACTTATAACATATCATTCCACTAATAAAAAAACCACAAGAAAACTAAATTGTTAGTAAAAAGGCCCCTTATATCTCTTGCACAAATAGTTCTGGAATTTAATATAACTTTCCCGCCTCACTAGAAAAAAAATCATCTAGTAGGGACAAGTTTTATATCGCATTTATGTCTTTCCAGGTGTGTATTTTTTGGGCCTTCCTAAAAATTAGATTTTATGTTGTGTATATTTATTACCCCTCCTAGGTTATCTTTAGTGTGAATTACTACATATGCACTCATATAAATACAATTTAAATGCACTCATTTACTCACTTGGCTATTACTTGGTAATAACTTAGTCACTATTAGTTAATCAATAACTTGGTCTTCATCTCTCAATCTCAAGAAATATTGCCCTAATGTTCCTCATTTCAAGATAAAACATTTTTGTGTCACAACCCAAATTGTTGTTCCATTTTTATAGTCCTTTCAAAGAGAGATAGGGTTTTAGGATAAGATTGTTGATTATAGGAACATCTGTGTGCATCTAGTATGATCATGAGAAAAAAAGGGCAAACCAAACAAATATGAAAGCGTAAAATTTGAACCCATAAGCCTATAAACTAATTAGATGATTTCGTCAAACTAGGACACATTTTGTATGGTGTTATTGTCTTCCTCAACACTATTTTCTAGGGTCAATTTCTAGTGATAGTTTTAAAATAAAGTAAATATAGATCATTTCCAACCTATTATCTTATGTTCACACCTAGATCAATATATGAACTCACAAGAATATAATTGCACTCATCTTCTTGTTAATTCATATATTTATCATGTGCACTAGAATTAAATTAAAATTCTCGTAATCATTTATTGCACTTTTGAACTTGAATGTAAATGCTTATTTATTAATATGATTGTGTATAGTTTCTAATTTATCTAGCGTAAATTATGGTTTAAGGTGTCACTTCACCATTAAAAAACCTTCTGATTTTTAGGTTTAAATCACATCCATAGCCCATAAAATTGCATGTTCTATATCCTATCATATGTAGCCATTGTTCACCTAAAACCACATCACAACCTCCTAATGGTAGAACACACATGTATGATTTTAAATTATAATCCCCTATAGAAATTTAGACATTACAAAACTTTATCGTATAATATAAAGTTCCCCAATCTAATCTCATGACCTTAAAATATGAACAAGGCTACATATAACAATCAATTTGTGTGGCTAGCAAGGGATCCATGAAGATATGGGTTCTACTAGGATCAAAGAGGGTTGTGATGGGATATTTTTTGAAGTGCCTTTTGACCTTCTTGGTTTGAGGGTTGATTTTATAGGGAAATCCAGGAAGATTTAGGTAGGAAACCAACAATGGTTTTAAGCCTTCAATATGATACAAAAAACTCTAGAATGTCCTTTTAACACATGACATGGGCACATGACAATATCTCTGTATTAATTATTCTCATAACATATCAAGTCTATGGGAGTACAAAACAATATAGGTGAGATAGTTTTTTATAAACAAACTACAATTGTGAGACAACCAAATATAGAGACAGAGGATATTAATGTTTCCCTATATGTGCATATACAAATAAAATACTTGCAATAAATAATTGTGTATAAAACAACTATGAATGAATATTATCTAGAATAGAAACTCCATACATGATCTTACTAGTTAGGTGTGAACACTCTTAAGCAATCTAGCTAAACTAGTATAAGTGTGAACAAATTCCAACACCCTCCCTTAAGCGAAAATTAGGGAGAAAACAAGCTTAATATGGGTCTCGACTATTAGGCATGATAAGGTACCCATGTACAAACATGGAAAAAAGAAGAAAGGACTCAACCAGAACCCCCCTTTCCAAGTACAAATTCCTTCACCACAAGTAATCCTTGCAACTGAAGGTAATAAGGAGAAGTCAAGGGTTTAGTGAAGATGTTGAAAACCAGTTCAGTAATGGGCACAAATTCCAAATGAAAAACTCCATCCTAGACCATATTATGAATGAAGTGCATCTGACTCTTTATGTGGTTGGTTTGTTGATGCTCTATAGGTTTATGTGCAATCTCAATGGAACTCAGATTATCACACCAAATAAAAGAGGGATTTTGCTAAGGAAAACCAAACTCACCAAGTAATTGTCAAAGCCAAAGTGCCTCCTATCTAGATTTCACAGTATCTTGCTACTCAACCTCAATCGAAGAGATAGAAACAACTATCTAAATCTTACATGACCATGTAATAAGACCCAAAACGAGATTAAAAAATAGGTCTAGAAGTAGAGTGACAGGTGTCAACACATATGCCCTAATTCACATTTATGAATCCCATGATTTAAGAAGAACCCTTTGGTGTGTACTAAATTCCAAAATATAGAGTGCCTCGAATACGGTAATAAAACAATCTTAGCTTACTTCTAGTGACTCTCTTGAGGCTCGTGGGAGAATCAAGTGGTCAAGTTAGTTCACTAAAGGTGATATCAGGATACATACATGTGTTAGGTACAAAATACTATCTACCAACTGCCTATACAAAGTGGGATCAACCAAAGTAGATTTTAAATCACTATTGGACTCAATACCCAACTTATAGGGTGTGGGATAAGGCTTGCAATCAACCAAGTAAAAATGACGATGACGATTTTTGGCATACTTCTACTATCCAATAGAAATACCTTAAGGAAACTCATGAACTTGAAGGCCAAGGAAATAATTACACTTCTTTAACTGTAGTGTGCCACCTCTAATAACTTGCTACTTAATATGTAAATTTGGAATCTAACATCAATAACTTCCAAAGTGCATTTATGTTTCGTCAGAGGCGTTTACTTTGAAGAAGGCATTGCTGGAAAGTGTCAAATTCCGGTGGCTTAACTTTACAGGTTGCCGGATTTTAGATATTTTTGTAAGTCATAGATATTTACTATTCTTTGACTCCACATCCTTTAAATGACATTTTAGACTAGGCAATAACCATTCTTTGGTGCCCTTGCTTTTGGGAGTGGCTGCCCTGAGAACATCATGAGTGACCGTAGTGTTAACTCATGGTTCTATTTTTTATTTTACTTTACTGGCAGCCATAGCTGGCCAACAGAAGAACCAACTCTCTACACCTTTCCCTTCTTTATCTTTACACCGGAATTGTTCTTTGAGTAAAATTATACACATAAAATTGAAGCCCTCTCCGGTGTAACTTATCACCCCTACATAATTTTATCACCACAAAATAAATAGCGATTCTTGGGTAAAAATATCGCCCCGCTTCTCATAGTACTTTCTAGATTTGAACACTAAACATACATACTCTAAATATATTGCTAATGGTTTTGTAAAAACTCTAATTGCCGAGTTAACTATAAAAAATTCACATCGTCTTATGAACATATATTGTTATTTAATTGCACGGCGCTGAGACAGTGGAGCACGTCTACGAGTGTGGGATTCTTGTAATGTAAAACACATGGACAGTGCACATAATCTAACACACTACCTAACACCATACAGACCATGTTTCTTGATGAGAATATTCTCACAAAGCGCTAATCACCATTTAGTTATTTTGTGATTTCTGTAATTTTTCAATTGAGGCTATTTGCCATTTTGTTTTATATCCATGACAATGGATCTCAAGTCAACAACTTCGTGATCCATGTTGTTGGCACTAGATTCGGTTGTCAGAATCATTATGAATGGAGGTCTCATGGCTTCAACATATATTATATGAGTTATATGTCAAAATTATCATTTTGATGACACAATTACAATTATATAATTAGCAATTGCACGTGAGTTGCAAATTATGTCGGAGAGAATCTAAATATTCATATATTTATTTTGGCATAGGAGACAATAATATTGTCGGAAAAGTCTCCTCAGACAACATTGTCGAATTTTGATACTTTCTAGCAAAGACAACTTCAAAGGTGGATGCCTAGTGGCGAATAATTTTGAAATAATCCAAACACTTTTTCGTACTATTATACTATCAAAATAGAGGTTTGAATCTATTTTAGATTAATTATCATGCATAAATATGAATTAGAATAAAAACTATAATAAATATTAAAAATTCGTAGATTCTAATTACATGTATTACAATTATATGATCTCATACAAGTTTATGAAAACTAGATAAATGAAATGCTAATTAGGGTTAGAAGAGATTGCAAAAATTTATTGCTAAGATAGAGTGAAAATGATATGGAAATGTTTAAAGAGGATGTGCAGAGTGTCAATGAGATGTCCTAAAACTATGTGAAGGTGAAACTTAAAGAAGGATGGGGTCGCCTATATAGGAAAAATTCGTCAATGTGGATTTTTCCTCTTGGGAAAATATTTGGTACTTTGAGCTCAATATAATTTATTTTGGCAATATTGAGGGGAAAAGTCCCTCCTATATTCTACGGGGAGATTCCCTTTATTGAAAACAACACAACACACAAAAGGAATATTTACGCTAAATTAATTTATGTAGGTGTTTTGCATCAAACATTGGAGAAATGGAAATGAATGAAAGGAATGAGGGAGAGAATGAGAAATATACTTAAATAAGAAAATGTACATCTTATTCTAATATGTAGGAAAAATTCATCAACATAGTTACCATTCAATAATGGAATTTTATAATGCACAAAAGGGATATGAAAGACATTCATTTAACAAAAGAGTTTGAAGTGTAAAAACGATTAGAAAGATGACATGATTGTATTTGGTATAATTGTGCAATCCTATTGTATATGTATAGTTTAGCTAAGACAATGCTCTCTTATGATAGATAAAACAATGCAAAGAGCCTCTTTTGAAGAAGCTCAACACTCACCTCATTGTTTGTAAAACTATGTAAGCGCAATACGTAGAAGGTTGATCTTTGATCCTAATAGAAATCTACCTTAATTTTTTCCATTCTGAAGCATGTATGTGTTCTAATATAGTATTAAGTATTTTATTTATCTTATACACTTTCTTGATCGGTGTCTTTTCCTTCTTGAATTGTGTTGACTTTGTAGTTAAATGCATAATTGAGAATTAAATCTTGTTAATAGAATTCATATGAATTAACCTAGACTATAACTAGTTTCACATCCTAATGTTATGATCCAGAGACCTCTACTAACAATGGATTTGTTCTAGGACCTCAAAATGTTAATATGGCTACTGGGAGCAAGAGATGTGGAATGATGGCTGCAAGAGAAGATGAAACAATTTGTGGAATTTAAAGAGACTCTAATGGAAATTCCTACATAAAATATCTACTTGGATTATATCTATGGAGATATTCATGAGACTTAATGGTGCAAGTTTCCTCAACAATAACCCTCCTAGTTATTGTTGGTGGTGAATCACAGCACCCCTGAATGTCTACAACTCAATGGGTTGAGACTCTCAGTGCGATTGCGTAACATGGAGCTTTTCCCAAGTGTGGGACCTTGCGAAATCGGAAAATCTCTCCGGATGAAGGCCGGTTCCTATTCCTCTGTTAAGATGCACACGTAAAAATGCAGAGGATTTACTCAAAAAAAAAAACTAATCTAACTTGCCAAGGAGACAGGGTAAGAAGATGCATAAAATAAAACCTAAACTACAAAGGTGATGCACCGAGGAATGAAGAACACCTGTCTTGCCAATAAACATAAACCATAAAAAATGCAATGCAAGATCATGCATAGATAACCAGATTCGCAGTGAAAGATCAGGAGGATGCAAATGAACACAGAGAGGGTTGAGAATCATCCACAGACATGCATTATTTGCTCCTAAGATTGATACAATACACTACAAAATGCCAAGATGCAAAGTTGCATTATAGTTTTAGATGGGAGGTTTGAACTCCACAAATTCACCTGCCAAAGAGAAGAAGGGAGGGGCAAAACAAGAATGTCCGACCTTTAGAAAGAAGCCCCTCTTTACAATTTATAGGAGGAAAAAGAGAGGGAGAAAAGAGAAATTCGAAATCTGCCCCAACCACCTCCAGACTACACTTAACTCATCTCATTATGGCAGTAGGTGAGAACCCTAACAAACCCAAAAAATGGCGAACTGTATTTTGCATTTTTGAAGAACTTGTTCTCACCCAATTAAAGATATCTAGTCTTAGTTGGACAGAGGACCTCGTAAGATTTCTGAAAAGTCCAACCATGCGTGAATCTGAGCTCCCTGTGAAAAGTTATGGCCATCTGAATATTCCCGCGTCAGGGTCTTCTGCCTGTCGGGTTCGGGGTTCTCCTCTGCATTTGCATCGGGTTTGGAGGATGCCTCGACATGTGTTTGATGCTTATGTTTTCCCGAAACCCGCTTCTGCCAGTATTTCCAAGATTTCCTTTGTTTCGGGGTTGGAAAATGGACTTGCATGTGCATCGGGTTTGGAAGGTGGCTCGACATGTGTTCGCCCCATGCTTTCCCGACTTGTTTTCCCGACTCCAAGACCCGATTTGCCTAGGAAGTGTTTCGGGTTTGCGAAACTCTCAAGCATCGGGACATCCCTTGTGATCTGCATGCTTCATGTCTCATGTTTCTTAAAACCCGAAACCCAAATTTCCTTTGTGTCAGGTTTTTGAACCTCCCCAACATATTTTCCTTTTGTGTTGGGTTTTTGAACCTCCCCGACATATTTTTCTTTTGTGTCGGGTTTTTGAACCTCCCCGACATATTTTCCTTTGTGTCGGGTTTCTATATCTCAGTATTTCCGACCTTTGTTTCGGGGTTGGATATTTTTCTTTTGTGTCAGGTTTCTATATCTCTCCGACATATTTTCCTTTTGTGTTGGGTTTCTTGACCTCTCCGACATATTTTCCTTTGTGTCGGGTTTCTATATCTCTCCGACATATTTCCTTTGTGTCGGGTTTTTGAACCTCTCCGACATATTTTCCTTTTTGTCAGGTTTTTGAACCTCTCCGACATATTTCCCTTGTGTCATTGTCTATATTTACCCGGGGGGTAGATATATACAACAGTTATCTCAGTTGAAAATTTACTACTTTAGACACGAACATAGAGAGGAATATGAGTGGATGGAAAATAAATTTGAAACATTACAAAAAATGGATGCTCCTTGGACTCATGTTGTAGATAATTGGATGCAAACTACAATTAATGGGTACATAATTGAGATTGTTGTCTAATTTTTTTCTCTTTTGATTCTACTAAAGCACATTTTTTTTGGATTGAGAGGAATTTTTTTAGACAACTTCCTTTCTTAGTTAAGATGTTAGCTGTGGAAAAGGCCATGGTGCCAATTTAGTGTAGTATGGAGTAATTGGGTAGGTGCTATGGGGATGTAATCCTAGAAGAGGAAGATGAAGGGGAAGGGGATAGAATCATTGAGGACTCTTGAAGGGTTTGAAAAGGATTGAAAATAAGAAAAGAGGAGAATTAAAATATTATAGAGAGAAGCTAGACTTCAAAATCGATGGGGAAGCTCAGGTATGTCTAATAGGAATATGAAACCAACTATGAGTATGAGTAAAGTAAGGAAAGTGGATAAAGGAGGAGGGAAGTAGCCACCTCTAGAAACCAAAGAGACTACTAAGGAATAAAACCAAAGTGGCCAAGAGGGTGTGCAATGAGGCGTATAACCTGATTGTGAAACTGAGGAAGCCGAGGAGCCGAATGAAGAGGATGAAGGTAGATGATTAGGATTAGTTAGAAGTAGATTCATGACGAAGTTGGTATTGAACCTAGAGAAACCATCATATAAGCCACGATATTGTGAAGATAAAGAAAACATATTTTGCAGTGAAGAAAATAGATTAGATCCAAAAAGGCCATAAAAGATGACAATGACCCTCTTTTAAAATATATATACCTTGAGCCAGATAGATAATTGAATACAAGGGATTGTCTAAATGAATTGGAGTAGTTTACAATTTTGCAAGAATTGTGAAGAAGATTAAACTAGTCCTCTGCAGTATAGACAATGTTGTAATCGATATCCAAAGAGATAGGCATGAAAGAAATTACTAGGGAAGTAGAATTATCATTGTGCAACCATCTGCTGCGTAGGATTACATTAAGGGGAAACTGTGAAAAGAGTAGGGAGTGAAGTGATAATTATTTTGTAAGTACAAAATAAAAAGTTATCTTCTCAGAATCAGAAGAAGAGAATCTATAATGCAATAAGCTTGGTAAAATTACAAGTGTCGGTACTCATCAACCAAGTGTGCAACTGAATCCACATCATATCTTGAGTTAAATTAATACACAAATTCATCCAAGAAGTTATTTGGGAATGGGAGGAAATATGGCCCATTATCCTAATCCCTATGCAAGCTTGCAACCTTATGATGGATATGTTGATCCCGTACATTATCTACTAACTTGTGATATGCATTGGGGAACAAAGGGGGTAAAAAATGATATTGCATAAGTGCAAACTCATAGGGAGACTATATGGAAGAGATTTGGAGTTTATATACTCTAGAAATATTAGTGTGTAAACTTTTAAGGAAGTGTATAGTGCACCCACACAAGAATTCAAAAGAAATAAATGTGTTGGGGGAGATTATTTAGGACTTGAAGGAGATAAAGAAGGGGTTAGTAGATTATGTCATGGAATATGAAATGAGGTTACCTGGCATTATGAATAAATCCATTTTTAATTTTGATGATTCAAGAAAATAAACTTGGTTTGTAGAGGGATTATGTATTGAGATTCATGTTGCAATTACTCAAACAAATTCCAAACTAAATTTGAGGCCATTGAAGCATCTATCAGTGTGGATAAGATTAAATATTAGGGAGTAAGTGGTACGTACAATAAGAATATTTGCATCTAAATTGGACATAGTAATTCAAAAATTGGAGGAATTATAGGAAGGAAAGAAACCAAAGGCTCAATATATGGTATGCAGAATGCAGAGATGAGGGACACCGTGAGAATGATTTTAGTAAGATAAATTTCGGGGAATGAGGAGAGTATTACAAAGTATGCAAGATATGGGGGAATTGTGGGGGCCCTCAATTAACAAATGTCACCTACTATAACACTACGTTAGACAACATCAGAACTCGGTATGCACATTTTTCAAAGATACTATGATGAAGCTAAGGATTGTAGAGATTCAACGGATTTAAAGGAGGAAGATACTAGGAATTTATTCATAGTACAAATGTAATTAGACGCAATAACACAACCAATTGTCCCTAAAATGGAGATGGTCACCTCTCCTCAACCTAACCTTTCCCCCAAACATTTCCCCCACCCTTTGAATTCTCCTTGAAAATTTTCCCCACCCTTTGACTTCTCCTCCCTCAATCCCCTTATTTTTTGCCCCTTTTCCTTCTATAATGTTTTCACTCCTTCAATTTTAAGTTCTTCAACACTTCCCTTATGACATCTCCATTGTACCGCCTATGTGCAATTGCTAGTATATTATTGGATATGATTTTGAGGAAGATATTCTCAATTAAATGTATGTCATTCTATTATCTTTACATTCTTTTTCCTTTTGAATAACCTTGTACTTCTTGTATTTTGGGTTTTAACGAATATATGAGTGACATGCCTAGTAAAGTTGTGGCACTAGAATTACCTAAGTATGTGAGTCTGAGGTTCATGTTTCATGGCAAAATTCTATTTTTCTACATGTAACTTAGAAAATATGTTATACAGGATTTGGTAACTTATAATTTGAGTTATAACTTTATTTAATCTTGATTATTTAAGTACCTTTCAATATTTTCCTTAAATGTTATATATTTAATAATTTTGATTTTTTTAATATATATTTATATAAATCAATCAAATATATTGAAAGGTAATCAACATTTTCTTTTCCAATTGAACGGTAATGTGTTGTTAAATCTGTCATTTACGAAGAGTTAAGATTAACCTAACCTATCAAATTAAAATATGGGGAGCCCTTAAATTTTTATCACGGCTTCCCATTTATGTTCTAAATAAATCCAACAAAAACTATAATGTTGTTATTATGACATTTAACCAACGACCAAATAATGTTGCAGGTGATGCATATCCTTCAAAATTGAATAGTTGTCGATGTGTAATTAGACAAAGGTGACAAGTTAAGTAAAAGGAAGGTGGGTTGGGTGGGTGTCTTATGTTTGGTTAATTATTGATGATTGTTGCAGTGTATTGTTGATAAGGAAATTAATTCTCATTAGCATTAATATTTGTCTTTTTCTAATGTTTGGTGTTGTAATTGTTTAATTTAATCAATCATATTAGAATGTATTTGTATTGTTTATGGCGTTTATCAAGGTGAAATAAATTTGTGGCATATTCTTTTTGGTGAGAAATATATTAATGTCCCTTCATATCCTTGGTGAGATATTTTATGACTTTTTGGATTGGTTGTTTGATAAGTTTAAGATGAAGGAGACAATTTGGTCACAAATCTAGCCCATGTTTAACATCGGCGATTGTTTACACATGTTCACGTGTTTTTAATTATAAATAATTAATAATTTCATAACTTTATTTGTAAGTTTCTTAATGATAAGTGATGAAGATTTAGACATGACCATAGCTTATTATGATCCTTACACCAATAAGGTAATGTTATAATGGAGTTGGCCCCTCTCACCAATATAATATGTTAACAACAATGACACCCCAACCTCCTTTTTAGCTCGGATAATGTCATCGATGTCGTAAGAGGCAACAACGATGATGAACATCCTTGATGTTGTAGGCTCATGCATCTTGGAATTGCTTCTATGACTCTAAAAATCTACTTTCAGTCAAAAAAATCAATATCACCTAGGTTGGGTGCCTAGTCCGCTATAATATATTGCGATCTTTATGCCAATAGGGGAAAATATGCATTGGAGATGACCCCCTCACTAACATAATAGACTATTGGTTGCAATATATGTATGTTTGTTTTGATGACTCTGCAAACCTTACATACTTTACTACCCATGTCAGAAATACTTCAATATATATCTTGAAAAATTATTTAACGCCTCCACATACTCTCATATTTAACTGTCATAAATGGTAATATAATTCCCTTTCATCATTTATTAGTGAGATACACCGATATTACAACTTAATTGTGAATACACGTGACTTCAGCACTTGGTGATGCACATGTAATTACGAATAAAAAGGTTGAAGTTCTAAACAAATGAACAAATACCCAAGTCAAATTTTGAAATTGACCAGGATTTTGTAAAGAGACGAGCTTGTGTTCGGGCCCAAAATAATTTTATATTTTTCTTAAGGGTTTCCTTCTTATGGTGAAACAAATGTTTGTTTGTTGGAAGAATTCTGGTTTTTTCAACGGAAATATTATGGAGACTCAAATGTTGAAGAGCTTTTTTGTCATTTATCCCACAAGCATAGGCATATAAAACACCCTTTACTATTGGCTAAACCAAATGCCCCCTTTCTTGGTGCCCGATGCCAAAGGAAGAGATGTCGGTGAAAGGGGAAGGAAAACTAAAATTCAAAGCATTATTTACAATATGGTGATGTTTTAGGCCTTTTCGATTTGTACACGTTTGTGTAGTTGATAAAAGGTTAACACTTTGAGGCTTTCTTTTTCGATATCTTTTATGAGGACCTCTCTCCTTCCCTTTTCCTTTGCATCCACTTCAACTATATCACATCACAACATAACACTTAGAAATCTCGTATCTTAATAATATTGTTTTGGATTTCCCTTATTATTAGGAGTAACGAAACTTACTAGAATGAGGGTGTGGTCATGAAATTTCGATCCATCCGAAGTGTAGAGAACAACATCAACGGACGAAGATGGTTGCCCAGAGAAAAACTCAATTGTAAATGGCATCCATTACATGATGCTTAAATAATACCTGAAGTTAGTGGTTTTTAAATTCCCAGATTCTTCTTCGGACCACGTGAATTAATAATTATTTCTTTGGATTTTTTTAATGGTAGATTAAGTGACATAGGTCAAAGATAACAAATTTGCCATGTCATTTCTTTGGCATTAACGGTGTAGGCTTGTTTGATAATTGTACACAATTATCTTTTCAAGGCGTAGAGTTTTGGCCTCCGTGTTTGATCATTTCCACACGTCTTGTGTTTTTAGGACATTAGTACATGAAATAATTTAGACTCTTGCCTTTTAAGCAACTAATTGTTTTGTAATAAAACATTGAGAAATATATGATTTTTCCTTTCTAAAATTCTGAAATTGGTGACAACATCATGATTAGATATTCTTTTATTTGTCACACGTGAAGAGTATTGAATGATATGGGTGTATTTTTAGAGCTACCTCCAAAACAGACTACTTCAAAGTTGTATACATCGCACCCCCTTTCTCCTTTAAACAGTTCACAAAATAAACAAGTGGTGTATTTGTAACTTGCTAGAAAAAAAAGACGTTCACCTACATCCCTCCAACAGTTTTACCCCACCTTCATCGCCTCTTTTCCATTTGTAATGTATCACTTTCACTCCTTCAATTTTTACATTCTCGCCACCTCCTGTCAGCGTCTCCATTGCACCATTAGGGAGAGATTGTTGGTTTAACTTCTTATGCCGAAAGGCGTTTTCACAGAGGGAAAGGCGTGGCGGGGTTCTGATAGCATACAAAGATATTAACGGAGGGCAGGGAGGGGCAGAGGACATTGAAGGATGGATGAAATGGATTCGTTGATAGCGCATGAAGCATGGAAGGATGTCAGTCAAATGGTACACTGTCAAGCATGAAAGGTCGTCACTCAAATGGTGACCTATACTGCACCACTTTTTCTGCGTAATAACTGTCGTATATGTCAAAAAAACACTTTCCAAGGGCATTGTTATCTAGTTACTACAGACATAAACAAAGGGATTCCAAAACATACTGGCAACCCCTGGTTAGAGTTTTAGGTGTCTTAATTCAATTTTTGAAGGTTATACTAAATTCAGATACTTTTTAATGGTGCTCATCATCGATTTTGATGCTCATCTTCGTCATCGCCAGGCCGATTTTTGTAGTGGGTTTGATGTTGGATTTGCTTGTGTGCAAAGTGTGCACTTCTCTTGCCAAGCTCGATTTGGACCCCTCTTTGAATCTCATCATCGTCGCGAGAGGCCATGTATATTATTTGAATGGACAAGCTCAGGTGTAAGGTGGAATTGTGATTGACATGAGATCTTTGAAGCAAAGTGTAACAGTTGACAGGGAGGACATGCATGTCGAAGTGAGTGGAGGGGGCCTCGTCTTTCATCGAGGTGAATAAAGCTGAAAATTATGTTCTCTACATGCATGCAACATTTGTGCCACCTGCATTTCCTTTTTCTCAAGACCAACAATTGGCTTTCGAAACTATTCTTCGCCACTTTGCACACAAAGGCCATCTACCTCCATTGAAGTTGATAATCAAGGTATTGCATGTAATGGAAAATCATACCTCATTAATACTATCAAGTCCTCATTCGCCTTTGCGACCTTTGTAGGTCTTTCGATGGTCTTTTGCCCCTTCGTTTACTTGCCCCTATCGTGGTTGCCGCATTTACCATTTTTTCTTCTACGATACATGTCAGCGTCTGCATTCCCATCAAAGAACTCAAACCCTTATAGTGTCAAGCATTGACATCTTTTCAAGACTCCTTTAAACATATTGAATATATTCTAATTGATGAAATGAGCTTCATTCGCTCAAAGTTTCTTGGTAAGATCGACTTCCACCTTCGTGAAGCATTTCCCCATTGCAAGAGATTTGAATTCGAGAGCAGATCTATCATTTTTGTCGGAGACCTTGTGAGGCTACCACTTGTCATAGACATTCCTTTGTATGTCAGTAATGCATATGGTTCCAACCTATGGAAAGGATTTCGTACTTCCATCTCCTTGAATTATTTCTTCTAACAATAGTGTAACACTCCTGCACAAATTTCTTTTCGTCAACTACTTCTCAACATTCACAATGTTGTTCCTCTATTTGAGGATTGGGAACTGCTCATGACTCGCATTGATTTGTGCCTTTCTCTACATGACATCCTTAACTTGAAGGACACCCCCATTTGTTTGCTGAATAAGACTAGGTCGACCAATACAACCTCCAGATGTTAAAAGCACTGAACTCTCCAATCCCCCGATCCATTGCTTAGAACACCAAGCAGATTGACTCAAGAGAACCAATGATGATCAACTATAACAAAAAGTTCTTCGCAGGAACCAAAAAATCATGCTTTTTGTTAATTTGTGGGTTGTAATTGGTCTTGTTAATGGTGCAACTGGTTTGATTGTAGACATTATTTACGATAGTTCCTCTGCACCTCCTAATTTGCCTTTATTTGTTGTCATCAAATTCGAACAGTATATTGGCCCTTTCTAGGATCCCAACAACCCTCTCCATTTTCCAATCATGCCTATTTCCGGAGGGAATCACAGACAAATACCTCTTAAAGTGGCTTTGGTTTTGTCTATCCTCAAATCTTAAGGCCTTACATTGCATAAAGTCACTATTGACATTGGTAGCAACGAGAGACAAGGCTATCTAGAGTTCCTTCCTTATCCAATTTTTGGATTTCAACTCCTTTTTCCTTCGACCGCTATTCTAAGATGTCAAAGACCTCTCCTCTACTTCTATTTCACAAAAACAAGGAATCATGTCTTGAATCTCTATCTGTCTTCCCTTCCTCTTGAAACCCTCTGCATTTCACTTCCCCGCCCTTCTATACTAGTATCCTTATTTACCTTAACACCATCTCAATCTTCCCTCCTATCTATTTGTCTATGTTTCGCTCTTTTGCTCTCCTTCTCTTCTACATGTCTTACTTATGATTCAATTATAACGATTTCACTTCTTTCTTCGTGTTCAACTTTTTCCACCATAATTTACACTCGTTCTAAGCTTACTTGCTCACTACATTTCTTCAGGCGTTCACATTGCACTACTCACGTGGGATTGCTAGTTTTAGAAAAATCATTCTACTACTGTACATAGGCATAGCAAAGAAGCCAAAAATAAGATGCAGCGAATGCATAGAATACCAGGGCGATGACAGAAACAGAGCAAAGAGTATGTATGAGCGTCTGTCGAGGGCATGCGAGGTACGGCCCAAACCTGAGGATTGGTTGCCTGCGGGGTGAGCATCCAAGACCCATACCCAGGTGGAGGCCCCACCCTCCGTATACTTTTTCATTGCGTCTTCAGAAACGACTGCCTCACCTCTTCCACGTGTCCTGCTCCACCACATCCCATGAGAAGACATTTAACGGACGATTTGACAACCATGCGGTTGACGCGGATTCCACATGATTCAATAGATGTCGATGTGTGGTTAAGTAAAAGGAAGGTGGGTGTCTAATGTCTGGTTAATTATTGACGATTGTTACGGTGCATTGTTGACGCGAAAATTAATCGCCGTTAGTTTTCCGGGTTTATTAAGGTGAAATAAATTTGTGGTATATTTTTGTTAGTGGGAAATGTATTATGTAATGTCTCTGTTATATTTTTGTTGGTTGGAAATATATTAATCTTGGGAAATGTATTCATGTCTCATCATATTTTTTTGTTGGTGGGAGATTTTATGATTTTTTAAATTGGTAATGTAAGAGATTTTGTGATCGCCACTCTAGTCCATGTTTAATGTTAATAACTATTTATACATGTTCATTTGTTTTTAATTATAAATAATTATGCATTCTATAGTTTTTTTTTGTACATTTCTTATTGATAAGTGATGAAGATTTGGACATGGTTATATTTATTGTGATCCTTACGCCAACAGGGGCAATGTTGTAACGAAGGTGGCCATCTCATCAATATAGTATGTCGATAACCGTGACACACCAACCTCTTGCTTTAATTCGGGCAACGTTGTCGACGTCGTCGGAGGTAGCAACAATGGTGAACATCATTGATGTTGCGGGCTTGTGCATCTTGGAATTACATCTACAACTCTAAAAATTCACATTCAGTCAAAAAATCAATACGATTTACATATATTTGTTGCCTTGTTATTGAGGTTGAATATACCTCTTCAGTGCCTCTTGGAATTGTTTTGATAACTTCTTCAATATATGTCAAAATTACTTCAACAACTCTACAAACTCTCATATTTAACCATAAAAAATGTTAAAAAATATAACCTTCATCATATTTTAAAATAAGAGATACTACCGTTACAATTTAATCGTAAATACACATGACTTTAAAACATGATGTTTAACTAGCAATTGCAAATGAGTTGCAAGTTACGCCGGAGAGGGATTGAATTCTTTGTATTCATTATCGTGTGAATGTGAAGGTGATCATGGATTGGATAGCAGAATGAACTCTTCTTTCATCCATACGTAAACAACATTTTTAAGCTTGGAAGCCAGTTGAATGTGGATCGTCACATTTAGACATGTGAATAGTTTTGCAGAATGTAAATTTTGCTCTGCACTCAAACATCTACTGTATATCGTAGAGTTTTTTTTACATGATGTCTTGTACGCCGTGTGCCAATGCTGCGGTGCAAAGTCTTTTCTCCTCCTCCTTGCGTGATTTTACGTTTTTGGTATTTCTCATTCGTGCATAGCGTTCGAACGTAAAAGCTGGTTGGATTTGTAGGTCGTTGATGCAACGAACTCTGGACATTGCTGTGAATGTTAGTCCTTGGCGGTCAACGTTTCCGATGTCTACTGTGGCCTTGTCAAGGGTTAGGCCCTGTGATTTGTGGATGGTAAGGCCCCAAGACATTTTTAGTGGGATTTGGCGACGATTTCCACGTGTGACAGGAGGTACGGGCAAGTGTGTTGGGTTGAGTATGTCCCATGGGGGCCCTTGGTAGTGTTTGAAGTTGACGACAACAAAGGATGGCAAGTTTGGTGGTTGTGTTTCTGGGTTGTACACGATATCTGTCACTTGCCCGAGTGCACCATTAACCAATCCTGAGCTAACCCATAAGTTAGATGTCAACATGACCTCTTGTCCTGTGCATAGGAAAACTACCGGGTCTAGTTGAGTGTCGTTGATGTCTGAGTCAGAGTTATGTTTGCTTTGTTCTGCGATGCTCATTGCAATTGGTACGTGCAAGGATTTTAGCATTTGTTTATTGTGCTTGTTTGCTAGGTCCTTTGTTGCAAATAGGTGCTTCTCAGCTATGAACGTGGATTGCTCTGAGGTAGACATGGACGACTTGGTACGTGACATGAGAAGAGACCAATCTTTAATGGTTGCTTCTGCGTTTCTGATGTTGGTCAACATTTCTCTGAATTCAAGTTGTGTGGAGTTTAATCCTTGTTGCCTGAAGTTTGTGTCCAAGGTGACCACGGTATCAAAAGCATGCCAAAGGGAGCTCCCTACTTTGTTGCCTACATATAATGGTACATCGTTGACCGGGGGGAGCTGGCCTAAGTCTCCCACCAAAATCATTGAGCAATTACCGAATGCGTGGTTACTTTGTCGGGGGTATGCCTCACGAAGTCTTTTGTTGATGTTGTGTAACATTGTAGGACCTATAAAGCTCATTTCATCTATGAGTATATAACGTATGGGACTCATTCGCTCTTGGAAGATTGCTAGGGCTTGTCCTTCGAGGGGTTTCATGTCGGATATGGGTATTCGGAGGGAAGAATGTATAGTGGATGATTTAATATTAAATGCAGCAATACCTGTTGGGGCTAGTACAAGGAGGGAAGATTTTAGGTTGCCAGCCATATTTTTAAGCTCATTTCTTATGCATTGTATGAGGTATGATTTTCCTGTTCCAGCGGTTCCCTGAATGATCATCTTCAATGGTGGGTGTTCTCCTTGTTGAGTTGCATGTGAAAGCACAATTGAGTACGCAAGGTGTTGCTTTGATGATAGTTGCAAAGTGTCTAAATGGGTAGGGGGAGTAATAACAGGCGGCGAATTTTCAGTGCGGGCGATGTCTATGAATTTAGGTGCACTTATCTGTAAGGCAGCAGGGATTGAATGAACCTTCCAATCGTTGTTAATGTCAAAGTCACGGAGGCCTAGCATGTCTAGATCATCAATTGTTGTATTGAGTGTTGGGTGCATGCGGGATATATGCTCCCATTCAAATAGTTGTGCGTGCAGTGGATCAGATCCTTGTGAGTCACTGTCGTCGCTACTTGGCCCAGGTGCAATTTCTTCTAGAGTAGTGGCTCTGTTCACATGTAAAGCGGCGTAGGAGTTTTTCATCTTTTCCCAATGGTTAGTTATTTCAGATGTGGAGATGCCAATGTCTGTTTGGATATGCCGAAAGGGCTTATAAAGTAGAAGCTCTGTCCAGCAGAAATCCTCATAGTGTATCGCATCTGGGGTTGGGACATCAGTGTATCGGGGGAATACGCGGACGACAGCAGGGGTTCTTCTTTGTAGCCATTGAGTAACTTTCCTTTGGCTGTTGTAGGACCAAGAATGAGCAGCTTCAAAGAGGGAGGTGTTCTCTAATTGTGTAGGGCGTTTTATGTATGCATCTATGAATGAAGGGAATTGGAATGTGTTTCCTAGGTCTGGCAGGACACGTTTGAATACCTTCTTACCGACGGATAGGGTAATAAAAGTGCGGCTACAATTGGAAAGGGGGAGTTTTTGTAACATGTGGCAGGTTTCTTGTGCACTAATGTCTCGGTCAACAATAGTCTCAGAGAGGAATTTGTTGTATGCCGTCTTTGCAGGGTGGTCGATGCTAACTTCATTAGATATCCTTGTTAGCATGTGATGGTAGCTTTCTGATTTCTTCTCTGCCTTGGCTGCATATTTTGCAATGTATTGTAAAACTGCATGGCGCGACACAACGGGCTGGCAGTCGACATTGGCTCGCCATAGTGCTAGCATGTCTGAGTTGTGTATGTTGACCCGTGCATCATTGCGTGCAGGGGTGTACTTTTTTTTACCGGTTTCATCTAAGCCCAAGCTCGAATACTCTTGGAGTGGCCAAGGTGCTTTATATCTACATTGAAGTGTCCCTTTTTTTTTCTGCAAGCAGGTTGTCTCAGTACATTTTGTGTGGCGTTGCACGCGGTTCAACAAGTTCTCATAGTCAGCTTCTGGGTTGTTTGTAAGTATCCCGTTTGTGTCTAACAAGCACGGGTCATCTTCCTGTGAACGATGTATCTGACGTTCTCCACTCTCAGGGCCCCTTGGATTCCATGCAGTTACTAATTGGTCGAAGTAAGTCTTCGCCGCATCAAGATCACGGGGGCTGTCCCAGTTTAGGTCCTCCATGTTTGGTGCATCTGGAAGCCATATAAAGCCGTGGATATGAGCCGAGCCTCGGTGCTGCCATTCGTACCTGTATTTAGCACAAAGGGGGTCTAGCTTGGTAAATGTGGTAGGCGGGGTATTGTATTAAAATCTAAGTGGTAGTGAGCTCACCTGTACCAGTAGTCAGTGCAATGCATTTTTTTTTGAAGCACCTCCTCGCAAAATATTGTAAATCTTTTTTCCATGTATGCAGAGACGATATGGGGGTGCATGTTCAAGTTCGCGTTCCTCCACTGCTGGCTAGTTGTTGATGGTGGCGTCGGTGTTCCCGGCATTGCTTTGTGTAAATCAGGCCATTTAGTATCTGCTGCACTTAAAGTGAAGAAAAGCGTAGGGCTTTCTAGTTGGGTTATCATATCTGTGAGTTCATGTCTACGCTTGCACCAAAATGATTTAGTTCCTCGCAGGTTGGACCCAAAGCGCATTAGTTGTTCTGCAATGTGTGCATCTGGGTAGGTTGCAAGTTGCCGACGTAACATCGAAACTGTGGTAGGCAAGTTGTCGTCTATATTTTTTTTGGCGAAAACAGCAGATGTTGATTGGCTTCTGTGGCGCAACATAATGTTGAGGATGTAGTAACGAAAGCGCGGATGGCTTCCGAATCTGTTATCATGGTAACGTAGCAGGTGTAGTGCGTATTCATGCATGTGAACTCTCTTGATGCGTGCTTGGTGGAACAATGCAACCCCTGTTGGGAACAATGTTGGAAAAGCCATAGATAGCAAGCCCTCAGTGTTGTATTCGTTGACCGGGGTTGAACCAATGTGTGGCCACTCAATTGACTGTAGCGGAGTTTTTTCCCTACTTTGGATGAAATTTGTTATTTGGTCAACTTCTGAAGTGGCTGTAGGGAGGGAGGACACAAAAGATGATGGCTGTCGCTCGTGGGTATTTGGCGGGGGGCTTGGGTGAAGCTCTGCTTCCGGTTGTGTTTCAGCATTGTCGGTGATAATTGAATTGAAGTGTGGTAGGGAAGTAGATATATCAGTACTGTGATGTGGTAGGGAATGCAATGCAGGGTGGTCTAGGACAACATCCTTGTAGTAAGGGTCATGAGCTATTTTGAATTGCAATGCTGCCAGAACACGAGATCTGCTTACGAAGCAATCGTATGCTGTATTTGTTGCTCCGATTCTTCGGATGATTAAGATGTCCAAGTCTTCGACGCGCCGAGGCAAGTGTTTAGTTATGGATGAAACTTCTTGGGGGAAGCATATGGTGTGGCCCCTATATTTGTATTGGCCACCTACAGCGTGAGTTACTTGCAATATTGGGTTGACCCTTGCTATCAACATTTCCTCAACTTGTGTAAGTGAAGATAACACCTTAGGTTGCGTGCCTGGGTCCATGTTATTCCAACTTGAGAAGCGGCGATTATCCTTTTCAGCAATGCATCTGTGACAGGTGTGGGCACCTTTGTAAAGCCTTGTACGTAGCCCAACATATAATTCACTACAACATGAACATGAGTTTGGAGGTGGGAGGTGATCTATTCTTTGGCGGAATTGGCGCTGTGTATTTTGGAGTGTATGCGTATTCGGTGTGCGATCTTCGAGTAGGGTGGCATGGTTGGCTATATAGGCTGGTGCCTGTGTGTTTAGCTTTTGTCGTTTCATGCAAGCTTTATGGCGGCGATGCTCATTGAGGGTGTTTTTGTTGGCTGCGTATCTCAACCGGGCCTGTGCATTTTTCTCAGTCCGTGTTAGGCCTGCAAAAAAAGAGTTAAAAAGGTAGCAGTAAGTAGGTATAGAACGTAGTTAATGCAAGCAAAAGAGAAAAGTTCTTTTGATTGATTGGAGTGAAGTGTAGCTATGTATGTTGAGAGTATTTGCATTGCTAGTATAAAGTGATTTTGATTGCACCCGAATACGTGTACTGTAAAGACATATTAAGAACACAGAGCGGTATATAAATATCAGAAATCTTGAGCACAACATGCGTGAATATTAAAGGTTATGTAACTTATGAATGCAAAAACCTATATGTAACCTATGAGTATAATATGTTTTCTGAGGTAGTGTACGATCTTTTTCAGCAATACATAGTTAAGGTGTTGCGAGGAATGCATCTAGTGGGGATTCCTGCATGCTGGAAGCTGTGTCCTTAACTGCAGCGACAATGGTGCATTGGGATTTCTCTTCTGATTTGTAGACCTCTAGCTTTGCGGATATTGTGAACATATAGCGGTGGAACAGAATTGGCTTAACAACAGGCCAAAGCTTGTCAGGTGTTGGTGCAAGAAGTTGTAGCTCTTGTGCTGATATTCCCATGATTGATGGAGCAACCTCATCAAAAGCAGTTACCCATGTTGTTGCTGTGGCATCCTCAATGATGAAGTGTAATGCATATTTGTAGTCACAATGGGAGATGGCGTGCTTGCATTTTTGGCAATACCAAGAGGAATTTGTAGTTTGGTCAAGTTTTTTCTTGCATTGCTGGTTGTTAACAATTGATGTGCATGCTGGATAGCTGAAGGAGGACATATTAATGTGTATAAACTGTTGCCACGGTGGAGAAGGTGAGCGGTTTACCTAGTTGCGAGGAGGATTTGATGCCTGCAATATCGGTTTTCTCAATTTTCGCAATACTCACTGAAGGGTATGTAGTTGTAGGGGTGAGCGAAGTAAACCATGCACGCAATGCATGAGCCTCTGGTATATCAGGATCTATGAAGATTTGTGTATTAGGGCCTGTGGCCAATGTTGTTCCTTTGAAAGTTGTAGTTCTTGCTCTCTTAATTGCTAGGACTGGTCGGGCCGATGTCTGTGCAGCACATAATTCACTTAGAAATTTGCCTTCATTGTCACTAAAAGCGCCCCACAACGTTGCCTCAATACATAGTGCCGAGTTATCACTTAGCACGACTGTGCGTTTGTGGCTGAAAGTGCTATCACTTTTCCTGATAGTGGAGGGGGCGGTAATGGATAGTGCAATAGCTAGTAGGTCAATGGTGGTTTTGGCGGGGGTGGAGTTGATTTCTGCTATTGTTTTGAAGCGGAAAAGATATTGCGGTATGTTTACAGACTGGTTTGTACTAAGCTTTACTGAGGAGTTCAAGTCTAGGATGATGTCCCAAGGAGTTGTGGAGTTGGTGTAAGCTTTTTTTGCAGGCCGCAAGGTGCCTCCTTTGATTGTGTATGTTTTACCTAGTTGTATTTGGTTGTAGTAAGAAGTTGCAGCTAGGTCGAAAGAAGTCACCACTATATCTGAGTTGCTTTTGTCAATGATGTCGAAGCTGAAAACCTGCCCTGTGCGTTTTTCCGTGGTGTAGTTGTTTAGGTTGCCTTTTTGGGTGACCCTGCCTTCAATGGTCCAAATACTTTGGTAAGGGTTTAACGATTTAATTGGCGTGAGTTGCATGCAGTGTGCAGGGTGGCCTTCGCGATGAGCCGGCGCCAAAGTATCTGTGTGGGTTGTCAGCAGGTGTACGGCCAGTTGGGGAGGAGCATCGTTGGGGGCAATGGAGTCTGCGATGCTGGTGGTTCCTAAACAATAAAATAAAATGGAAATGAATTAGCAAATGCGGTAAGGAGATTGTACAATTTTCTGTCTAAGATGCAAACACAATAACAGATAAATTTGTTCGGTAAAAAGCGATTTGTAATTATCGTTTAAGCAAAGCAGTGCTAGCTTCTCACAAATTAACATCGCAATCATGGTTTTCAATTTGCACAAATGATGAACATCTTAAATAGAGTCACCTTGGGATCTTGGACATATGTACAACAGCGCTATCTTATATATCATAATTGGAATTACACAAAACTCTTGACGACGGTTTCAAAATGGAACATGTACACCATATTTATCCAAGTATAGGTTTATCAAGTTAGGCCTTCAAAAAGATATTACTGTGGGGTAGGATGAAAGATATTAAAGGGATGCAAGATAAGCGTTGAATGCAATTCTAATGGAGTGTTCCTCGCCGCCAGAGTAGTACTGGTCGTAGCTGAGCGAACGGAGGAAAGTGAACAATGCGTCAAGCCTAAGGTACGTTGCGTCTACCTTGTGCATCATGTCTAAGACAGCGGTTAAATCGCTATCGAGAATCATTGCTGATGGGATGAGGGATTCTGATATTCTACCAGAAATGGTCGAGCATGTAGCTGCAACAGAGGTAGCCAAAGTATGGACAGACGTCGCAAGCGGTGGCTGGACACTTTGTATGGAGCTTTCATTGGTGGTTGCCTGGGTTGCATATGACTGTGGTGTTCCATTTGAAGCGACCAGTTCAAGTGGAGGGCTCCCGACTATGGCACCTGAGGTATCATCTGATATTGTGATAATGGACGGGCTTCCACTTGGAGTGGCCATAATACCTGGGAAAAACAACCAACTTTGTTAGTATAAATTTAGCTTCTACTGGCAAGAACAAAAATATATATACATTGCAAAAAACATTGGCTCGTTCAAACTGAAATTGGAATTACATCGACTAATCATATATCATATATTTTAATCATAATTCATTGTATGCAACTATGGAAATGTACCCTTACTTCTCACAGATTCTAGCTGTTCTTTGCCGTCCTCACCTGAACTCAAACCTGAAAAAGAGGAAGTACAGAGCAGGTATAGATTGGCAGAGTTAATGCAGCAGCAGGAGAATGATCTGAATCAGCCAATGTTCGGCATCAGCTTTGAAAATCTGCAAAGCCCATTCCCACAATTTGATCAAATACAAGCTCCTCAAAACAATGACCCTTTTCAAGACTACATAGCCAGCTTAAGTGCTCCAGGATACATACAGAGGTCTTATTAGAGAGATTGAATTTAGGTCTAAGCTAGAAGTCCATATCCAAAACATATATATGAACATAGTGTTAGTCTGTACAGTCATTGCCACATTTGTTGTAGTGATAGTAATAGTCATTCTTTCACTCTCCTACATTGAGAGCGTATATGTAAGGCTGCTGATTTTTGACTGCAAAATTCAGATTGCTTTAATATGTAGGCTCCAATCTATCCATATCATATTCACAAGCTGGGAGTATATTCAGAAAAACAGATCACAGGCATTGACTGAACAGCAAACAAACTTATATTTATGCATACCTGGTATATTTCTGAGCCGTGCTGTACAGGGAGAAGGTTGTTACAAGTTGCCGAGCCGTGATGTATAGGGAGAATGCAAACTTACAGATGCAAGGGCGTATTTATAGGCGGAGGAAAGATCTAAGCGAAGTTATTGCAAGGCGGTGGAGGTATTTATGGAGTGTGGTGCACACGTAGCTGGGGAGACCGGCGGAACTGTGCAGCAGCTAGGTGGGAGTCGAGGATCGTCACTGCAACAGCATAGTCTGCAACTGATGTGATCGCGTGGAACGAAAATGACGCAAATACAGTCGCGTGGAGGCCACGAAAATGACGCAAATACAGTCGCGTGGAGGAATACAGGCACCGGCAAACGAAAATGACGCAAATACAGTCGCGTGGAGGCCACGAAAATGACGCAAATACAGTCGCGTGGAGGAATACAGGCACCGGCAATACAGTCGCGTGGAGGAATACAGGCACCGGCGTAAAAGTTTACAGGGAGGGTGTTGCCGGAGCTTGACACTTTCCAGCAACACCACCTTCAGAGTAAACGCCTACCGGCGTAAATATGATTTATCTCTGTAGTTTTCACCAATCACAATATTTAGATTATTTAATATTTTTTAATATACAACTTTATTAATTTATATCCACAAGTTATTTTCTGGACAGAATGTACCTTCTAATATGTATTGGACTATGGATTTGACAATAGAAAAATGCATTTGTCTGGTTACTTTTGCTCTGCTCTTAAATTGATAAGACTGTAACATTAAACAAATCAGAATGTGAACGCATGTTTTTCACACGCATAACACATATGCATGAAATGGGTGCATGGCATTTTTATATGGGGAAAATAGCCTTCGCCCTAATTTATGGTCATCGCAACCAGGGGTTAAATTTGACGGCCACTTATGCCTGTCACACATTTTTCGAGTGACGGTAATTTTTCAATATTGTCTTTCAAAAACACAAAACAAGGTTATTTTTATTAATTGTTCTATATTTATTATATCTTTTTAAATATGTGTTTACATATATTTTTATAATTTATATACAAATCTATATAGAAATTGACGGTCACATTTTAAGTATGCAAGTCACGTGTGACGGTTAAATAAGATATTTACAAGTATTTTACATTTAAAATCACGAAAAACGTCTAAACGGCCGTCAAATTTAACCCCTGATCGCAACGGGAACACGGACAAAGCAAAATTATGCGCACGGGATGGCTTTCTATTATAGTCCACATGTTTTACTCAAAGCCGCGTGAAACACTTTCAAGTGTGTCATTCTCGCGGGCCTTATCAGACTTGGACGTGCACTAGACAAAATACACCGCGCTTACTATGTCAAACTGTAACTTACTTTTCTATTTTACTCCCTACTTTTGTGTTCCTGAAAATGTGTAATTGGCGACAATGATAAATACCGGCAGCAGGGCGCCTTCATGACTCCATACACCAGACATTTTTTTAAGCCTAGGAAGGGAAAGAAAACTTCAAACAAAGCTAACATGGTTCTCAGCAGGGCTGCAGGGGGTTCTGATGACTCTGTGCACTGCACATTTGCCTCCAGATATGTTCAACAATCCCTGCCAAGGTATGGACATTTACCCACCGCAGGTCTCTTACCAGTTCTTTCTTTCTTTTTAACAAAACTGTGGTTGGTTTTAATTTTTCATTGTTTTTTTTTTTCTTTTTTTGTGTCGCAGGTTCAGGATGCCGGAGATGTCGATTCCGAAGGATGCTGCTTACCAAATTATCAGCGATGAGCTGATGTTGGATGGAAACCCCAGGCTGAATTTGGCCTCTTTTGTAACCACCTGGATGGAGCCTGAGTGTGACAAGCTCATCATGCAGGGGATTAACAAGAATTATGTCGACATGGATGAATACCCTATTACCACAGAGTTGCAGGTAACTGCATTCCAAATAGCTCTAGATCTGAGTTATCATTTAATATTCTTTGTAGATCTAAGATCTTCAAGTTTAAGAGAAATGGGCTTCAAGTAAAATTGTGTGTTAGAATTTCTAAATCTACTTTTTTCGTATTGTGTATGGAAAGGTTGTTGAAAATCTATTCTCAGAAGAAAAAGACACATTCTGTCATGCTAATTCGAGATTTTACAATTTCACAGTCTACTACATGTTAGAGAAGTTTTTGGATAAGCTCTGTGCAGTTTTTCTCAAAAACAAAATTCAGAGTTTGCCCAAAAGTTCTCCAACATGTTGTCATGTTAACAAGGAGTCTACTTGAGTTGGAGGATATCAAAAAAGGGTGTCGTCCTTGATTCAGTGGTACAGCACCAGATAAAATTTTAGGTCGTCCATGAAAAAAATAGTATGTTTATCTAGATTTTTTTACCTATATATATATATTTTAAATTTTATCAAACAAAAATTTAATGGAACAGACACCCTCTATCCTTAATAACTAAGTATAAATACTCTCATATCTAATTATATCTAACCTTCAAAGGAAAAACTAAACAGATAGAAAAATACGTCAGAGTTTACATGCACTCTCATTTCTATTTTTAGATTCTACATATCCACACTTGATTTTTTTAGATTTGACAAAAGGTTACAAGATATAAAAAGCTAACTGTATTTTAGATGGCTAGAAACCTCCAGGTCTCAGCCCACAAAACTTATATTTAAGTTGAAAAATAAAATAACAGATCGTTATTGACTGTCTACAGTTAAACACAATTTAACACCAAAAAAACACTAAATTTTTAACTCTAGACCTAATAAATGTATAGTACCCACCTTATCAGCTCTTCCTCCCTCATACAGATTGCACAGAGTCAAGAGGGACGATTTTTTTTTTAAGAGAATACTGTTTTTTTCTTTTTTTTGGATGTCAGAAAGGAGGAGTCAGCTATCAATGGTAAGGAAGAATGGAACTTGTATCCAATTAGGTAAAACCCCAGTTCCTTACCATTGGAGCACTGCAAAATGTACTCTTAAGGGTGTCCTTAAGTTTGCTTCTTTTGACTACCACCACACATTGTGTAAATTTAAAATCTCTTTCTACAAGCTTCTTTTTAACTGTTTTTTTTTTTTGTTCCTTCTCCTTACAGAATCGATGTGTGAACATAATAGCCAATTTGTTCAATGCTCCACTTGGGAGATGCCGAGGAAGCTGTTGGTGTTGGCACCATTGGATCTTCAGAGGCTATTATGTTGGCTGGTTTGGCATTCAAAAGGAAGTGGCAGAACAAGCGCAAGGAGCAGGGGAAGCCCTATGACAAGCCCAACATTGTTACTGGTTCAAATGTCCAGGTAAATCTTCTCATATCTGTCCTTATTATTTAATGCCTTGAATGAATTAGCATTGTGGTAAAGTTTGAGACTGGATGAATCTGATAGAGATGATTTCTGAATCAAGTTTACTTTTACCTTTAAACTGTATGTAATAATTGAAGTGCCTAGCTTTGTTAATCCCCAGTTATTTCTTTCTTTGGACATCTTGATCCGATTTTCATGGATCTTTGTCACATCTGGTTTTGGTATGGTTTGATTGTTTCAACAATTTTGGTCCCATCTAAATAATTTTTTATTAGGAATACAAATACATAAAGCTGAGGCTCGCAGGCCTGGAATTTCAAATTATTTGTGCCTGTCAAAGCAAAATTTGTTGACGGTTTACCTCTTCTACATGGCTGTAATTTCAAGAAATTTTTTATAGATATATGTATAATCTGTTCATATATATATAAATAGGTATTATATTTTTAAATAAAACCCTTCAAAAAATTGACGGTTTTCAAAATTTTCACCCTGTTATTGTCTACGGTTTCTAATTTTTTTTGCCTGTAAAATATGGTTAAAATCACAAAAAATGGCCTACAGCCTGTCAATTTCCAGGCCTTGTCATAAACCCAATATTTAACAGATTTTAAGCTTCCAAAATTTAATATCATAACCCCATTTCATAACGTAGTAATACTATATATAAATTGGACTGACAGGCTGTTAACAGTTCAGTCACTGTTTTTTCAATTTATTTATTGGTTGAAATTACTTGCATGTGAACTTGTACATATATTAATTGGTACAACTAAACACTGATAAACAACAGATTGTGGGTTTGTGCGACTTAAACAAATTTTTATGTTGATATTCTGTCATTTTAAATATTTTTGTTTGAGACATTTTTGAGACACATTTTTTGATTGTTTTTTTAAGACTAATACAATGATATCGTAATTAGATTGATACCATATATCACTAAACAATAAAATTATTAATCAATATAGTCCTAATCCAGATATATCTGGAATGCCTGTACTAGTTTTCAGATAAATCTGGAATGCCTGTACTAGTTTTAACATTTAAGTTTACTTTTATGTTCTAGCCGATTTAGATTACAGTGTTTAAATGCTTGTATTTATACAATTTTTTTTTTTTTTTTTTTGGTAAATATATGTCTATATCTCTGGACCTGAGAAATCTAAGGATTTGAATGACAGGTGTGTTGGGAAAAATTTGCTCGTTATTTTGAAGTGGAGCTCAAGGAAGTGAAGCTGAGCGAGGGGTATTATATAATGGACCCTGTAAAAGCTGTTGAGATGGTTGATGAAAACACTATCTGTGTGGCTGCCATTTTGGGATCTACTTACAACGGAGAATTTGAAGATGTGAAGCTGTTGAATGACCTGCTCTTGGAGAAAAACAAGCTGACAGGGTAAGCCCGGTCTCCCCTACTTTTGTTACACATGTATTTTTCTATTTATTTTGGATGACCTCTAATAAACATTTGACAAGTTATATTATATTTTAGGAGCAATTAGGGGAATGGTCTAGTCTTTGATCTTTCCACCGACAATGAGTCAATATCTAATCTCAAGATTCTCTCCTTTAGTTTAAGTTTTTTAACATATTATAAAATGGTGAAATAATATTTATTAAAAGTGTATTAAAAATTTGGAGTAATTATAAGTAAATGGTTTGATACTCAAAAACAATTATTCTTGATTTAATAATTATAATTATAATTATAATTTTGGAAGTTATTGTATAATAATATATATTTTATTAATATCTAAATATATTAACTTTAAATAATAAGTGGTCATTCTTGAGTTCCAATACATATTCATATCTAAATTAAATAACTTATATCTCACAAAAACAATACAAAAATGTTGTTAGATTCAAAATAAAAAATAAAAAAATTTGTTGATTTATTGCCATCTTGTGTTGGTAGAATCATTCAAGGATGATGTTGGTAGGTTGATCATTGATGTTTCTAATCCATAAAGTTAGTTTGTCTAGATTTGATTTTTATGGACCATCTTTTTGACTTTATTAAAAGTTATGATTTTATTGGGTCTTTTCAAACCTTATGATTTTATTGGGTCTTTTCAAACCTTTATCTATTTATTTAATCAAATAATAATAATAAGAGGAGTCACTTAAAGTGTAATCATTATGTACATGTTGAGCTTAAATTGTTATAAGTGTATTGAATTATGAATTTAAATTGTTGCTATGTGTAAAATGAGATTTTACATGTAGTAACAAGTGACTATTTACAATAAAATTTGAATAAATTTGATGTAAGTTTAAATTAATATTCATTAAAGAGAAGATGTGGTATCAGTATATGTGTTAGTGCAAGAAATTTTGGAATAAAAATTTACAAAAAAAAAAAAAACTAAATAAGACCTAAAAGTATCTATTTATTAAAAAAAAATCAATAAAGTATAAACATCAAATAAATCAATTATTAAATTAAAATCTCAATAGTATAAAAATGAATAATAATACAAAAAATTTAAATTTAAATATGTTGAAAAAAATAATACCCATACATTAATTCTAAAATTTATACTATTCTTTTCTAATAATTTATCACTATATAATTAAACTATTACAATATAAAATATAAATAAACATTTCTTGCAAATAATATTTTTGTGAAGACACTATTTTATTTATTATCCTGCCTTTGGCTCCTTGATTTAATAAATTCAATCAACTTCAATTTTTATGCAGATATTAAAAAAATTGCAATGTATCAACAAGAAAAAATAAAAATCAATAATGTGACAGGTATTATTTTTTAATAATTTGCAAAATGTGACAGGTGGGACACACCCATTCACGTTGACGCGGCAAGTGGCGGATTCATTGCCCCTTTTATTTACCCTGAATTGGAGTGGGATTTCCGGCTGCCGTTAGTTAAGAGTATCAACGTTAGCGGCCACAAATACGGGCTTGTCTACGCCGGGATTGGCTGGGTCATCTGGCGAGCCAAGAAAGATCTGCCCGAAGAGTTGATTTTTCACATCAATTATTTAGGAGCGGATCAGCCCACTTTTACCCTCAATTTCTCTAAAGGTACTTTAACGGAATATTTATAGATTTTTAAAAGTGGTCCGTGTTTCCGTTGATAAGAGCACGGTCACATGAATGACCAGCTTTATGGAAATGTGAGTGCTAAATTAAAGTATTCGTTTGCAGGTGCCAGTCAGATCATTGCGCAATACTACCAACTCATACGCCTCGGGTTCGAGGTGAGTAAAGCGTCATTTCTTGGATTTTTTACATGTATTTTGGTTGGAGATGCTGTTCTAATTCAATGCATTCCGCAGTAGGTTTGGTTTAGGTAAATATATAAACGTAGTAGATTACGATTTTATATTAATAGGAATAACGTTATAATGGAAGATTTTTGTTTTTTTTGAGAGATAATAGTTGATTAGTTAAAAATATGTTATTAAATTTTCAATTTATTATATTTTTTTATATACAGGTTTTGAAATTTGTATGGTAAAAAAATATGTTATTTGTTAGATTTAAACTTAATTTAAATAATTTGTAAGTATAAATCTCTCTTAAAATTGTAAATTAAAATATTTGACATACAAAATTTAATGAAGATATTATCAATATTTAGATTTGTATTTAATTAATATTAATATTTTTATGTCTTATTTTAGTTTATATTGATTTAAAATTTATTATTTTAATTTTAATTAATCGATTATTAAAATTGTATTGATAACATTTTATTATATATTTAAAAAATAATATCTTTTAGTTTTAATATTTAAATATATTTTTATAATGATAGCATACATTTTTACAACAATAATATAACTTTGTTTGTACCCACTTAAATGTTTCACTTTTCTTTAACATGAAAATAACATAATTCTTTAAAATGAAAATAACATTTACATTCATAGAACCAAAAGGTGAAAGGATCCTAGTATAGAACTTTGATATACCAATTTTCTATAAAAACTAACATCACTCTTAACCTAAATTAAAATAAGGGGCACAAAAAATTAAAATAAGTTATTTAAGTTTATTTGATTTTAAGTTGTAGGTTGAAACCCATCTTTTTAATTTATATTTTTTGATTTTGATTAAAAAATTGAGTTTGAATTTTTTTTTTAATCTAGTTTTAGGTTAGTGTATTTAAATTAATATTATTTAACAACATTCAATATTTTTTTCAAAAAAATAATAAATTATTAATAATTATAATGTAAATTAACTTTGTATACAAACAAAAAATATCTCTTTCTTGATAATTATACACCAAATTCATACTCATTTTTGGACAATTACTTTTTTTAACACCTTTAAAATAGTAGAAGTTTAAGATATATCTTAAACTTCTACTATTTTAAAGGTGTTAAAAAAAGTAATTGTCCAAAAATGAGTATGAATTTGGTGTATAATTATCAAGAAAGAGATATATTTGTTTGTATACAAAGTTAATTTATCAAAATATATATATATATATATATATATATTTTGATAAATTAACTTTGTATACAAACAAATATATCTCTTTCTTGATAATTATACACCAAATTCATACTCATTTTTGGACAATTATATCTTAAACTTCTACTATTTTAAAGGTGTTAAAAAAAGTATTCAATTTTTCTTTTTCCAAGTTCATTTTGAATAGATAATGATATATGATCATTATAAAACGTGTTATATCAATCTGTAAAAAATAAATAAATTAAAAAATAGATACCCTTCACAACTTAAATAATATATGAAAATCTTTTAACATTCAAAGCATCCTTCATTAAAAAAACTAGATCAATTTTTTTAGTATGTGATGGTACTTGATGAATTACAAATCATTATATGAAATTAAAATGTTTATTTTGTTTTGTTTATTCAACTTTTTAATTAAGAAACCTCATAGTAGTTTAATGTGCTTGTGCAGGGCTACAAAAACATTATGTCGAATTGTGCAGCGAATGCGAAGGCACTAACAGATGGTCTTGTGAGAACCGGACGCTTCAACATTCTATCCAAGGAAGTTGGTGTGCCATTGGTGGCATTCTCACTGAAGGACCGTAGTAGGCACGACGAATACGAAATCTCTGACCATTTGAGAAGATTCGGGTGGATTGTTCCAGCATACACCATGGCACCAGATGCCCAACATGTCACCCTTTTACGGGTGGTGGTCCGAGAGGATTTTAACCGATCGTTGGCCGAACGATTAGTACATGACATAGAAAAGGTGGTGGTGGAATTGGACGCACTCCCGTCAAAGCTAGTTCGCGAGGTGACTGCCACACTTGTTGAAAGGCACCCCGAGCTGAAAGAAATGACGACAACACCTATTGATAATGGAAAGTTGAGGACAGTATTTGAGGACGTGCTTAGTTCTCAAAAGGCTGTCCGAGCATGGAAAAAGTTTGTTCAGAAGAAAACCAGTGGTGTTTGTTGAGGAAATATTACAACTTTTGGTGAATATTCTAGTTTTTTTTGTTTATTTTTAATTTGTTGAAGCTTTTTGAAAGTCCATGCTAGGACTTTGAATTTTTAAATGGATGATGATCATTTTGAATTGTGAAGCTGCAACGAATGTCTATAGTCAATAGACTTATTTTGTATTATCCGAATATCTATTTTTTTATGACTTATCAGACATGCATCATAAGGGAAAATTTTTATTTGTCACAAATGTGGTACGGTCATTTTCTATTTGTATTTTTCAAGTTGTAATTTATTCCTTGAAATCTAATTTCTAGTCAAAAAGTTAATTATTGCAAACTTATAATATAGTTAATTACTATATTTAACTTTAAAAAACAACGAGTTATTCTTAATAAAAGTAGTTATAATAGTTAGTTACCATTTCTCATTTATAACTTATAATAACAACATTAGTATTGGATTAAAACCATATACAATTGAAGTCTTCCCAAATAGTAAATTTCTTCTTCCGAATTATGAAAACAACTACATGCTTTGATTAACACATCCTCTATTGTAAGGTCCATTGTATACAAAAGAAAATACAAAATAAGGGAAGAAAATAAACACTATGTGCAAACACAATCCTTCCTTCGTATCTCCTTACAACCTTAGATGAGACTAGTTGAAGCTTGGAATGAAGCACCAAGCTTGTTGGATCTCTATGATCAATTGGATGTGACAATTCTCCAAAAATGTTCCAAATGGAAGTAGATTTCAGCTACAAGTAATGAAAAATGAATGATTGAATTGATTGATAGATTATTAATAGATAAACAACATAATAATGTGTAAAATTGAATGACAAATTTGACACAATAAAAATGCAAATTCTTAATCTTTCGAAGATGAAAAATGGTGAATGAATGAGTGTTTATTTATAGTTGAGGGAAGAGAATCATAGAGTCTTAATTTGTGTGATTAAATATATGTAGATCTGATGCTGATTGAAGTATGATTGAAATGATTTATTCTAGTTTCCAATTTGATTGGCAAGATAAGTTGTTGATTTGAGCTTGATTGAGTGATTTGTCATTTAGTTTTGGAAAAGGTAACATATATCTTGAATATTTAAAATATTAGCTTCAAATAAATATTTCATGCCTTTTATTTTATTCACCCAAAAAGTGATGCAAGTTTTAGCTTTGAAAGAGTTTTGCTTTAATTTTTAAGGCCATGACTCAAGGGATAGGTTTTAGTTAACTCAAATATATGATTTGATTTAATTTAAATTTGTCCTCTTGAATATAATTAATGATTTTTAACCTTAGTCATGATTTAATTTTCTTTATTCAACTTGAGATGCTAACTTGTGAGGTGAAAGTGGATTGGAGATGAGGTGGGGAATGGATAAGTGGATAATTTATTTAATTATTGTGATATTAAAATTAGCTAATGGGGTAATAGATGTATAATGAGAGTGATATGATTAATTAATTAATCCTAGGAATGGGGTATGAATGAATAACGAAAAACATATTCTTTGTGAAAATTGCGATGTGTAATGGGTATTTTTAGGGTGTCTATATTTTCCCCTCTTTAAAGTTTTACTACGAAGTAATAGTGATTTAAAGATGGTAAACATTTGAATAATGGTGAATAGATGATGAAGCAGTGTGGTGGACTACCTAATTTTCTCCAGTGAAACATTTAGATGCCCCAGCGGGTCTAGATGGTGCTTAGGGGGGTATCTTCTTGAGAAAAATGGGTGACACAATAAAGTGGTAGATAGCTGCTTAATATGAGTAATAGAAGTTTGCAACGAGAGATGGGTAAAATGGGTAAATAGATGGTTAAAGGGCTTAGAAAAGGAGAAATAGATGGTTAAAGGTTAAATTAAGGTTTTAGGACGTGAATTAGGTTTTGAAAGAAGGGTTAAAGAGAAGGGTGGGGTGGGAGAAAAAATAATTGGTCATTTTTTCTACTAGAGTATATTACTAGATAGAGGAAAATTTAAGATCTAAGTTTGCGAATAAAGATGAAACAGTTTCCTGCACCTATGTATCACATGGATCACATTCACTTATATGGATGAGGTCTTAACGATAGCTTAACGATAATTAAATGAAAAATATGATCATTTAAGTGCATTTATGATGCATTGTAGTTAGTAGAAAATGCATGAAAATAATAATAACAAAGGGAAGTAGGTGTGCGAGTGTAACCTATGAAGTGTGCCAACCTAGCTTAAGTGTGCCATACACTAGTGTGTAACATTATGTTACATAATATACGTGCATTTTCAAAATGTTGAATGTGCTAGCCCATAGTGTGTAAAAACATGTTAGCATGGTATATACGTGCACGTTTTAAGGCCCAAAAAAATGTCTTGAATGCTGCTAGCATAATAACCCCAACAAGACTAGCATGGAAACTGAGGGAGTGACTTTAGTGTATATTTTTTATAAATTTAACAAAATTGGTTAAAAAGGACTAATAATTGTTTTACATATTATACAAGATATGTGAGGGCTATTAGAGGTTAGGGAGATGCATTCACGACTAATATCATTTGAGAGAAAAATCACGCTTGCGGAGTGTAGAGAACTTTGGGGTGTTGGATGTGATAGGGTTGGTATATGTAACACATATGCTAGAGATTACGTTAGATCACACATTGTTTACTGATTTGGCTAAATGATGGTACAATGAGTCATATATGTTCAAACTGATAATAGGAGAGATGACTATGACATTGGACGATGTGTGTTAAATACTAAGAGTGCTAATGCAAAGTAGGTTGATACAGTGGGATAGGGAGACCATCAAAAATATGAGCTCGTATACAAACATTATTTGGAGTGGATGATCTCCACAAAGAGTGCTAATGCAAAGTAGGTTGATACAGTGGGATAGGAGACCATCAAAAATATGAGCTCGTATACAAACATTATTTGGAGTGGATGATCTCCACAAAGAGGGGTTAGAAGTGTACTTTGTAATGTATGGATGATGATGAGATATTTTGGATAGGTATCTATTTGATGGATCTTATCTACAAAATTATGTTATTTGATAAGAATAGGAAGTTCTTTTAGTTGGGGGTTGATTAACATAGTGGTCTATTTGATGTATTTAACGACAATTTTTTGCATGGGGACCTTGTATATTAACACACTTATGCATGGATCTACACATTGTAGTACATAGGAGTTAGAGCACTTTAGGCCTATTGGCCTTATTATAGATCTAGGTGTGAGATCATATAGTCGTGGGTTAGCCTGTTGAAGTGTTGAGTGATAGATAACCTAAGGATCCATATATTTTTGGATGGCATGTTCTTGAAGGTGACTAGAGAGGTCATCAAATAGATCTTGCATATTATTGGCGAGCCCTAGATGATCTACAATTGATACACATCACGTGGAGGTCATACATGGCCTATGTGATCTACAATTGATACACATCACGTGGAGGTCATACATGGCCTATGTGTGGGTAACTAATGTAGCAGACTTCAGGACTATGGAGATAGCACATTATATCATTGGTAGTTGGTTGTACATTATTAAGTGTTTATAGACTAGACAAGGTTAGGCATCAGTTAGGGGTGAGATAAAGTATTCCTAATGACAAGCATTGGTATGCGAGAGTATCTCGAGAGACTTATATTTTCAGGCCTCGTATAAGGTCGAGTATGGCCAGGGCCATGTTTTTGGGTGTACTACCATATGTATGGGATGCATGAGAAGGTATTGCATATCCAAGAGCATCAGGGGGTTACAGTGCATGGTACTCCATGATAGTACTTATTCCTATGACTATTCCCTAGGTAGTTATGGAAGAAACAACAAGGTTAGAAAAATGACAGATAGGGAGGAGAGGGAGAGGAAGAGGCTGAAAGAGTGCATAGGAACTGGTATAGATATAGGGATAGGTACAAGGACATGATGTATAGGTACAAGGATATGCGAAAATGTATATAGGGACATGTGTATATGCGAAAATTAGATAGGGACATGTGCAAGTATATGTTAGATAATGACATGTACGCGTACATGGTGCATAGGTACTAGGCTCACCATTGAGGTCACCAAGTCAAGGAGTAGTATGGGGAGATGAAGATGATGGATTGGGAGATGGGGATGGGGATGGAGATGGGGGATGATGGATGGAGGATAGGGGGAGTTAGATGTTTGGATTAAAAGAGAACTGTTTCCACCTCCAAGACCATCACGGGTGGAGCTAAAAGTAGTTTGGGGGAAGAGACAGTGCAATTCAACATAGAGATGTTTTTATGATCCTGAGACATACATTATAGCCATATTTGGATTCTACGTGGGTCCAACTATAACATAGCATAGCGGAAAGATATGGGTTGGTATTATAAATGCAATAGGTTACAACGAAGATAGATGTGGCATGTGATGTGTCCAAGCAAACTAGGATGGGAGATGTGTTATAAGATCTAATAACAATGATTTGTGATGTCAGATACTATAGAGGTTTGTATAAGGCTACATTCCTAGAGAGCCAATGGGCTCCATGTTATAGTCAAACGATGAGATATAGGTGAAGGAGGTAAGAGAGATAATAATGAGAGTCTAGATCTGTGAGATTAGTCCAGATGTCACCACTGAGGTGAGATGGAGGACTAGGGAGTCCAAGGGTGGGAAAGAGTAAGGGATGATTATATATGACAAACATATATTATAAAATTTTTTTTATATGTCTCATGATGAAGGTTCACTCGTGTGCATAGATGTTATTTGAGGGCATGATGATGTATATATGTTTATGACATTTTCAGGATATTTGGACATCGTATAAGGACACTGTGATTTATTATGTATATGGATGATGATGTTGATGGTCATATTTATTTACACATTGTTTTTTCTTGTCATGAATGTATGATTATATATGTTGTTTAGTTGTTTAGATATGTTGATGCAATTATAATAATGATGTTTTTAGATTTGAATTATAATGCATGAATGAATGTAATGACGGTTTGACTAACAATGATCATGGCTTTAGCTTCCATTCAATTTTTCAAATTTAGAGAAACCTACTTTGCTTTTGCACAATAGATTTGAAATCATAATTATTTAAGAACCATGATGATTAACCCATTACATGCATAGAAAAAATCATACACACAATAAATAGAGAAGTGCAAACAAACCCAATAAACCTAGTAAATATATGCACCACGGCTATAAATGAACCAAGATGACAAAAATTAAACTTGTAATTGGTCAACAACTAACTAAGAAAAGTAAAAAACAAACCTAATATACATAGTAAATGTATGCAACATGGATATTAATGAACCAAGATGATAGACAATAAACTTGTAATTGATCAACAACTAACTAAGAAAAATAACAATGCACCAAAACTCTACATAAAGACATGTAACTTTGTCCCTAATGTATTCCATAAATGAGGATTGATTGATTGGGTTTTTCTCCCAAGTGACGATTCATGTGAGGGGTAAGATGATTTGATTTATTGGGTCATTTCTCCTAAGTAAGGATACATGCAAAGGGAGAAAATGAGAGTCAGGCTTTCCCTGAGTGAGGATACACGCAAGGGATTTGGATTATTTTTAAATTGATTGATTGATATTTGGAATGAACACTAAGATAGGAGTCACTGTGTTGATTTTTGGGAATTTTTTTTTGTTACAAATGTTTAGGATTTTGTGATTGTTTGGATGTTTAGTTCTTTTGAGGCTTTTTTTCGATTTTTTACTGATTTTTGACTGGTTTTTATATTGTTTTTTTGGTAGTTTTGAAGAATTTTGTAGGTTTATTTTTTATTGTTGGAAATATATTGAATGTATATGGATTTGTGTTATTTTTTGAATGTTTAGTGATTTTTTTGTTTAGGTATTTTGTGATTTTTTGAATGTCTAGGAGCCAATGAGATACTTTATGTGATCAAAGACCCATCCAAGCCTTCATGAGAACATAAGATATATATGAGATCAAGAGATGAATGGAAATGGAAGTGAGTAAACATAGATAATATAAGAAATGGTAAATTCCTAACTATAAGGAACAAGTGGCATAAAGTAGTTTGGGGTGTTATGGTAAAAGGAATATGATGGGTAAGTTATATAAGAAGATGTGCCAAAATTCCCCCAACACAAAGGATACCCATAAATGATTCATGAGTAGACTCTTTTCAGATGAACCATATTCATGGGTTTTGTAAGCTTTTTGACATCTACGGTGGATAGATTGTATGCTACAGACCTGAAATTTTACAGTGATAACACAAGGACCTCACGAATTAGCTTCAAATTTTCCTTGCTTTTCTGACTCCTTGGTTGTGTTTTTCTAATATTATTTTAGTACTAGGTCACTAATAACCAACTATATAAGGTTTTATCCCTTTATTGTAGTTACAGTGAAGTTGATTCTGATACACTTTTAAATAATCTAAGGCATTATGTCTCTTTTCATCTAGGAGGTGATGTTCAACAAGATGAGCATGTCTGTATTCATCTTCATTGATAAAATATTTTAGGGATATACAAAGTGATGGGAGCTTAACCTCTATGGGTAATACAACTTTATATCCATATACAAGTGAAAAGGGAGTGGCTCCTGTTGGAGTATGATAAGATGTGCGATAGGCCTAGAGGGTAGGATAGACTTGTGTATGACAATTGTGACCATATTTATCAAAAATATTTTCCAAGATGGATTTGAATGTCTTATTTGAATCTTTAGCTTGGCCATTACACTGTGGATATTATAGAGTGGATCAACAAAGGTGAATATGGAAAATTTTGGATAGTTGTTTAATGTTTTTATTTTTAAATTATGTATTGTTATCAATAAAAATGGAGGAAGGTCCATGTAAAAATGGCATATGAGATGGTTAAATATGAACTTGGAAATATTGTTACCAATGAGGTAAGTGAGAGGAATGGCCTCTACCCATTTGGTAAAATATTTGGTTTTTGTGGGTAATAAATGTATGACCATCAGAGGATGTGGGTTTGATATTGCTTGTAAGGTTGATCCCCCATTGGGAGAAAGGCTAGGTGCGGTGATTGGTTGAAGATATTTTGAAGGTGCATGAATGAAATTTCTATGTTGGTAGGCCAAACACTTTTTGAAAAATTTATAGGAATTAGACTCCACAGTGGGCTAGTAATAACCCAAATGTAAAATTATTTTTAGCTAAAACAATGCCACTTGTGTGTGTGCCGCATTGTTGGTGAAAAATTTGTTTTGTTGTAAATTAGGTGTTTCGACCAACAGTCATGGGGCTAAGCTGAGTAGACACTATTAGATTCTCACCAACAATAACCATAGTAGGTCCACATTCAATTAGAAGAATCTGACTTATGCAAAAAAAATATCAGCAAACTAAAGACACAAAGTTCCATTCATTTGTTCCTCAAAAGTACAAAGTATTTTCTTGGTTGTTCAAGATCACTATGTTTGCAAAGCTAGGAAATACAGAGAGAATAGAGGAAAACATAAACAAAGAAATGGAAGAAATGCAATTCTTATTTCTTGTGTAGTGGTGATACAAAGCTCAATAACATACAACAATCCACAATCACTAGCCAAAAACTAAAACTTCAAAAAATCCTTTGGAATGGAGAAGCCATTCTAATTTATAGCATTACAAATTATCTTCTCATCTACCCCCCGCATGACCTTTCAAGTTCTTATTCCATTTGTGACTTTTCGTCTTCCTTAGAAGTGAGGAAATAAGTCCCCATATTATAAATAAAAAGGGACATTTACAATGTAACATTAGAGAGTCACTTAATTGAAAAAGAAAAAGAAATCATGATTACATACAATGAGGAATTAGAAAAAGGAGGAGAAGAGAAAGAATGAAGAGAAGGGAGAACATATGCTCCTAGATATGGATAAAGGTGCCTCCACCCTTGATGGAGATCATCTCCGATGATGATGAAGATGAAATATTAATATATGATGACCCTCCACTATGATGCTCTGCCGATGAAGATTGATCCTTTGAAATATTTTCCCCTTTTGAAAACTCTTGAAATGATGAACCTCTCCAACATTGTTTGGACACACAGAGAAGAGGAGTGATGAAAAATTGATAGGTATACCATTGAGAGTATTGAAATATGACTTCCCTCATTGAGAAAATCCTTCTACTTCTTTAGACACTGCCATATCTTTATGAACAATCATTCTCATGGGGAGAATTTGGTGCATTTTTCCTAGACAATCATGATCATGATTCTATCACCGTGAGAACAATGATGCTGAATGAAGAATGAAGCCAAATCCTTTCTATATCGGAGTAAGGGAAGGAGAAAGGGATAAAAATAAATTCCATCTATCTTATGATCATGCACTCCATTTGAGATGAAGTGAAATGGTTTTCGGGACAAAACTGGTAGTTTCCCATTTAGTCACTTTATGCTCACCACATCAGGGAATGCTAGAATTTACTCAAGAATTAAGAGAAAGACTCATGTGAGTGTCAAAATCATTAGAAAATGCATGAAGGAATGATATGTTATCATGTTGAGATCATTTCACCAATTTACTATTTTTAGCATGTTCATCATGATTTCCAGTTTTTTCCAGTTTCATCAATCTGCCTCTTTTTGAATGTCTCGAACATGGGGGAATGAAATGAGGCATCCAAATTCACAATTTTCTCAAAATTACTATTATTAGTAAGTACTCCAATGGAGAATTATTAAAATATAAAGTGTTCTTCCTAGTGTCAGATTTGAAACCAATTACAAATTTTTCTATTTTGCATTTTTGGCCTTTGCTCCACTTTTCGAAGGATTCCAATCACCAGGTTTGTGTAAATATGAAAAATGGATATTTTTTAGCTGAAAATTTCATATGGCTATAGAAAATGGAAGGGATAATTAAAGGAGACATGTATATACTCCTTTTAAATGCATTTTTGTAAGGATTCTATAGTTCATATTTCATGGCAATCAGAGCAGAGGTTTAGGAGTAATGAGTAAATTTGTGTTTTGGAGCATGAGGGTTTTTGGTGAAATTTTGGTAGCATAACAACAAAGGAGCATGTGAAGAGGGTTTTAAAATTACCAAGAATGGATAAAAAATTACTAAGGACAACCTTTATACCATTCCTCCTTTATTAACCTAGCTAACCCATGTTTTAATTCACCCTACTTAACCCCGGTTAGATGAGACTCAAGGATGGGGTTACAACTTTCTAAATGAATTTCAGAACCCCTCATTTCCCTTACCACATTTAGTAATGGAAAAAGGGACATCCGGGGTGTAAAAATGCGCATAGGTTAGGAGCATCATGAAGAAGGGGAAATAATTGGTTATGAATGTGAGTTTTTAACACTTCCCTAACACCCTAGGTTGTAATTTTAAGTGACACAACTCTTCCTCCTCCTTGGTGAAGAAACCTTGTGTCCCCCATGTCCCTTGAGAAAAGGGACAAAGGGAAATTTCCCCCTTCCAACTGCGCATAGGGTCAGCTCATCGTGAAAAAGGGGGTAGGTGAGAGAAAGACTTTTTTTAACCACCCAAATTGTTTTTAAGTGGCGCAACTTCTATTCCTCATATGGTGGCATAATTTTGTGTCCCTCGTGTCCCTTTTGACTCTTGTCAAAGGGAAAAAGGGACATCAAGGGTCTTCAAGTGCGAATTTTCCATTTTTAGAATCTACTCTCACCATTACACTACAAAAAATAGCCTCCCGGAGTGCCTTTTTCCCTCGAGAGCTTCCCTTGGTGTTGCACGGATAAAATGGGCAAGTATAAATCTACACGTGAAGGTTCACGCCTGAGCAGGGTAACTTTGGGACTTAGCCGATTTTGTGAACCACTAGCTAAAAATAGAATAACCAAGTTAGAGTGTTGACCAAGCAATGATTCAAAATAAGAGAAAAGCAAGGAGACTTGGCGGTCAAGGAAAGTCTAATTTTAGGTAAAGCACATGTGGATCGAAGATGAAAGGACATGCATGGATCGAGCTATTAATAACATCAAAGCAAGTTTTATTTATGGGACAATCTATTGTTAGCAATGGATGTAAAAGCATGCACGTCTTGTAGTTTATTTTTGGGCATGCTTATTAATAGGGAGTGCATGGGCGGTGAAGGGCAAGTCCTCACCCCTATATATATCTATTGTACGCCATTGTTCGGGTATCAGTGACTATGTCTAAGATTTGAGAGTTTGTGTTATGCAGTTATGGTCTAGGCTTTGATGTTTGCGCATGTTCTAGCGCATTGGTGTAATGATGTATTCAACTTCTGTTATGTAACACTTTAATATAATGGATAATAGAAGATGGATTATGATCATTGACATGTCTGAATACAGTGAATTCATGGTGCATTTGATATTCATTCTTATTTGATTTGTTATGCTTCCTTGTTATATGTGATAACATGTATGTAATGGTTTATACTTGAACGGTTGATGGTTATTATGAATATGTATGCTAACATCTTGACAAACAAGCACAAAGGAGGAACCTGGTAGATGTGCATGCTTCAGGTGAGAATTGTATGAGATGCCAGCGCACATAGTGTTCTGGTGAAATTAAAGACTACATTTTGGTTATGTTGTATTTTGTTTCCAGGAGCATCATCAGGATAGAGTATTAGGGCACATACCCTTGGGAGCACTTATGTGGGTGTTGCAACCATGCAGACCATGGGTGTCCAGTTCAGTACTAACACTAGGACACAAGGGAGTTCATCAACTAGGCCGTAGCCCACAACCGGGGGCATGAGAGGCTCAAGAGAATCAGGGAAGCCACCCGAGGGGAATACTAGTGGGAGTTATGGTGGACAAGGTCCACACCCACAACAACCACATCAAAAACCTCTACAACCACAACAGACACCTCAAGTTTAATATGATATGTCTCTCCACTTGCTAGAGTATAGAGGTATTAAAGATGTAGAAGAGCGTGTGCATGAGTGTGAAATGCTATGATGTGCAAAGGGAATCGCAACATCAGATAGAAACACAAGTCAATTTCCCACTACACTTCAAGGGCGTGCACATACTTGGCATAGGAAGTATGATCCTCATCAGACTCTGGTGGATTACAATACTTTTTACACTACGTTTTTTAACTGAGTTTCATATTCCAAAGTTTGAGCATCAGAGCACTTAAGGACATCAAACAAGTCTTATCCAAAAGCGTAAGGGAGTATGACACACGTTTTAAGACTCTGCTGTCAAAATTGTCTTATGACATTCATCAAAGTCAGCATGCGCAATGGTTTGTTGAATCAGTTTCATCAAGCTTTATCTCATAAGACATATAATGATCTGCACGAGGCTTTGGAAGTAGCCCTGTGCGCTGAGGTGGATGGAAGTGTTGATACTGGGGTTAGCCCATTCTTAGAGGCACAAATTACAGCCATGGAAAAAAAATTGGAGAAGCTTTCTGCCAACTCAACACATGAGACACGTAGTGGTATATGGTGCACTGATTGTGAGGTTGAAGGACATACCAAGGATAACTTCCCATGTAAGTCAGTGTGCATGTTGTTACTAGATCGTGAAGTCTGTCACCTAGACCATGATGTCCGGAATTGCCCTCTTTTGCAGCGCGTGATTTAGAAGAAGGTGTCCATGTATTATAATATTTTTCATGCTCATACCCACAACACCGTTGATTGTAGATTGATTGATCATATCCACGAAGCCATTGAGACAGGGGTGTACCAGACTAGTGTGGCGAGCAGATCGAAGGAACAAGAATGACAACATAATGACACCAATGGGGATAATAGGAATGAAGGCTTCCGAGGAGGATATTGAGGTCGAGGTCCTGGTGGTGGTAGAGGTAAATTCAAGCGAGGAACTTGTTATACTTGTGTGTCCCCTCATCATTATCAACATGATTGCCCCCAGAAGACAAATTTCTCATGGTGTGGGAAGTAGCACAAGCTAGGGGATTTCCCACACCTATATAAACACATGAGAAAAAACAAGAATAAGGAAAAAGACATGGGGATGATCAAGCTACAACATGAAAATTTAGCTCTGTGGATGCTCAAGAAGACACTTGATCGTGATTTCCAAACCATGTTGGTCACAATGTGCGTCGAGGCATCATGCACACATGAGCCATCAGGGGCCTTCAGGGAGAAATACAAAGCTTGAAAGAGCAGGCCCGTGAGGGAGAATGCATGAAGAATGTTGAGCTCCTGCAGAAGGATGTGGACGAATTGAAGGAGGTGTGTAGGATGTTGCATCCAGAGAAAATCATCCCACTGTTAGGGGAATAGCTATGTGATAAATTTATGAATGTTGGAACTGAACACGAGAAACAGATACTTCACGTAAATCTACCACCTCATAATCATTAATTTGATAAGGAGATTACACTTGATGCAGTAATTGATGGTTGGCTAGTGAGAAATATTCTGATAGATACATGCACAAAGGTAAATTTATTGAATCTGGATGCATGGAATCAAATGGGTAGACCAACATTATAGCCATCTTCAAATGTGTTGTATATGACAAACAAAACTAGGGCTATGCCTATTGGGGAGACTTTGAGATATTGGAGCTTGCTGAAGCAGACAACTTTCCAACATTACTTGGATGACCCTAGTGCTATGTGAACAATGTTGATCTGCACTTTAACAAGAGATACATAATTTTTGAGAACAAAGATGAGTACATGATCATACCTCTGCATGATAACAAGGCAGAGCCTTATGTTAATCCCTTGAGTCAAGAAGAGCTTAACAGAATCTATGCTCAAACAGTGTGCGATCCAGAGCATGTGGAACCATCAAAGGAAGGTGTACTTTAGTGGGAAGACACACAGTCTGTATGTGATGTTACTAGTGTTGCTTGTGATAACTGGGCCCATGGAACGTACGGGATGGTTGGGCGTGAATTCAAAGGAAGATTCAATGGGATGATTAGGCCGCGCATGGTGAGGTGGTAAGGTTCAACTTAGGTCCCAAGGTATACTGGTGAAGGGAATCCTGATACATTCCTACGCCCCATGGATACTCAATGGTAGAATGATGGGGATAAAAGAAATCTGTTGTTTTATACTTTGTACGGGACAATAGCACACTGGTGGGAAACATATAGAGATCATCTTTTGGAATGGCGAGAAGTGAGAATCACGTTTTCCACCAGGTTTACTCGGAACAATGTACGTACACACATATGTGAATATCATGATAAGACTCCGGTTTCGGTACACATCCATAATTATGAGAGACTATGGGCACAAGGCCAATATGTTTTACCAGCATCTCTATGGGTTCATAAGTTATATTACACACTGCGTGGATGCATGCACGCATGGTATGTCCATACATAATTGAAAAGACAAACAAAAAACTAGCATGAGATGAATGCAGGTATGATTCAAACTTATGATTACTTTTCTACTAAGCTTTCAGTCCATGACGCATTACATATCATGAAGTGCATCACATTGGGGGATAACGCGAAGGCTGAAGAGCTCATGCCATAACTATTTGGTGAACCAGATTCCGAGGCACTAGAGTCTAGTAGACATTGAAGATATAAATGAGATACAATTGGGACTCACCTGGAAGGAAAAAGAAAAGGGTTAACTGGTATATATTATTGATGATGAGGAATTTGAGAACCTGGATTTTAGCCATATAGAAGCTATGTGCGAGGTGATGAACACTACGGATGAAAAGACACGTGTGTACCATGCACTGATGAAGACTAAGAAGGTTAACATTGACACAAATGATGCGTCTAAGGAGGCTATAATTGGTGATTATTGGTCAAAGCATTAAGTAGTGAAGATTATTGAACTCTTGCATGACTTCTAAGACTTATTCCTGTGGGGATATCATAAGTTAAAGGGGGTACACCCCTCTTTAGGTGACATGAAGATAAAGCTAAAAGAAGGCGCACGCCCGGTTAGAAAGAGGCATTACAAGATGAATCCTAACATGCATGTGAAAGTGAAGGAGGAGATTGATAAAATTCTCAAGTCTAAAATTATTGAGCATATAGAAGAACTTGAGTGGGTTAGCCACATGGTTATAAGCATTAAGAAGGATGGGAGGATAAGGATTTGTGTAGATTACCAGGAACTCAATGCTTCATGTGTAATAGATCCTGTTCCCACCCCATTCACAGAAGAAATTCTTGGAGTTGTTGGGCATGAGATATATTCTTTCACAGACATATTTTCAAGTTATCACTAGGTGCGCATCGTGAAAGAAGATCATGAGAAGTCAAATTTCACCACTGAATGGGGAAGTTTTGCATATACATTTATGCCTTTCGAATTGAAAAATACGTTTGTAGTGTTCTCGTGCATTGTTGTGCAGGCCTTCAAGGAATTTATTCACAAATTATTGCAAGTATATTTAGATGATTAGACGGTGTATGGCTTAGTCAAGGATCATTGTGATAATCTTAGGCTCATGTTTGTGTGGTGTAGGCAGTTGAGCATCTCTCTCAACATTAAAAAAGTGCATCTTTGCTACACCTTTTGGCACTTTACTTGGGCACATCATTTGCAAAGAAGGATTATTGGTAGAGCTAACCAAGATCGCTGTGATTTTGGGTTTAGAAGAACCTACCAATCAGAGTGAAGTGCATAGATTTCTCAGACATGTTGGCTACTATAGGAAGTTTATCAAGGGTTATGCAAAGATTTCTGCACCTCTGGAAGAGTTCCTCAAGGCCAAATGAAAATTTTATTAGGGTGTCGCGGGGTAGAAAGCATTTGAAAATTTGAAGGAAAGACTAACTACCCCACCTATTTTGCGCTTTCCTTCATGTGATAAGCCTTTTCATGTACATGTAGATGCCTCTAGCATGGCAATTAGTGCAGTCTTAGCATAACCAGGGGAAGGCATTGAGGATCATTCCATTTTCTTTATGAGCAGGAAGTTGACACCAATTGAGCAGAATTATACAATAGCGGAGCGTGAGGCTTTGTCTATGATCTAAATTCACTGCATAAGTTTTGACAATGTTTGTTAGCAACCGTGTTTATCTTCTATACGGAATCATATGGCATTGAATTACTTAGTCAACAAGCCTGTTTTGCAAGGGTGCATCTACAGATGGATACTTCCGTTTAAGGGAAAAGCAATTCAGGGCCTAATCATCTATTACGAATCAATTCTGGTGAGGACGCATAGAGTATTGAGGATACTATGCCTGATGTGCGTAGTATTTCAAGTTGAACCACATGCCCGCATATTTGGAAGATATAGCTATATTTTTGTGCACTAGACAAACACCTGAAGGAATGAAGACATTGGAGGAAAAAAAAATTCTATACACACATCACTTTATCATCTAATTGGGGGGAGATTTCTACAAGTTGAGCCGTGACGAAGTCTTACTTGGTTGTGTTCTATAACACGAGTGCAACAGCATTATGGAGGAGGCTCATGGTGGAAAAGCAGGAGGAAATTATGGAGGTGATACTACAATGCGCAAGATCCTCATGGCTGGACTTTGGTGGGAGACTGTACAAATGAAAATTGATATGCGACCTTCAACCACACTTGACTTCCTGAGGTTGTGCCGAGGTATCCAATGTGGAAATGTGGATGGATAACTATAGGAGAATCAATGACTAAGATCTGGTAGTGTGAATTCCTAGCAGCTGAGTTGGCAAAGGGGAAATTAGAGGCTAAGTAGTGGTAGCGTAAATCCCCAAAGGTTAAACTACTTGATTTAATCTAAATATTAAACTATGTTAAAGTGTCTATTTAACTAAGATGAAATTGACAATATAATCTACTACAGAAAGAGAAAGTAATTAAATGGATGAGCTAAGCTAAACTATTACAAACCTGTACAACAAATTGCTTCTATTATAAGTAATTAAAGCTACTTCTAGACTAAAATTAAACAAATAAATAACCCGGTGTAACTATTCACTTGTGTTGAGTGTATATAGTCTATTTTAATTAAATGAAATCTTTACTTTAAACTATGGGTGTGAATCTAACCTTCCACTTTGCCTCAGAAGCAAGGGAAGAAAATAAGAGCTTTTCAGAAGCTTTTCTTCCCTACAACTTCCCCAACAAGTAAAGAAGACTTATATTGAGGATTTCCTATTTGAATTGATTTATTGTAGCTATTGAATGATTGAAACAATGAAAGTACTTCTTTTCTACTTTATTTGTATGAAAATGTATTGCATATGATTCTGTTGGCGATAAAATTTGTCTTGTGGACAAATTGGTGGGTTTCAAGCCAATGCTATGGGAATCTATGTCCCTCTACTTAAACGGTGCAACTTTCGTAGGTGCATACATAAAAGGTGGATTTCAATGGTGGCCTTCCAACCAGAGATCCAACAGGGGCACTCCACTGACCCCGTTGGCAAAGCTAGCAATGTCTCACTAGAGAAGAAACTTTGTCTTGGAAAGGGGGAAGGGGAGTGGAAATGGAGGTAGGAGAAAACTAATGTTGTAAGTAGAATATAAAATGCCCACACACATTAATTAGAAATTTCATTTACGTGCATTTCCACTCCCCTTCCCCTTTCCAAGACAAAGTTTATTCTCTAGTGAGACATTGCTAGCTTTGCCACAGGGTCAGTGGAGTGCCCCTATTAGATCTTTGGTCGAAAGGCCACCATTGAAATCCACCTTTTATGTATGCACCTACAGGAAGTTGCACTGTTCAAGTAGAGGGACTTAGATTCCCATAGCGTTGGCTTGAAACCCACTAATTTTTCCACAAGACAAATTTTCTCGCCAACAGTTTTTGGTGCCCACCGTGGGGCAGATTTTGCAGCATCTGCACCTAAAAATGACCTCAGGGTCATAAAATACAAAAAAAATTCTAGAATAAAAGTTTTCTGGAGATTGAATAATCACACAAACTACATGGATGTAAATCATGGCTATTCTGGGAAATCCTCCTGTTGAGAGACCTGATTTACTCTTTCACATCCAAGAAGACATTGCTTCTGATATGAGAGAAGCTATTTGGCGTAATAGACAAAGTGTCAATCAATACTTCATTGCCATAAGGATTCCAAACCATGGAAGAGGAACGTGTTGTTGAATTGAAAAGGCAGAGACAAATTCCAACACCCCAGAGAAGAGCATAAACTTTCAAGTTGGCTGATAGAAGATACACCCAGGAAACTGAGGCAAGGAGGACAAATTGATCCCACATTTGAAGAGCTTGAAAGAGAGGCAAGAGCTGAAGAGGAGATAAGGGCTCAACTTGAAGAAATAGAAAGACTCCAAATTGAAGCAGAAGAAAGAGCAGCAGCAGAAGCAACCTTAGCAAGACTAGAGGCTAGAAACATGAATAGAATGGGTGATCATGAGCATGAAGTATGCAGGCCTAACGTACCATGGGGAAGAAATACTGGTCCACTTGGTCTTCCACAACCACTTCATGAGCTCCCAAGAGGCTCAAGAAAGAACTTCCCAAAATTCAAAGGGGATGGTTCTCAGCTCCTCGAAGAACATGTAGCAGCATTCATCACTGCTTGTGGAGTGTTGGGAGTTGAAAATGAAGATGTTTCAGTTAGGCTCTTTGTGGAGTCACTCCAAGAAAGAGCTGTTGAATGTTTCTACATGTTACCCCCCAAGATCTGTCACATGCTGGGAAGATATAAGAAGTGCATTTGAACATAGGTTCAAGAGCACATAAGATTGTCAGGATCTGCTGGTCCAATTGGTTCAAATGAAGAAGGAGACCTCTGAATCAATGAGATATTTTGTAGCAAGGTATGATAGGTTGACAAGAAGGATCCCAGAAGATGTGGTACCCCCTGAAAACAACTTGAAAAGGTTCTTCATCAATGCTTTGCCATCACAGGTTGGTTTCTTCCTCAGAAGAGCCCAACCAAGAACATTGAGGGAAGCTCAAGACTTTGCAATTGAGACTGATGATGATCTAATTCTTTCTGGCAAAGTGAAAGGACAAAATGGGAAGTAAAAAGGTCAGAGTTCAAATTCAGTCACCACTGATCCAATGTTCCAAAAAATGGCAAATGACCTAGTTGCTTTGAAGAAGCAGTTGTCACAAATCACAATGAGGAATGCTCCAAGGAGACCAAATCCTCCTGATAGACCAAGAATTTCTCCACCTCCTTGTAGGCTTGCTCTTGAAGCACCACCAGTCAATGCCATTTGTGACACTAGGGAATCAGAAGAAGGAGCAGACATTGAGGAAACTGAAGAAGAAAGCATGGATGACTATGAAAACTATCTTGAAATTGAAGAGGTTGGCATGCACAATGTCCTGATTCAATACGTTGCTGATGAGGAGGAAGGTGATGAAGAAGCTCCAAGTTTTTCATGTGTTGTTTTCACTCGTGCACAATCCAAGAATGGTGTTTCAGCCTCAACAGTTGCAACTGAGAGTGGGAAGAACAAAGAAGATAGCTCTCCAAAGCCTCCACTAAACAAGATCATCAGCAGGGGATCACCATTACCACCTTCCATGGAATCAGCTAGAGAGAAATCAGATTCACCAGTTGTCAAGGATCACATTGTTGTGCCAAGTAAGTTATCTGATTCTTCTCCCAACTCAAAAGTTGTTAAGAGCAATTCTCTTCTAAATGTTGGTTCTGCAAGAACATCTAAATTTCAATCAAAGGCTACACCCCCATCTCCTTCCAAGCCAATTGCTACATTTGAAAAGGAGAACCCAACACCAAAAGTAAATGACGCATCTTCCATTTAAGTCCTCATCCACTGCTGGAACCTCTTCCTCATCTACCATAACTTCATTTGAATTTGTAGAGCATGCTAGCAAAACCAAAGTCCAACTCTATGAAATTGAATACCTACAAACACATCCTGCCCAATTTGACATATTCATCAAGGCAGTATGGGGTGGTAACTCTACATCCCCAATCTCTAATTCTAAAGGCTTACTTCCCACACCATCCACACCATCTTCTCAAAACATGCTAGCCCTCAGTGCCTCCACCACCAACAGAGTTGAGCCTTTTTACCTGTCACTTCTCATCAAAGGTTTCCAATTGAACAATTGCATTATAGATTCTGGAGCCTCAGATAATGTGATGCCAGAAAAATTTTGCAAATGCTCTTGGCCTCACTTTGACCCAGGGTAAATGGCACATGCTACTCAATGGAATCCAAACAAGTTCCATTGGTAGGAAGGATTAAGGATGCTCAGGTTGCACTAGTTGATTACCTTGACAAGAAGATACTCCTGACCATTTTGGTGGCAGACATCCCAACATCTTTTGGTATGTTGTTGAGTAGAAGTTTTTGCAGAGATCTAGGTGGAGAAATAAAAATGGATTGGTCATCTGCAACTATCCCAGTGAAAGGAGAAATGAAGAAGCTGTTTCCAGTCAGAAAAATAAAGTTCACAGTAAGGAAGTATGATGATCCAAGAGCTGATATCCTTTTTCAAGATTGTGTGCTTGGAAATTACCTCCTTACATCACAGAAGGAAGAGGACTTGCCACTTCTCATGGAGGAAGTAGAAGACTGAATTTGGAAAATGGAGTTTGATGGCAGTCATTCCAGAGTAGGTTCAGGAGCTGGTGTAGTATTATACTCTCCCTCCAATGAGGTATATCCTTTTGCCTACAAGCTGCAATTTGACAATACAAATAATACAACAGAGTATGAAGCATTACTCTTCGGCATGAATACAACATAGGACATGGGAATCAAGAAGTTGAGATGCAAAGGTGATGCAGAGGTTGTGGTAAAGCAGGTCCGCTAGCAATATTAGGTGAAAAATCCCAAACTCAGGCACTATAGAAATAGAGTGTGGGACTACATTGAATCCTTTGATGCATTCTCCATTGAAGCTATCCCTAGGGAACAAAATGAAAAGGCTGATTCTCTAGCAGTGTCAGCTTCCTTAGTGACACCTCATCCTTCTTTTGGCAAGGAAAAAGTGACCATTGAGATGGTGTTCAGACCTAGGGTACCAGACAATACAAATCACTGACAGGTCTTCAATGATGACAATAAGATCCTAGCCTTCTTAGAACAAAGGAATAACTTCAATAATCTTTTCTTTGAAGGAAGTGAAAACCCACACCATGAATCAGTCCCCAAAGAAGAGAAGGAAGGAATTGAGGGAATTGATGAAGAGGGAGTAATCAAACTGAAAAGGAAACAAAATCCCCAAAGGCCTAGTTTCTTTGGAAGACCTCTTTGACAAGCATGACAGGTTCATCCAAGAGAAAGAAAAATAGTTTTCTTCTCGGTGTCCATCCAATGGTGGTTAACATTTGATCAAGAAAACATTCAGATGTCATGGTCTTCATGATGAAATCAAAATTTTCAGCCAATCCAAGGATAAGCCCTTTAGTTAACATTGGTAAATGTGAAAAAGATGCTCAATGCTCACTTCCCCAGAAGAGAAGAGAAAGTTTGTTGCTTTGCTAAAAAAGTACTCAGATGTCCTGGCTCTATTCCTATGGTGGCAGAAGAGGATTGAACTCAAACACCTTTTTTACCTACATCAGCCAAAGGAAATGCATCACTCCATTCCTTTTTTAAAGAAGCAAGTCATTTGGAGCTAAGCCCTTCAGGTAAAAACAAAGGATCCCTACAATCCAAACTAGCCTTATTCATTCATTCTTTGGAAAGGTAAACCGATGAACTGACTATCAAAGAAGAGGTGAATAAAGATGCTCAAAGCTGCTAGAATCATCTTCCCCATCCACCATTCAACATGGGTGGTAAGAACCAACTAACATTGTGCCAGTAAGGAAGAAAAAAGAATGGGGAAATAAGGATTTGTGTAGACTTTTTGCTGACCGTAAAATGCAGCCTGCGATTGGATATTTTCCTTAGGCATCTCTCAAGGAGAGATATTTATCAATGCTACCCTCTTGCTCAATCATGGATCATATTTTGCAAGACCCTTTTTGCAGTGTTTAGGGAGTGCATCTTTCCATTTATTTGAAATGCTCTCTTTGCTCGATGGATTCTCAAGATCTATGGTACAACCAAATCAAAGTGGATTCGAGAAGAGTATGATTGCAGAATCAAAACAACCTTCACAACACCTTGGGGCAATTTTGCCTAGAACTAGTCAGAATGCCTTTTGGCTTGATTCAATGCTAGAGCCACTTTCTGAGAGAGCAATGGACTTGGCCAAGGTTCAAAGATTTGAAACATTGCATTGTCATTTACCTTGATGATTCTCATGGTTGTTTCAAAGAGGAGTTATAATGAAATCATATCTGTCTACTTTTCTAGTTAACATTTGGAGTCCTTGCAAGGTGCGTGAAGAAACATGGGCATTTCTCTAAATCCAAAGAAGTGCATTTTTGGAGTCACAGAAGGTAAGTTACCTTGGTACACATTGTGAATAGAAACATGGAACACACATTGATCCCAATGAGAGGATAAGCAGCTATCCAAGCACTAGCCTTACCAACACAGTAAGAAGGGAGTTCATTCATTCTTTGGAAAGGTAAACTTTGCTTCGTCATTTTGTGCCTGAGTTTTCTGAAAGGGTGATTCTAAGGCCCCACATAACTTCCATGATGAAGCCTCAAGAAGGTTTCAAGTGGAATAAGGAAGGAAAAGGTTCAACATTTGAGGAGATCAAGAAAGCCATTTTTGGTAAAGCTCTTAACTCTTGTATCTCCATATTTCAACAAGGAGTTCATCATGTATTGCTATGCATCAGAACATACACTCTTTGTTGTTCTTGTTCAGAAAAATGATGAAGGTTTGGAAGCACCCATTGCTTTCATGAGCTGTCCTTTGAAAAATCATGGGCTAAAGTACAACCAATTGGAGAAACATGCCTACACAGTGGTCAAAGTTGTTAAAAGTTTCAGATTCTACATTCTCAATTCCCATACAGTGGTGATGGTCCCTGGAAGTGCAATCAAGTCCATTTTGACTCAACAAGATCTTGGGGCTAAGAGAGGAAGTTGGATTGTAAAGACCCAAGAGTATGACTTGGAGATTAGACCCTCTAATCTGGTAAGAGGAAATGGTTTATGCAAGCTGATTGCTAAAGATGAAGCTCTCAAGGCTCAACAGGGAGAAAAAGATGGTGTTTGCTCAACTTATTCAGGAGACAGTCCACAGGTGCTCTTTGTCACCACTACTGATGAGTGGTATGCTGACATTGCTTACTATCTCACTTATGGAGAATTCCCTCCTCATCTTGATTACAAACAAAGAAGGACACTCAAGCTAAAGGCATCCAAGTTTGTGATCTGAGAATCATGCACTTTACAAGAGAGGCCTAGATGGTTGTTTCCTCAGGTGTGTAGATAAGGAGCAACAAGAAAAGTTTGCTCAGGGCATATCATGATCAAGCTTGTGGTGGACATTTCTTAGCAATGGTCACCTGCACATAAGATCCTTAGAGGGAGATATTATTGGCCCTCCATATTTGCAGACACTCAGGATTGGGTTTCCAAATGCAAAGCATGCCAACAATTTGTTGGAAAGCCACAACTAGCTGCATTGCCACTCAGGCATGTGGTGATTGAAGAACCATTTCAACAATGGGGGCTAGATTTTATTGGTGTTCTGAATCCTCATTCTAGTGCAGGGCATACTTATGTACTCACTGCAACTGATTACTTCACTAAATGGGTGGAAGCCATCCCAACCAAGCAAGCCAGCTCTGAAATAGTTTGCAACTTCATCAAGGAGAATATCATTGTTCGTTTTGGAATACCACAGAAAATTATTGTAGACAATGCCACCTATTTATCTTCCAAGGAGCTCACAGAGTTTTGTTATGGCTTTGGAATCTCCCTATCTCACTCTTCTGACTACTACCCACAAGGAAATGGGCAAGCTGAGTCAAGCAATAAGAACATTGTGACCATTGTTCGCAAGCTGGTAGATGAGAATCAAAGGAATTGGCACAAGAAGTTATATGATGCATTGTGGGCTGATAGGATCACTCCTAAGAAGGCAATAGGTATGTCACCTTTCCAAATGTTGTATGGAGTTGAGGCAGAGATTCCCCTCACAATTGAGATGCCAGCTCTCAAGTTGCTGCAAGAAATAGAAGATGGTCAATACAAAGACTCCATTGACAAGAGGATCCTCTTCCTGGAGAGGCTGGAAGAAAGCAGATGCCAAGTGGTGGATAGAATTAAGGAGCATCAGTTGAAAGTGAAGAATTTTTTTGACAAGAGGACCAAAGCAAGGAATTTCAAAGTTGAAGATTTTGTCTCTGCTATGGGACAAGAGAAGAGAACCAAAGGGCAGCCATGGAAAGTTTGATTCATTATGGCTCGGCCCATTCCAAATTCATGGGGCTTGTGGTGAGAATGTTTTTCTTCTCTCATACTTGGATGGAACGCCATTGTAATTGCCTTGAAGCAGGAAATACTTGAAACTATATCATCAGTGAAAGCGGGTTGTCCCCCGCCATGTACCATAGGTGATTTCGTATTTGTGTTTTTCCTTTTTCTGTTGTGTGGTTTTGGTTTAGTTTTGTTTGGTTTTTGTTGTGTGTGGTTTGGCTTGTGTGTTTCCTCCTTCTTCCATTCTTTCTCAGAGTTGTACGTGACTCTGCATGACCCAATGGATAAGGCACTAGTCAACATTATATGGTTTAAAAATTGATAGTGGATCCTCATACCATGTCTTCGTCATGCTTAGTCCATGCCATGTCCCCAAGCTAGAGCCAGTTGTTGTCTCCCGAAAACTGCTTTTTGTTTTCCAAGTTAAATTCAAAATTTCGAGCTCTCGCCCTCCTAAAGTATTTAAGCCAAGTTGAAGGTTCATGAAGTTAGCAAAATCCGTGCCCTAGTGCTGTTTAAATCTCTGTTTTGCTCATTTTTAGAAATTCTCCATCTCTCGGTCTGTGCACATAATATCCTCTTTACAATCTCCTTTTTTTTATCGAAATTGTTTGCTTGTTCTATGGCCTGAGTCGTCAAATCATTGTTTTTCCTCCATGCCTCTGGATCGTGAAGGAAATTCAAAAATTCGACTCAAAATGATGAAGTTCTCTTCCTCTGTGTATTTTTCCCATAGTTGGAAACGATGGGCATTTTCTTCCCCGTCAAATTTTGGCCCCATCATCCCCGGGTACATGGACATACCTAATTGGAAGCGGGTCGACGGAGAAATTTGTGTTTTTGAGCCTCTTTGTAAAAAGGTGAAAATTTAAAAAGTGACCCACAACCCTGATCAGGCTATAAAGGGAAAAAGTCAAAGTTGAAGCCTGTAGGGAAAAAAATCAAAGGTGAAGCCCACGGTTGAAAAGTCAAAGCGGGAGAGTGGGTCGGCGGAGGAATTTGAGTTTTTGAGCCTTTTTCCAAAAAAGGGTTTAAATGATGAGAAAAGGGTCGCGACCCCATTTCTAATCAGAGGTTGCCACATGTCAAGAGTTCAATCGGAGCAGTGGGTTGGCGGAGGAATTTGAGTTTTTGAGCCTTTTTCCAAAAAAAAAGGTTAAAATGTTGAGAAAAGGGCCGCAACCCCATTTCCAATCAGAGGGTGCCATGTGTCAAGAGTTCAATCGGAGCAGCGGGTCAGCGGAGGAATTTGAGTTTTTGAGCCTTTTTCCAAAAAAGGTTAAAATGTTGAGAAAAGGGTCGCGACCCCATTTCCAAGGAAAATGTGCCACGTGCCTAAGTTAAAAATTTGAAGCGGGGGTGCGGGCCAATTTGTTCCAAATTGCCAAATCTCTAAAAAATCACAAAACGCAAAGGGCTTTCCCCTGTACCTGCTCCAATCTCTTCCTACCACATGGACAACCCGATTTCAAAGTTATAAGAGAAAATCAAACGGTCTGTATTCAAACTGGAAAATCAAATGTAACGTTCGCATTGCAAGATCTGGTTTTTAACCCGCCATGAGCATTTTCTTCGCAATGGAGGAATTTGAAGAGGCGTAAATGATTTGTAAAGTTGTAACCATTTTGGCATGAGATATAATGGCTCCTTAGAGCCATTCCAGGGGCTGGCGATTGATTTCAAAAAAGACCAGAGTGCTCTGTACCTGAAAAAGACAAAAAACACCATACTTCTTCTATTTTCCCTTCTCCTTAGAATTTCCTCTATTCTCAAAGCTCTGTACAAACTCTGCTTTAACTTCAATAATAAAAGAAGGAATTTTCACCTTTTTGATTGAGGGATTGATTGGTACCTTGCGACCAATGAATTTTATTCAGTCTTGTAGCTTCTCTTGCGGATTTTTTTTTCTTCTAACTATAAATGCATGTAAATGAAATTTCTAATTAATGTGTGTGGGCATCTGATATTCTACTCACAACATTAGTTTTCTCCTACCACCATTTCCACTCCCCTTCCCCTTTCCAAGACAAAGTTTCTTCTCTAGTGAGACATTGCTAGCTTTGCCACAGGGTCAGTGGAGTGCCCCTGTTGGATCTCTGGTCAAAAGGCCACCATTGAAATCCACCTTTTATGCATGCACCTACGGAAGCTGCACCGTTCAAGTAGAGGGACTTAGATTCCCATAGCGTTGGCTTGAAACCCACCAATTTATCCACAAGACAAAATTTTCTCGCCAATAGATTCAGAAACAACAAAGTGAAGAAATGAGGAAATCAATATCAATTCCAACCTGGAAGCATAGAGTAATGAAAAATCCATTTGTATTGTTCTTTGTCCCCTCAGCTTATATTTTCAGTCTTCCATGTCCACGTGAGTCCAAGAGGTTGGGAATGCAGTGACAACAACAAAGGGAAAGTGTTGGAGCATGGCAGCTTGAATTGGCAATCTGGAACAATGCAAGTGGAAGAAAGATAGCACAATGGGACTAAGATTGGCTATGCATTTTCCAACAAGAAAGAAGGAAACTTAACAATTGCAAGAATACTCAAAATTATCTTCGACCATTTTCTTGAGAACAAGCGATCAATTTATAGGAGGTAAGCTGGGCAATGGTCCAAGCCATTTGGCAGCAATGGGGTGCCATATCAATAGTGAAGGGGCAGTTTGAACAATCAATCATGATCAATAACAAATTACAAGTGAAGAAGAGAATGCCACAAGGTAGTCAGGCTTGGAATCAACTAAAACGGGTAAGAAATGTGCATTCAAAGTGAAGTTAACTGAAACAAGACACGTCTTAAATCACGTTGGAAGATTCTGGAAAAGCACACATGACCGCCACCCTATGCAGAGTGGCGATTACAAGACCGCTACCCTGCCCAGGGTGGTGGTAACAAAACCGCTGCCCAGGTAGGGTGGCAATTTTGACACTTAAGGTCAAAACTAGGCTAAAATGAAGCGGGAAGCTAAGAAAAAGCATGCAGAGGCTAAGTAAGGTAAAATAGGCTATAAATATAAATTGCAAGGAGTTTAGGAGCTCGAACACCTTTGAAAAAGACTTGAATCATCATTGAGGACCTTTTGTAACCGTCTTCCGACAATATAGCATGTGCAAATTTGGGTGCGTACATATTGCCCCCTCAGAGAATCGTTTATCCATGAAGAGGCATAAAATTTAGGGTCCGAGTATGACATTCCCGAAATGGAGGGTTAGAAGCTATACCTGACACGCCCACGTCCCGAAATGTCTCCGTCTAAGCTCTCGCTACTTGCAAAATGAAAACAAGGCTCAAATGTAAATGGACACGATATCGAAAAATAAACACTAAATACAAACGACAAGAGGACTTACCATTTGTGCGGGGATAGGAATATACTTGCACTAACACTCCAGCCCTGTGGTCACATACACTCAAAACAAAGTTAAAACACAACATATATTTATATATATATCAAAACAACCCACTTTCCAATTCATTTACACATATCCTATTGGTGATTTTTGAGCTATAGGCCCATGGTGACCGTTTTGAACGAGAGTGTAGTCAAGACAACCAGTGTGACGAGGTGAGAGTGAGGAGGCAGATTAAGAGATGGATACTCATGATGAGGCATGTGAGGAGACCCACACAGAGGGGGGCAATGATGAGGAGGATAGTGACACTGAGTGGCATGATACTCAAGAGAGACCTATGGCTGAACGAGAGGAGGCATATGCAGAGATGGAGACATTAGTTTCCGAGGAGCCACTTCCTCATGAGGGAGGTGGAGACAAGGAGTTTTTCATGGTTGGGGAGGCACATCAGGTACCTACAAAAACATCACCAACTGTACCAGTTGATCCTACGTGGATGCCTGGAGATCGGAGCATGTGAACACTCTTTTCTCGACCTTATTAGATAGAAATGTTAATCATTACGCACTGCACTTATATATATGCTTTATGGTTTTTTAAATCACCGTTGTTTTTTTTTGTTTTACAGCTATTGTTGAGGGCTGATAAGATCTTATTCGTTGAGTCTGCGTGGTACCTTGTTGATCCCTTCAGGGAAGACCCAAGAAAATTTGAATGAGGACTCAGGACAACCACTATAGGTTGGCCGACACACTGACATGTTTACACCTGTTTGGAGAGCGGCGAAGATCATGGATGCTTAGAACACACAAATCGCCGCATATAAGATGGTCGAGAGATTGATGAGGCAGAGCCATTCACGCAGTGAGACCATGGCTAGTGGTCGCACTCACAGTCATTCCCACCACTTAGCGCACTCATGACTCTGGAGCCGTAGCAGGAGTCTTGGATATAGTCATACACCATCACAGGGATCCCATAGGGATTGATAGGCCATTGAGCCTTTATTGTTTCTTTGTCATTTTGTGAGGCACATATATGATTTTTTTTTGTATTTTCGGGCTCATTGCAAGTGTTTTGACCACACCTACCATGTGATGGCATTGTAATAAAACTTTGATTTATTATGATATATACATAGATACCTCTTTTTGGTTCGGCTATCCTTTGCATTAGATTTGACTTCATTTGTGGTTTGAATCGCATGTGTACTCTAGATGTTTAGAATCTCTGATTTTGTATTCTTTTCAGAATGTTTGCAATGGATGATGAATGCTAACATAATGATTTCTTTTTGTTTTATTTGTAATGTTGATATGTGATGATTATGCAGACACATTGTAATGATGAACTTTAGATTTTAAAGTAATGTTTAGTACTTCTTTTTGTATTGGAAATGTGTGATGAACAATGATATGATAATAAAATAAACTCGCTCCTCTCCTAACCCCACGCAACTAGTAAGATGTGAGGGCTCAACACCGAGAGCCAGGAGGGATATAAATTGTATGGTTTTGATAGATACATAAATGGTGAGAGAAAGATGATATTTTGACAAAAACCCAATTGGGAACCTACAACCTAACTTTGCATACAATTTACTACACAACCTAGAATGTGATTGCTTGCAAGTTTATCTAGACTTAGATCCATATATGGCCTCCTGATTGACATAAACTGGTTTTAAGGTTATGAATCTCTTTTGGAACATGCACATCTAATTCACTTTTCTTGGGATTTTAGGATTTTCAAAGCACTTTTATTGAATGAAATTGCTTTAACCTATTAAATTATTTGCAGAGACTCCCTACACCTTGCCCCATGCTACCAATATGAAGCATGGGCCCATCACCAAGGACAAGGCATAAGCGAGTAAGGGCACTTCCCTCCTTTCCCAACCTCATGCCACTTGTAAGAGGCATGAGCTTAACACCAAAGGTTGGTGAGGCAAGGAAGTGTGTAAATGAAAATTTTGATTGATTTTGATTTGAGATTTATACTTTTTTTTTAAAAATTTTCTAAGTTGTGCTTTTGGGAAGGAGAGCTTGCCCCTAGCCTCAACCCCACGCAACCAGTAAGATGTGAGGGCTCAAAAGCAAAGGGTAAGATAGGCAAACAAGTTTCCCAGGTGAAAATATTTTAGAATGTTTTGCTACCAAAGAGGTATTTTTGCAAAATTTGTGACATCGTGAAGCTTCTAGAACAGACTATGGGAAAAGAAAACTATGCCAAAAGAAAGCTATGGGCAAAACCAAGTATGCAGGCCTTGGTAGGATTAATGTCAAAATTTCGTCTTGTCTTGTTGAACTGATAAAGTGATAAGAAATTTTGATGTATGTTTGAAGAGATATGATTTAAATAATTTCCAATGTTTTGTAGAAGTTTTTGAGAATTACTTGAAAATAAGTTCTTTGATTACAAATTTCACAGAATGAGCTAGCAGATGAGATGCAATGCGGATGGAGTGGTATACATGTGGATATGTAGGTGGACTACATGATGGAATGTATAAGGTGAAGACAGTTGAAGGATTTCAAACTCCTCACCCCTAAGAGCACACAATGAAGAAACACAATCTTTGAAATTTCCATTCTTTTGAAAAGGACTTACTATCCGGATTTTAAACTTACAACCCCTACCCATGATTGTGTATGTATGTTTATCCAACTTGTCTGTTTGAAGGAGGTATTCAAGAACCTCTCTGTTATATCCTTGATATATTGTGTGTAAGTGATCATGACTATGTTGCTCTGTTTGGTGAAGTATAGTGAGTTCACGTGACTTTTGTTGTGCTATGGGATCACATCCCATGGAGATGACATACTTGACTTCTGACACGTTCGTATCTAAACCAAGGTTCGGCATAGAAAATCCCCTAAAGATGGGTTTGATGGGTACCATCTTGATTTGATCCCTCTCTTCCTCCTTTTTGAATTCTATCATGTTTACGCCTAGGCCAAGACCATTGGTGGGAAGAGAGGCCATACCAAGAAGGCTACCCATTCCTTTTGGTATGAACGTGAGGAAGATTGGCTCATCACTCTCTAAGAGTTTCATAATCCCTGTCGTTGTTTTGGTGGACACAGTTTCAACAAACATTGATTTTCCTTTATCAGTTTTGGCCACCTCAAATGTTTTTGGATCAACTTCATCCTTTGGAGTGCTTGGGGTGGTCGTGACTAATTGGTTTGATGGAGGCGGCTTGTTTAATTGGTTTATAGGGAGTTCATATTCTGAATGGACTCTTCTTTTCTTCTTGAGGTTTTCTAAGTGTATATCGAAGGGCTTAGGATCCCATTGGGCGATAAAGATTTTTCCCAAATGGAGGAATCTAACTTCCTAGAACAAAGTAGAAGGAATGGCCTTCATTCCATGAATCCAAGGTCTCCCAAGGATCATGTTATAATTTGATTCCCTGTCAATAATGTAAAAATCCGTTAAGATTATTTTTGGCTCAAGGGTGGCAGGAAGAACTATGGTCCTAATCGAAGTAGCCTTAAGGTTGTCATACCCTCATAATGTGTTTCTTGTAGAGGAACAATTAGTCTCTCCATATCCAAAATTCTGTAAGAAAGAGAAGGGAACCACATTTACAACAATCCCATCATCGATCATGGCTCTTTGAATGTAATTGTTGTAAACCCAGACCTGTAAATATAAGGTAGTATCGCCTTTTCGGGATATTTCAACGTTAGATGGCGTCTTGTCTATATCAAAAAAACCCAATATCCCTATCACTTTGTCCTGGAGGATGTATGTTGAAGTCAATATGATTTATTTTAGCACTAGGATGTGGCATAACATAGATTAGATGAACAATACCTAATGCATCGAGAAACGCAAAATGATACACAAGGGAATTCTTCAGCAATTCTAGGAGTGAGATGTGAGAAAAGGTCTTGTTCAAATCCACTATTAAATCATAGACTCCTACTGGTTTTGAGATTGTAGGAACTTCATCTTGCGAGAAGGAAAGAGTGGGTAGGGGTTGTGAAACATATTCCCTTATCTGAGTTGTTGCATTAATTTATGACTCAACTTCTAACCTAACCCTAATATTTATGTATCATTGTTTGAACCAAGGTTAGGAGCAACCAGAGAGTTATCAGAAGTTGAGGCCTCACGATCATTTTTACCTATAGGAATACCTTTGTTTATGTTCTGAGGATTCGCCTTAACATTTTCAGGATGTGTATGGAGTGGATCCTGAAAGATGCTCACATTAACGTTCTAAGGGGCTATGGGTCCTGTATAGTTTGGCTATGAACTTGTTCTAGGGTCTGCTAAGAACATATCTACAAAAAACTGCCTTTGGTTTTTGGGAAGTCTTTGTAGAAACTTGTTGCAATCATGGCAAGATTTATCCTCATGACCTCAAACCTTATGGAAACCACAATATAGGTTAGGATCGTAATTTCTTGGCCTTTGATAAACGTCTTGTTATTGTTGATTATAACCTCGATTGTAGTTTTGAAATTGATTGTTATAACCATGATTCGTGGCCCCTTAGCTAGAGTTTTGGTACTGGTTCAGGCATTGGGTTTCACTTTGATTTTTAGGGGGACGGTTCACATCGACCGTGTTGACCGAGGAGATAGTGTTAGGGCCTTTTTGATTTCCTGTGTTGTTTTTTTTGGTGCTATTGTTGTTTGTAAAACTAGCGTTCTTGGCTTGATCAGTAACACCATTCATGGTAGGAACATGATTTTGATTCACACCCTTAGGTCCTTGGTTGTTTGTCCCATTGTTTTGATTAACGGATACCAATTTCCCGTTGATACTGTAGGTTTTCCACCCACTATCAATAGTGGTTTGGTCGATTTGAAGTGCACCTTCCAATACTTCCTCATAACTACAAGAAGGAAACTTCTGGACTTCTTCTTTAGTCTCTTAATTGAGCGAGTGAAGAAATAGATCGCAATCAACTCATGTAGTAGGGAAAAAATAGAGAGTTATAGAATATGGGAGTTATGAATACCAGTTGGATAGGTATAGAACATGGGAGTTATGAATTTTTTGTTGTTATACTTTTTGTCTTCCTCAGAAATAGGAATCTTAGGATAGGTATTCGACATCTCAAAGGCTCCAGCATTCATTCTATCCAAAGACTCGTCTATTTGACAAAGAGGTTTAGTTATTCGTGCAAAAATGTCATCTTCTATTGATTGCATGGTAATGTGAGGTTTTCACAAGACTTTAGGGTAAAGACATGTTCCACTTGTGATAACAGTGTGGTTTGCATTGGGTTAATTGCATTACATGTTTAACAGTTGGTCAACCTCCTCCATCCTTACATAGCTAATGGGGTTTGAAGTGTAACTAGGGGAGGTTTGCACGTTTCTTTTGTAATTGTCAGCCCATCTAGAAAGGGAAGGGGACTGTTGTGGTTGAACGTTGGTGTAATATCTATCAGAGCCAAATGGCCCACCAAACTCTCTTCCAGACATATTTTAGAAAGTATAAAATACCTACCAAAATAGGGGAAGAAATGGAGAGGTGAGGTAATAGAACTGAAAGTAAGGGAAAAGAAGAAATTCAATCCTTCACATCAGGTTCACCAATTTGTATGGATGAAAATCGACACGTGACCTTCATCCACACTCGACTCCCTGAGGTCATGTTGAGGTAGCTGATTTGGAAATGTGGATGGCTAACTATAGGAGAATCAGTGACTAAGATCTGGCAGTGTGAATTCCTAGCAGCTGAGTCGACAAAGGGGAAATTAGAGGCTAAGTACTGATAGCATAAATCCCCTATGGTTAAACTATGTTGAAGTGTCCATTTAACCAAGATGAAATTGAAAATCTAATCTAATATTGAAAGAGAAACTAATTAAATGAATCAACTAAGCTAAACTATTACAAACACGGACAACAAATTGCTTCTATTCTAAGTAATTAAAGCTACTTCTACACTAAAATTAAAAAAGTAAATAACCCGGTGCATCTATTCACCTGTGTTGAGTGTATCTAGTCTATTTTAATTAAATGAAAGCTTTACTTTAAACTGTGGATGCAAGTCTAACCTTCCACTTTGCCTCAAACGCAGGGGAAGAAATTAGAGATTCTCAAAAGCTTTTCTTCCCTACAACTTCTCCAACAAGTAAAGAATACTTCTATTGAGGATTTCCTATTTGAATAGATTTATTGTAGCTATTGAATGATTAAAACAATGAAATTACTTTTTTGTACTCTATTTGTATGAAAATGTATGTGTATGATTCAGAAACAACAATGTGAAGAAATGAGGAAATCAATATCAATTCCAACCTGGAAGCATAGAGTAATGGAAAATCCATTTGTATTTTTATTTTTCCCCTCAGCTCATCTTTTCAGTATTCCGTGTCCACGTGAGTCCAAGAGGTTGGGAATGCAGTGAAAACAATAGAGGGAAAGCGCTGGAGAAATGGCAGCTTGAATTGGCAATCTAAAACAATACAAGTGGAAGAAAGATAACACAATGGAATTGAGATTGGCTATGTAGTTTCCCGCAAGAAAGAAGGAAATTTAGTAATTGCAAGAATACTATAATCGATCTTTGGCCATTTTCTTGAGAACAAGAGATCAATTTATAGAAGGTAAGTTGGGCAATGGTCTAAGCCATTTGGCAGCAATGGAGTGCCACATCAGCAGTGAAGGGGCAGTTTGAACAATCAATCCTGATCAATTACAAATTACAAGTGAAGAAGAAATTCCACAAGGCAATCAGTCTTGGAATCAACTAAAACTGGTAAGAAACGTGCATTCAAAGTGACGTTAAGTGAAACAAGACACGTCTTAAATCACGTTAGAAGATTCTGGAAAAAGCGCACAGGACCGCCGCCTTGTGCAGAGCAGTAATTACAGGACTACTGCCCTACCCAGGGCGACGGTTAAAAAACCTCTGCCCTACCTTGACGGTGGTTACAAAACCACCGCATGGGCAGGGTGGCAGTTTTGACAGTAAACTTCAAAACTAGGCTAAAATGAAGCGTTAAGCTAAGAAAAATCATGCAAAGGCTAAGTAAGGAAAACTAGGCTACAAATATAAACTCTAAGGAGGTTTAGGAGCTTGAACTCCTTTGGAAAAGACATGAATCATCATTAGTAGGGACCTTTTATAACTGTTTTTCGACAATGTAGCATGTGTAAATTTGGCTACATGCAGAGACCTTGTACAAGGATGTTAAGAATTTTGTGATATCTTGTGATTATTTTCAGCGTGTTGGAAATCCTGACAATAGAGATGAGATGCCACTTCGACCAATAGCAAGTGCGAAGCCTTTTGAAAAATGGGCTAATGACATTGTAGGACCTATTACACCACCCACGTATAGGACTGGTGCACACTACATTATTACTTGTAAAAACTATATAACAAGGAGGGCGGAGGCAACACCTACAAAGTATTGTACAACAACCACAACAATGAGATTCTTATGGGAAAAACATTATTAGTAGGTATGGCTTCCCATTAAGCTTGACAAGTGATAGAGGAACTCATTTCCTAAATGAGACAATAAAAATCCTTTTAGCGGATTTTATGGTGGCACACTATAAGACAACTCCTTATCACCCTCAAACAAATGACACTGTAGAGGATTTCAACAAGATCTTGGGACAAACATTGACAAAAATTTGTGGTGTTGGAAGAAAATATTGGGATGATAAAGTATCAGTTGTACTTTGGGCATACATGACCACTTATAAAAAAATGAATAAGTTCACACCATTTCAATTGGTGTTTTGGCATGGAGGCTGTGCTCCCAGTTGAATTCATGTTACCATCCCTGTGTATTGTGTGCTTAGGAGGGTTAGCTGATGAGCATGATGTAGAGGAGCACATTTACAAACTAATGCAATTGGATGAGTGGCACGCCATAATGCGTTAGAGCTAGAAGACTAAGAAGGCAAGACAAAAGTCCTGACATGATAGGAACATTAAGAACAAGAATTTTGCAGTGGGCAAGATGGTCCTTCTCCAAGACTCCAAGTTTGTGTGCCACACAGGGAAATTTAAGGTGCATTGGTTAGCACCTTTTGTAATAACCAAGACACTTGAATCAAACACATGTCAATTACAGGCGCTGGATGGCACCATATTGCCTGGTTACTTCAACGGGAGTAGGCTGAAGCCCTACTATAAATAAATCTTCTTGGTGTTTGCAATAAGGTAGTAATTCCATTTAGATTAGGTTTTCCCTTTAATGTGTTTCTTTCCAAGATGTTGTTGCTTTGTTGTTTTGTTTTAATAAGCGCGCTTGTGCGTAGAAAGTTTATTACAATCTATTGAGTTCATGCACAGAGGACCACACATAGATTTAGTGTGGGGTGAGTCAGGTACAAGTGCATGACAAAGAGACCTTGTGAGGTTTGAAGGGAAATTTAAATGGATGAAGATGTGTGAGAAATGCTAGAAGAATGGTATGCCAGTTGCAAGGTGCGTGTGTAGAAAAGGGGAGTGTGGTACAATTAGAAATGAGAAGGATGATGATAATAAGGAAATTGCTCTCAGATTGAAGACCATGCGAGAAGAGGGATCGTGCAGTGGAACATGAGGTAGGCAGCGATATGGCGGATTACTTGGTATGAGGCGCAGAGGATTATGTATTGCGGTGCATAGAGATGCACACAAAGAGGTAAAGAGTGCACCAGAAGGTTACAACTACAACGCACGAAAGGAGGATGAGAGATTAAAAAAAATATGTTTTAAATTGGGAAAACAATTTAAAAACTTTAAAGCAAGAGGAAGCATTGTAAGCACAAAAATTTAAGTTGGTGGAGTGCGAAAAGGTTATAAAAAGGGGAAAATTGAGTCATTTTCTACCTTGCATCTAAGACAAGTTGAAGAATTGAGCTACCAGGTGATTTAGTACGATAGAGCGAGAGAAGTGTTGAGAAAACCAGGATAACGTGTGTAAGGTATTTGTATGCACCTCCTTCGTGGAAAGAAGGAAGTTTGAGCCAAAGGTTGAGTGCAAAACTAGGGAACGAGTGGAAAGGGTTTGCAGAGTGAAGTCTATGTAGCTAGGGTTCGTAGTACTTGGGTATTAAGGTGAAATCATAGGTTGTGGAGCAAATTATCTAAGGTACAATTTTGCAGGGTTAATGGCACCAAAAAGGGAAACTACGACATCCCAAATAGGAAATGCCAAGCCCCTTATGAAGAGGGTTGAGCTCAAAGTTGAGAACCCATTAGAGGATATCTATTCAAAAATGCAATACCCCCTGGAGTGATTAGGGTTGAGACATGGAAGTCGTAGCTCCCAAAGTGCAAAATAAGTGAGTTCAACCATAGGGCTCCAGGAAATGAAGTGACCTTGAAGGCGGACATGTTACAAGAGTTGCCAGAGAAGAGTGAGGAAGGGAAAGTACTGGTGGATGACTCAGTGACGAGAAACTTGGAGAAGGTAGGGGTCCTCCAGTTGTTCAAGCTACCCTTCTTCATGAAACCTACACATCTATTTCAATGGCTCATGTCTAGGGTATGAGGATTATTTTAATTTTGCGAGCTAAAGAATGAGGATCACAACCCAACTTATTGAACATGTCACAAGGTTGTGAGGCACAAGAGAAGAAATAGAACCGAACTTGTGTGTCGATGAAAATATTGACGAGTTGGCCATTAAGTTGCAATATGAGAAGGGAGGAAGGGCCATGAGTATATAAAAACTGAAAGATCCCACGTATTTGACAAATGAACGGGCTTGCAATGCCTTGAATAAAATGGTCACCGACGTTACGCGCATAAATCTAGATGCAGGAGCCACCTTACGGGTAATGGTGGAAGGTTGGAAAAAGAAAGAATGTGAGATTGAGAGCCTGCAGAAAGATTGACAAGGGGAGTAGAAGCGCACTAAGGAATCCTACGATAGAGCAGGCCCACTGGTGAAACAGATTCTAGGCCAATGTCCTACTTTGGTAAGCCATGTGAGGAGTGACTACAATGAGGTTCACACCCACATGGTTGCTACCTAATGAATATGTTCTACACGTGGATAAATAACACATGGTGAATTCGAGGATGTGTAGGGTGATATCATAGATTATTATGCTCATGAGCTGAAATTAATAATTTTTAGTAGATTAACTCATATATTAAAGATCATGGATATTGGTTTATTGAATGTTAAATTTATTTTCATAGAAGTTTACATTTTCACTTTTCTATTCTAAATAATGTTATATAATCAATTAATCATTCAATGATTTTTCAAAATCTAGATAATTTCATATGTCAGAGTATATTGAATATATATTAGTTATTTTTGTATTTGTTTCTATAGGAGATTTCTTTGTATATATATAATCCCAATGAGATACATTTTTCTATAGAGGTAAAGCATCAAACTAATGATCCCATTTAACACTTTTTTATTTGATGTTTGAGAAACGTATGTTTGCAATGTTTCCCATGTTATGATTCTTTTCTCTTGAATGGGTAAGATATATATTTATTACTTTGATGAAATAGATGATATTATCTCCTCACTAGGTGCAGAGAATTTCACATATGCAAATAATATACGTGTTACTTTCTCCTCACTAGGCATGGCGACTTGTAATTTCCCTACTATAATAGAAATTGATTTATCCCCACTAGGTATGGAGGCTTGAACTTTATCAAATGTACTTGATACCATTTGTTCCCCACTACGCAGAGACTTGAATTTGATCTAATGGAATGATCATTATGGAAATTACCTCATTGATATGAAGAATATTATATGTTTGCGATTCAACTCATCTTACTTCTATCATTTAGTCATCATATATAAAACTAATATTCTCATTTTTGTTATCCTTAGGGGATTCCATTTAGGTTACCCAATGTTGTTGCAATATTGCATTGAATTTTTCATTAGTAGTCATAACATGGATTAGTATATCTATAACTTTTGGGTCTATTGCAATAAGAAGATTAAGATGTCCCATAGAGCTATCATATTGTGATAAATGATTAACTCGTTTCTTCGTTTTCAAGACTTTGATTATAGGTTCTTCCTTTAATAGAACTTATATTTTAGATATTTCCTCTTGTTTGAGACTAGTAAAGACTTGTTTATATTCTTGCTTATATTTGTAGGAAACTTTTTGTTCTTTCTAGTTTCCATTCTTCTATAAGTATATTGTGGTTAAAGGTTTAATAGTTGATGTGATCACAAAAGGCATAAAATTAATTTTTCCATGCCCATTGATAAATTTTATCTATAAAATTCCCTTCTTATATGTAATATTAAAAAATGTTGTGGTCTATACCAAGTCATTGATAATTTATTTAGCTTATTTTCAAGTAATTCACATAAGGTAATAATAGGTGTATTTATGTTGTTTGTATAATGATATTGTTATTGACTTGAAAAATCCTCTGATGGGTGTCATGCATTTTATTGTGTGAATATTGATCATTATTGTAAGTTGAATCAATTACACTTGTTATTGTAGAATCATTATAATCTAGGTGTTTGAGGTAGGGTTCCCTAGCGTGTAAGTACATGCATATGAAAAAACATTAATGGAATTAGAAGTAAGGGTCTCATATAGCTTTGGATTTTCATGTGATACACCCTATTTATGATATAATATCTTATCTACTAATTAAGAAAGGGATTAATTGATTTTATCAATCATAAAAGAAAGAAATGGATTCGATAGGCGTTTACAAAATATGTGTTGTTGGCTAAACATTGACTAATGTAATTATATTTTGAAACATGCTACAAAAACTTTGTTAGGCTCATTGGTTTGTTTTCATATCATCTCTAAATTATCAAAACCATGATAGGTAATCGTATGTAGTCAAAAATTAATTAAAAATTCTCTTGTTACACCAGAACGCTATCAATGATCCACTAGGTAAACCACACAACCAAACTAAAGTAAGGCTTGTAAGACTATATGGGAATGCTTTAAGTAAAATTTGATCAATATGTGCATATTCTTGTAGGGATGTTGTGAAATGAGAGATGTGTTAAGAAATGTATCTTCTTGTTAATATGATGAATTTTGGCATACAAAATTTAGATGGGAAAGGAGCATTATAGATGTTTAAAAATATTTGATGGTTGAGAATGATATTAATAAATGTCCATTTTATTGTTTGATTACATAATTGCATTACCATATGATGACTGTATGGTAGGATTAAATACATAAGGTAAAAGAAAATATTGAGAAATTCAATTATCCCCAAATAACACCTAACCAAATCATATGGATCTTGTCTTCCTTCATTGCATTAAAGGCGGCTAACCAATACTAATATGACTATCACTTTTATGATTATAACTATATATAAAATTGTTTGATTTTCTTCTCTAATTGGTTGTATCAATTATCTTAGACATGTTGTAGAGTTTTATTTACATTCACTCCTTTAGTAGGGATACTACTTACAAAATGTATGAGTAGTTTTAGTCTTTTCTTATCTTTGTACAATGTGTTAAGAAATGTATAATCACATATATTTTCATAGAAAGGGTGTTTATAGTATATTTGTGGAATTTTCTATGCCCCACCTTTTGGGTTTAACTTTATTGAATACTTTAAATTCATCCTTTTATAATATATTTCATATTGATTTTAATTTATTGCTAAATCAATAGTTTAACTAGTGCTCTCTTATCATTCATCTTTAAATATAGGCTTACATTAAGGCATTTTTAAGATTCGCATAATTTGGATCTATTGTTTGGATTGTAGTACATTTTTGTATGAAATGTTGGGACATTTTGGACTAAAATGTGTCTTTGAATATAGTTGTAACAAATAATTGTTGTTTGTATCCTTAGTTGTAGCTCTCTTGAGTGTCCTCCATCTTTATATCCTCACAATATTAATTTATTACCTTGTGATAGTAAGTTGTATGATCCATATACTTTGGGAACAAGATTTTATTGAGTTTTGTTGTACTTCTAAGAGGAATGTGATATAGTTTTCTTGGAAATCATATTTTGATTGAGACTATGGTAAAACGTCTTGATTTTTAGAAGCTACTATGATAACCTCTTTTCGTGATGTTGTAACTGTGGAAATGAGGACTATTATGTTAAGATATATCTTTTAATCTTAAAAAGAATGTGTTACTGATCTGAACCCTTGCTTACTGTAACTTTGTTTACTTGGGACAGAGGTCATTATAACTTGTGTTTTGCAAGTGTGAAACTGCAGACTTGCTTTTGTATTTGATGAACTCATATTTTTGTTGACAACACACCTTGAATCAATTTCATTGATCCAAGGTATGCTTCGGCCTTCTTTGTGGTCACTTTGTCGATTTACTTTCTAATTAGAATGAAGTCTGGAACCAGACTGGAGATTGTTATAAATTTTACAGAACCTGGTTATAGGTATAATTACTCGGCACCATGCTGCCAATGGAAAGATTCGATTTCTAGAATACATACGAGTTGTGACGCCAGAAAGCGTAGGATAAGAAGGGGGTTCGATATAAAGTTGGCAAGGTATATGTTAAGCATTGGATGGAACGTCCTGCATTATACTGGTTATGAACGTAAGTTGGTAAAACTTACTAAGAACCTATTAATTAAAATACTATGGGCTACGTTTTAGCCTATAACCTAATAACTATCCTATGTGGATTTTAAATTAAAAGAGATGTAAATTATTGCAAATCCTAATGATTTGTGACCTAGATGGAAACCTAACTATGGACAATGCAACCTAAACTATTATTAACCCTAAGAGGGGCCTAAGGATACATGTCGATGAAAGGATAAGAAGGGAAGGTTTTAAACTTTAATGAAAACATTAAATGATGTCCTTGAAGTTTTAAACGCCAATTTTGGTGGGAGCAGAGAAGATGGAGGCTCCTAAATAACCATGCTACTAAATTTGAATTACAAGCAAAAATTGTGAGAAAAAGGCCCGCCAAACCTGAGTCGGTGGTGGCGTGGAGAAAGAGGAAAAAGTAATGCATTCAATGCATTAATGGCCTTGGTTTTGGTAAACCACCCGCCTTGGAAAGAGAAAGAGGAATTTTTGTGGGTTATTGTTGTTCATTCGGGTTATGAGTTTTTGCTCTGCATTTCCTTTTGTTGCTCTTTCGAGCCTGCAAGTTTACTTCCGGCCATTGTCAGTTCGGCTGCCTCCGAGTGGTTTCTGGGTCTGTGGAAACGTGGAAGAAGTTAAGAGACCTGGTTTAATAACTTGTTGGAGGGAAGAAATTTGGGAGAAGCTCGGCTATGATCTTCTACGAGCTAACCAGAAAATATATAGGCATGTTAGGCTCTTTTCTTTAAACCATTTTGCTCTTTGTTAAGCGTCTTCATTAAAAGAACTCTGCTCTTATATTGGGTGTTTTTGTAAAAATAAAATGTTGATATGTTTTGATGTGATCTCTGGTTTGAGTTGTCGTTTGAAGACAAATACGATTTGGGTATTTTCTTAATGCATACTAGAGAAAATGGGTATTTTCTTTACTAAAATGGTAAATGAAACGAAATCCATCTCTGTTGTTTGAATTTTGAATGTAATGGGTATTCGGTTTTATTGTCCATTATGGGTTTGATTTGATGAAAGCAACAGTGATGTGTAAATTATTTTCTAAGTTCTGTGTGCGCAAATGGTTTTGAAAAACCGTGAGAATGCTTAGATAGAACTATTTGTGTGAACTGTTTCTCTTATCGTATTACAGTGTATGGGATGCAAATTCTTTTAGGGACAATGGACTTATTGTATCATCCTTACTCTTGCCTGATTTAAAACGATTCAATGTCTCCTTATTTGGTTTTGAAATCCATGAATGATTGTTGGGAATTAATTTATTTAAACCCATAACAGAGTAACCTGGTTATTTGATGGATGGAATAGAGCGTATCGTTTTATTTCTTCTTTGAATTCAATGGTGAATATACATATACACACACACACACACACACACACACACACACACACACATATATATATATATATATATATATGAACTGCACTCTAAACTTCTTCATTGTTTTCATTAAAACTGAATTTGAGTTGATTTCTTACTCTGGTGTTTGAAAAATGATTCCTTTAATTATTACGATGAAATCATTGATTTAGTTGTCTTGTTGTACACCCTTACTTGTTACATACCTGGATGGATATGTCTGTTTTTGGTGAATAATTAATGGAAATGATTTTAATTGGAGGTTCCATTGTTATTGATACTTGGGGGTCAGATGCAAAATGAATTCTGGAATACTTCCTTAAATGGTAGTTAGTAAAGTTATGAATACTGTAATAGTCTTGTATAGAAGGAATTACCCTATTGTAAATAGGTCTGCACTAAATAGTTGATACTCGGCTAAGCAATGAGAAGAGGTAATACGAATCTTCTCCCTTTCATTCGATTATTGACTTTAATTGTTCTCTCTCCTTGACTGTTACCGTTGATTGTTATCTCTTCTTGTTCAAATCGTCTAGTTCGGTTGTGATGAAAAGAAAGAGATTATTGAGTGGGTAATCAGAAGTAATAATTATTTTCTTCTCTTATCCAGTTGAAATTTTGTTATCTGATATTGAATGAATTTCCTACTGCCTTCGGCGTAAGCAACTACATTTTATCTGTTGTTATTCTTCCTTTCTGAATTGAAAGAGTACTATGTTGTTTGTTGAATTCTGGGAGATAACACCAGTGTTGTCACGGTGTACGTCTACCTTTCTCTTCTGCATTTGAATGGGATGAAATTAAATGAGTAGTATAAAAGTGAAGGAGTTCTATTTAAAATTTTTAGTTAATTCTTTCTTTGGAATCCCATCTATAATGAGGGAATGGAGTTGATAGTAATTGCATTAGAACAACAATATGTGTGTGTGTGTGTGTGTGTGTGTGTGTGTGTGTGTGTGTGTGTGTGTGTGTGTGTGTATCAGTTCTTACAGATGCTTTTAATCTGGAACTATTTAGAGAAAATACTCTTGGTAGTAATTGTCTAAATCTGGAATGAACTCTTTGCGTTAATGGAAGAAAATAGTAAGGAAATGAGAATAAAGTGTTGCATGTTTACAGTAATTATTTGGGAAAAAGTTGTTAGTTAATCTTATTGGCTGATTGTGATGATAATTATTGGGATTGGGTTGTTAAATTGTTCATCCTTATCGGTACTTAATTCGTAGATGATGTCCATCTCAATTTCAAAAACATGTTTCATAAAAGCAGAGTTCTTTTATTGAGACAGTTAATCAAGAGCACCTCATTTTAATGATAAGTGCTTAATATGCTCAGTTCGATGAACTGACCCGTGCAAGTAAATTTTACAGATGGATTCTGAGAGTAAAAATGAAGACATGTTGTTTTATGATGCTTCTTCTGATTAACTAAGGGATGGATCTTTTCTGAGATTTTATTATTCTTCTCCGGGGAAATGGAAAAAGAAAAATTTGTATTCTTCTTTCTTTTCGAGTTGTTAATGTTGTTTGGCATGAATGAAGTCCGGTTGTGTGGACTTGTAAAAATGTATAAATTTTAATCTAGAGGAATGAGTAAAAGGGGAAGGTGTGTTATACTAATGGTTGTACCACTTTGGAACTATTTGAATATGATTGAGAATATAATTTTATTCGTTGAAATTGGACTTATTCAAATGATGGTTGTTAGATTTTAAAGGGACATAATGTCTATTCTTTACTTGAATACAAATTTTAAGTTGGAACGTGCAATTAATTAATACTTAGGTCAATAAGGATTTTAAATTGACATTAGTAAAAGAGTAAAATAAATATGAACTCTTAAATGAATAATATTCGGAATTAGATTATAAACTAATGAATATTAATAAAGGGACAATTGAATTCTGTATTCTGATTTCGTAATATTCTTTGGGATGTTTTGGTCAAAAGGATATTCGGTATGAGGAATCATATCTCCTCATAACAAACCTTAACTGAAGTAAGGTTATAGTGAATAAATGAATACATTCAATTGGGAATAGGCCTCATTCAAATGACGTCTAATGAAATGGAATTCTGAATTTAAAATTAGTTGCGAATAAAACTTGATTAAGCTTAGTAAGTTGATCTTACTACGCTAAGCTGTAGTGGACTATAAGTCTGAAGCTTTAATTAAAGAACTAAGATGAAAATATGCAATCCTTCGGTAAGGAAGGGTAAATGTATATTAAGCTATGAGACAATTTAAGTCTTTTCTAGCTATGCAATTGTAACGAACAGTGAGGTTAGAGGATCAACACGGTTGCTGAAACTCATTCTTAATAGAATTAAAGTTAAGAATCTAATCACACTTTTAGCTGGATGTGTAACCCTTGATGGGAGGATTCTGTAGGACATTGGCACACGCCAGCTGCAATATGGTGTCCTTCATGAAGGCAGGGCCTTCATGACGACACAATGTTGTAGCTGACATGTTACAATGCCCTTCCAAATCGAATCATCAAAGTTTACATAAGCTTGGACCAAGTTAGGAATGTGACCTTGTATACGGAGTGACTCAGGAAGACTAAAGGTAACTAGACACACGCAGTCGACTAGGGTCGACAAAGTATGTCTGCGTACCTTTAGTCACCATGAGTGCCTCCCTATACTCTTTCATATTGCTATCTTGGGTTAAAGTTTAACCTTGGACAAGAGGACTGACAGAAGTCAGAAAAGACCATTCTAGATAACAGATGAAGTGAGGTGAAGGACGTATTCCATTGATGTGTATAACATCTAGGAATATGATCATGCTAAGCATGTGAAAATCTTTGGCCAAAGTATCGTAAGCTGTTGGTTGCGTTGTCCTAATCACCTAGTTTAAGAAGCAGGATTTCAGATGAACATCGGTAACAGATGTTCAGATAGGCCTCTTAAATGGAACACTTCAATAACTGAAAATGGTAAAGAGAACCAAGTATACTTAGTATACAATGCATAGATTAACATGAAGGATCGGTAAGTAGCCGAGTCATGAAATGAGAGATCATTGAAACTCTGAGCCATAAAATGGGGGATCGGTAGTTCTTCGAGTCATTACAGCAGCACATGGTATCTGTTATATGATTGAATGGCATATAATGTGTGTTCCATATTATGAATATGCGAATAGAGAACATTGACCTAAAGATCATTGTGTGTTCTAAATTACATCATTTAGAATAGAGAACAATTATCAAGAAATTGAAACATGTGTTCTGAATTATGTAATTTAGAGCAGAGAACGTTATAAAAAAAAAAATTCCTTCTTCTAATGTCTTAAATTGGGAATGTTACCATCACTATTGGGGTTATTATTCAACATATGCTTCAGGCAGTGGATCTAGTGAGAATACATTAGACATGGTTGTGGAGGTTTTAATGATACTATAGTTGAGGGTGATGATACTATAGTTAATTTATTATTGTTTCCTTCATTATTTGTCTATTTGTATTCAATTTTGTGCTTGAATTTATTTTAATTTGTTATGTATATCATTAAAATGAACAGTACCATCAACACTTAGTAACTAAATTTGTATAATATGATAATATAATAAAACAAGCAAAGTTCAAAAACATTAAAAAAATATTGTTGCAATGACTACATTCATAAAACAAGTCAGACCTAAACTGCAATTGAAGTCATAATAAAGTCATATATAAGTCACAATTTACGTTACACTAGAGTTGTAAAAAAGAACATAATTAGTTCACAATTGTAAACCGACTAAAGTCACAATTTAATTCACACCTAGTGTCACAATTTAAGTTAGATGTAGTTTCATGATTTAAGTTGTAACTAATGTTGCAATTAAATTTGGACGTAGTGCCGCAATTTAAGTCAAGATTATAGTTGCAATTAAAGTCATATTTTAAGTCACACTTAGGGTGAAAGTAAAGATGATGTTAAAGACCCTTATTAAGTCAGTAATTAATCCATACTAAATTCGTTAATTAATTCATAGATAAAGTTTCCATTTAAGTCACCTTAACGTCTCAGTTTAAGTCGAGAATTAAGTCATACTAAAGTCATGAATTACATCATAGATAAAATTACAAGGCAAGTCACCTTAATGTCTTATTTTACACCATAATGTCCTAAGGGTGAAATTAATGGTGCCTTTAGGGGGGAAATTTGTGTGTCTTTAGTGTGAATTTCTAATTTATGTCATCTAAAGTAGCAATTTCTAATTTGTGTCTTTAGTGGAAATTGACATGCAACCTTTAACCGCACTCGACCCCCCAAGGACGATGCCGGAGAAGCTCGATGTTTGAATGTGTGTGGCTAACTATAGGAGGATCATTGACTAAGATTTGGTAGTGTGATCTCCTGGTAGATGGAGTTGGACAAAGGGGAGATTTAGAGGCTATGAATACGGGTAGTGTAAATTCCCTATGGTTTGTTTTCCTAACTTGGATCTAAGTGTTGATCTAGTTTGAAGTGTCCAAATTAAACTAAGATGAAACTAACAATCTATGCTACTGCTGAAAGGGAAAATAATCTAAACAAATCACAAAACTAAAATATTACAATCACAAACAACAATTTTCTTCTATTCTAAATAATCAAAATATTTCTACACTAAAACTAAACAAGAAGAAATAACCCAGTGTGGTTATTCACCTATCCTGAGTGTATGGAAACTAAACTAACTTAAAACAAGAACTTTTCCAAATGATCTATGATATGTAGAAAACCTCCTACAAATATTCTCTCCTTCAGATCCATAGGGATAGGAAGAAGGGGATTCGTCACTGGGGGTTGCTATGAAAGATTCAAACCCTCTTGGAAATTAACTAATTACTTGCAAATGAAAGGAAATTTATTTCTACTCTATTTGATATGATGTAACAATGATAAATTGTAAGAATGAAGGAAATCAAACAAAAAATCCAACCTGGAATTCACAGAATAGAGGTAAATCCAGTTGTGTAGTAATTTGTCCCCTCAGTTTGTTCCTTTCTTTCTTTGAAGTGTTCATGTGAGTCCAAGGATTGGGAATGCAAGAACAGCAACAAGAGGATGGCGCTTGAGAAATGGTAGCTTGAAGGCAGTCTGGATGTAATGCAAGTAGAAGAGAGATAGCACAAGAGATCTGAGCTTGGCTATGTAATTCCTAGCAAGATTGTGGCAACAATAACAATGCAAGATACACAAAATTCTCAGGGCCTTTGCTTGAATACAAGCATGGAATATATAGGAATTTGAGGATGGGAGGTGCCTTCATGCACAAGGCAAGAAGAGGAAGTTAAACTAATTAAATCTATTTAAAAATAGAAGAGGGAAGGAGAACTAAGCCATCAAAGCTATTTTTAGGCAATTCAGCTCACAGATGCACCCAAAAAGTTGAAATTAAGTGAACCATCACATGTTAAAACACGCATGAAGAATTTGGAAAAAGCATTCAGGACCACCGACCCTACACAAAGAATGGTGGTTTCAGGACCACCACCCTAAGTTGTGGGCGGCGGTTTCAAAACCAATCACCTAGGGCAGGGCAAGGTCCTGACACTAAAGGCAAAACAAGCATAGAAAGAGGGGGAAGCTGGAAGAAAGCATGGAAAAGATAAGTAAGGATGTCTAGGCTACAAATATACACTTGAAATGGGTTTTGGAGCTCAAACACCTTCTTGAAAGGACATGAATCATCATTGGGGACTTTTGTAACCATTTTCTGACAATGTAGCACATGTAATTTTGGGTGCGTACATATTTCCCCCTCAGAGAAGCGTCTTAGCCATGAAAAGGCGTAAAACGTAGAGTCCAAGTATGGCATTCCCAAAATGGGGAGTTAGAAGCTATACCTGACATGCCCATGTGTGTCGAAATGTCACCGTCCAAACTCCCGCTACCTATAAAAGGAAAAGAAGACTCAAGTGCAGATAGATAAAATATCAAAAAATAAACACTAAATCAAAATGACAAGAGGACTTACCATCTGTGCGGGGATGTAGAAATATACCTATGCCAACACTCCAGTCCTGTGAACACATGCACTCAAAACAAGGTTAAAACAACATATATATATATATATATATATATACAAAACAAACTCATTTTTCAATTCATTTGTGCATATTCAACTTGGTGATTTTTGAGCTTTGGGCCCACGGTGACCATTTTTTTGTTTTTGAGTATGGTTGAATTGGAATGGATTTGGGAATGGTATTTTGCGTTAGGCTTGGCCCTTTGTTATTTGAATACTTTTGAGAAGAACTCCTAAGAAATTCGTAACTAGATTGGTCATAAGGGGCCTCAAAGAGGTAGATAGGAAGAGTGCCTTTATTGCTTAGTCTCCATTTTGTGAGGCATATATGATGTTTTGATATTTTGTGCTCATTGCAAGCATTTTGACACCTAGTGTGTGATGGCATTGTACAAAACTATGACACACCATGATATGTACATATATCTCTTTTTGGCTCAGTTATTCCTTGCATAGAGTTGACTTCCATTGATGATTTGATTCACGTGTGTACTCTTAGATGTTTAGAATTTCTGATTTTCTATGCTTTTCAAAATGTATGCAGTGGACATGAATGCTAACAGAATGATTTTTTTTTTTCTTTGTAATGCTGATATATGATAATGCAATCACATTGTGATGTTGAACTTTAGTTTCTCTAAGAAATTTTGGTACTTCATATTGTTTTGGAAAAACATGGCGAAAAAGTGATATGATAAGTGAATGAACTTGCCCCACTCCCAACTCCACACAACCAGTAAGATGTGAGGGCTCAACACCAAGAGAAGAAAGGGCACAAGTTATAGAAATTTTGTTGAATGGTAATGATGAGAGAAAGATAAAGGATTTGGCAAGAACCAAATTGAGATGCTACAACCTCACTCTACTCAAGTTTTCTTCATAGTTTAGAATGTGAATTTGATTTCCATTTTATCTAGACTTAGATCCGTAGATGGCCACTTGGTTGACAAAATCTGGTTTTGAGGTTTTAAGCTCTTTTGGAATTTTGGACATCTAACTCACTTTGTTTTGATTTATGATTTCACAACATTTGAATGAACTACTTGTAACTTTCAAGTTTGTCAAAGAGACCCCCTACACCTTGCCCCATGCTACCAGTAGGAAGCATGGGCTCATCACCATGGAAAAGGCATAGGTGAGTAAGGGAATTTCTCTCCTTTCCCAACCCTACATCACTAGTAAGAGATGCAGGCTCAACACCGAAGGTTGGTAGGGAAAAGAAATGTGTAAAATAAAAATTTTCTGTGGATTTGCATTTGACTTACTTATCTAGGAAAAATGTTTAGAATGTTCTTATTTCCAAAGAGATGTTTATGGGATAGATGTGACACCATGAAGCTTCTAGAACAGACTATAGGAAAAGACACCTAACCTAGAAAGAGACTATAAGTAGAACCAAGTATGCAGGCCTTGGTATGGTTACTTTCAAAACTTTGTCTTATCTTGTTTGGATCTGATGAAATGATTTGAAAACAATTGATGATACTGTGAAGGTTTGAAGAGACATGATTTGAATGTTTTGCCAATATTTTCAGAAGTTTTTTAGGAATTGCTATAAGAATAAGTCCCTTGATCACAAATTTTACAAAATGAAATGGAAGATGAAAATGCAATGCAGATGCAGTAATGTACATATGAAAATGTAGGTGAAACTACATGTCATGATAGTCTAAGGTGAAGAAAGTTGACGAATATCAAATTCTTCACCCCTAAAAGTACACAGTGGAGAACCATTATCCTCAAAATTTCCGTTCTCTTGACAAGGACCTAGCATTCTGAGTCTAAACTTACAACCCTTTCCCAGAAGTGTATATGTCCAATCATTAAAATCATTTGTCTAAAAGAGGCATTCATGCACCTCTTTGTCACATTCTTGAGACATGGTGTGTGGGTGAGCATGACTATGCTACTCAGCCTTGTTTCCTATGTGGAGCATTGTGTTTACTTGTGACACTTGTTGAATGATGAGGCCTTTCCCCATGGATATGGAAATACTTAGTTTCAAACACACATGGGTTGAAACCAGGGTTTAGAATAGAAAAACCCTTAGAGATGGTTTTGATGGGCATCATTTCAATCTCAAATTTCCCTTCTTCATTTGTTAATTCTATCATGTTTACACCTAGACCTAGGTCATCAGAGGGAAGAGATGATAAACTGAGAAGACTACCCATTCCCTGTGGTTCAAATGGAAGGAAGATTGGATCGTCACTCTCTAAGAGTTTCATAATTCCTGTTGTGGTTTTAGTGGACACTATTTCCACAGATATTGATTTACCCTTATCTATTTTTTGCCACCTCAAATGTTTTTGGGTCAATGAATTCAACCTTTGGAACATCTGGGGTGATTGGGAATAACTCTTTTGTTGGAGGTGGTTTGTTCAATTGATTCACAGGAATTTCATACTTGGTATGGACTCCTTTCTTCTTCTTGAGGTTTTCTAAGTGTATATCAAAGGGCTTAGGATCCCCTTGAGTGATGAAGACCTTCCCCAAATGGAGGAATCTAATATCCTGGAATAGGGTAGAGGGGATAGCCTTCATTCGATGAATCCAAGGTCTCCCAAGGATCATGTTATAAATTTTTCCCTGTTGATAATGTAAAACTCCGTCAAGATGGTTTTTAGACCAAGTGTGATTAGAAGAACTATGGTTCCAATCGAGGTCACTTTAAGACTGTCGTACCCTCATAATGTGTTTCTTGTAGAGGAACAATTTGTTTCTCCATATCCCAACTTCTGCAAGAAAGAGAAGGGAACCACATTTATAGCAGCCCCATCATCAATCATGGCTCTCTTAATGTAATTATTATAAACCTAGACATGTAAAAATAAGGCAGGATCACCTCTTCGGGAAATTTCAGCGTCAGATGACATCTTGTCTATATCGAAAAAAAACGGGCATTGTCCCAATCATTCTGTCCTGGAGGATGTATCTCAAAGTCAATTTGATTTATTTGAGTGGTAGGAGGTGGTGTAACATGGACTAGATGATCAATACCTAGTCCAGTAAGCTACGTAGAACAATGCACAAGTGAATTCTTCAACAAATCTAGCAATGAAATGTGAGAAAAGGTCTTGTTCAAATCTGATACTAAATCAGAGGCTCCTAATAGTTTTTGTAATTATAGGAATATCATCCTGTGGGAAGGAAAGACTGGGAAGGGGTTATGAAACATACTCCATCATTGTCTGAAGTTTTTGCATTAATATCACACTCAACCTCTAGCTAAAATAATCTGAAGATTTTTGTATTATTGTTTGAACCAAGATTAGGAGTGACCCAAGATTTATTAGAAGTTGAGGATTCGTGGTCATTGTTTAATATAGGAATGACCTTTGATTGTGTTTAGTGAATTCACCTTAAAAATTTCAGGATGTGTAGGGAGCATATCTCAAAATATACTCACATTAGTGTTCCGACAAGCTATAAGGTCCTATATAGTCAAATTGTGAGTTTGTTTTTAGGATTTTCTAGGAACATGTATATAAAGAGTTGCCTTTTGTTTTTGGTAAGTCTTTGCAGAAAATTGTTGCAATCGTGCAGAAAGTCCTATCTTCGTAACCTCGAACCTGATGGAAACCATAGTATAGGGTAGGGTCATAATCTCTTGGTCATTTGATAAGCGTCTTGTTGTTGTTGATTAAAACCTCAATTGTAGTTTTGAATTTGGTTTTTATAACCATAATTCGTTGCCCCTTGGCAAGAATTTTGATAGTGGTTTGGGCCTTGGGTTTGATTTTTATTTTATGGTGAATGATTTACATCAATTATGTTGACAGATGACATAGTGTTAAGGCCTCTTTGATTTCCCAAGTTTTTGTTATTTTTATTGTTTCCTTTATTTGGAAAACCAACATTCTTGACTTGATCACTATTCGTGGTAGCACCATGATTGCGATTCACACCCTTATGCCCTTGGTTGTTGGCACCATTATTTTGATTTGGGTATACCAGTTTCCCATTGGAACCGTAGGTCTTATGCCCATTATCAATAACGGATTGGTCAATCAGAAGCGCAACTTCTAACACTTCCTCATAACTACATAAAGGAATCTTCTAGACCTCCTCCCTAGTCTCTCGATTGAGCGAGTGAAGGAAAAGATTGCAAAGTTATATCTGATCCATGTTGGATGCACTAAAAGAAGTAAATGAATCCAACATCTTGGATTTCTATGAAGGAATAGCCACCAGGTTTGGATTCCCTACCACTATTATATCATATAATGCATTGGCATTCCTCGGTACAAGGATGACTGAATGGGCTATCAGGAATGGTCTATACCTCAACACTTCATCAAACTATTACCCTCAAGGTAATGGCCAAGAAAATTCCAAAAACAAGAACCTATTAAGGACTATCAGAAGGACTATTGATGAAAATTAGAGAAATTTTCATACAAAGCTCAAATCAACTCTATGGGCTGATAGGATCACACCCAAAATATCCACAGGAAGCTCCCCATACAAGCTTGTATATGGGAAAGAGGTACTATTTCCCATATCATTGGAGTTTCCCACTCTGGAGCTCATGAAACCATTAGAGCTAGCCAAGTTTGAACCCATGGCAATCAGGTTTGCAGAGCTAATGGAAGTAGGAGAAGAAAGAGAGCATACAATGTAGAGCAAGGAAAAGGATCAATAACTGATCAAGAAGAACTTGCTATCGAAAATGTGCCCCTGCTCATTTTTGTGGCTAGCTCCTTGTGTTCTTACCTCTCTTGTGCCTCAGTCTGCATTTTTTATTTTTAGGCACTCAAATATTTCTAAAAATGGCACCATTGGATAGAGCTCTCTCTCAGCTTTCCTGAAAGGTAAAGTTTTCCTCCTTGTAAAACTCCTCATATTTTTCAAGTTATGGCTCGGCGGAGTTTTTGTGGGAAATTTTCCCTTAGGAGGCCTGCGGCCAATAGGAAGCCACCACGTGGCACCTGGAGTGGCAGAGCGCGGGGAAAATTTGAAAATTTTTCCAAAGACCAAATAGGTAAAAATTCAAACTTTTGCCCGCCGATCCGATTTTGGCTTGTTTTTGCCCTAAATTTTCAAATCGCCATATCTTTCGATCCAGAGCTCAGATTTTCATGTTCTTTATATCAATGGAAATCTGGTGAAATTATCTACATGATTGTGGGGTCAATTTTGCATTTTGGTTTAGTTTTGAGAGAGAAAATAAAGAAACACCTCTGGCACGTGGTAATGGCCAGAAATGACATTTCAACAACCAGTTTTAATGCAAAATGGGTCACATTCTTCTTCAGCATGGCCAAAAATGTCAGGGCATGGGTCTATAAGGATGCTCATGCTGTTTTAATGCATCTTCATTCAATGGGGAATGGCTTCCACATTTTTTTACATGTTTTCTCTCTCCTGGGCTCGACCCATGCATTGTAAAAGCCAGATTTGGCTCATTTTTTGAGGTAGAACATTTTTTTGGATAGCAAGCTTCTTCTTTCACCTTCAACAAGTGATTTTTGCAAGTATCAGACCTTCTTCATGATTGTAACGGGTTTTTTTCCTCTTTGATGTTGCAAATTCAAGGATTTTGACAGTGAAAAATGACAATGCAGACTCTGTGATCAATTTTCAGTCCTTTGTTTGTATTGTCTTGCTTCATTTCAGACCTCTAATTGCATCTTATCAGCCTGTGTATGATGTTTCATGTTGCATTTTATGAAATTGTGTCAATTTTCATGAACAATAAGGTGTTCACCACTCCTTTGGTGTATCACCTATTAGTTTAGTTTCAATTTTTACACTTTCTATCTCTGTCTCCTTGGAATTTAGAGTAGGATTAGGATTCAAACCTCTGTAATTGTGTAAATAACAGATCTAATCAGAGGATTTTGAGGAACCAGCCTCTAATCTGGAGATTCCTCTCTCATTTTACAAGTCCCACACTTGGAGAGAGGTTTCAATGTTGTGTAATCAGACTGGATGCCTGAAACATCAACTTAGAAACCTGATTTGCATCCAGGGGTGCTGCTGATTTGCAACAACAGAACTTTGATAAGAAAGAAAGATGAAGGATCTTTCAAGAAGGGGACTTATTTCTAAAATGGGATGCAGGGTCAGGAAAAGACAGGAAATCATTCCAAGTTTGGTGCCATTTGGAGTGGCCCCTACATGGTCACCGGGTGAAAAAGTAGAAATGCCTTCCAGCTAGCTAAATTAGATGGCGAAGAATTGCAGATCCTAATAAATGAGATCCATCTCAAGCATAGCTACTGAAAACTAAGGTTCCATCCTTGTAAATATTAGCATAGAATTTTTATTTCCACTAAGTGCGTATGCACATTGTTTTTTTGTAGCGTAGGTTTTGTTTCCCTAAGTGTTTTGGCACAAGTTTTTTGTTGCTCAGGTTTGCATCATTATACAGTTCAACATTCCTCTTGGTGAATGCGTTAGGCCATTCAAAATCTTGCAAAAAGGAGAAACATAGTTTCCGTAACAGTTGCTCATTTTAAAATATAACAAATGCAGAGCAACTAAAATTGGGTTTCAAAGTGTTCATTTCCAGAAGAACAGGACCAGCACTAGGCCACCAATCATGACTCTGTGTCCAATGGATAGAACAAGGCAGCTAATCTATTCATCTAGCAGGTAGACGTCCCTGCGAGTCACGAAATTGTTCTCTCAAATTTTCCCCCGGAAAAATTGATCAAACATGACCCTGTGCAGGAAGAAATTCAAGAATGGTTCTGTCAAATGAACCCATTTCAAATCCAATAAACAGGTTGTAGACGGGCTCTAAAATGGAGGAGCAGGGTCATGGAAGGAAGAAAACAGTGTCAAAGAAAACCAGAGGCTCAAAGGAAAAGAAATGGAGAAAAAATTGAAGTCTTCAAGGCTCTACAAATGATTCAAAATGAGCCCAAAATTGGTTAAGTATGGGAGAATCAGTGGAAGCTTCCATGTGCCTCATCGGCGTATCTCCAAAGGGCTAAACTCAAAAAGTAAACTCAAATGAGTGCGAAGCTTCCACATGTCCCAGGCCCGAAAAAGGATAGAGTTGGCCGTTGAAAATTCCAAACAAGTGGAAGGAACCACATGTCAGCTCGACATAATTTCAAGATGGGAGCCCAAGGCAGAGACTCAAACTTGCGCCATCCCTCCACGTGGCTAGGGGTCAACAGAGGTCAAATCTAAAAGTGGGCCCAAATCATTGGTTAAGTATAAGAGTGTAGGTGGAAGGTGCCATGTGTCTTAACGGAGCACATTTCAAAGGCGCAACCCAAAGTGGAGACTCAAATGAGTGCAAGGCTTCCACGTGTCATCCTGGAAGGCACCACGTGCACATCTTCAAAGATAAATCTAAAAGTGGGTCCTTAGACAAGTGTCAAGCCTCCACATGTCCCTAGGTCAGATATACAGCCCCGCCAAGCAAAAGGACTTAGTCAAAAACATAAAGGAACAAAGAAAAGCCACAGAAGAAGCCACATGTCATCCTGGTGCAACTTCAAAAGAAAAATCCAAAAGTGGTCCCCAAATGCGTGCCATCCCTCCACGTGGCCATATTCCAAGTCAAAGTGGGGAGGCAGGTCTCCTGAGGAGTAATTTTAACTTTTGGCTTCATTTCCAAGAGACATAAAGTATAAAAATGAGTTGTGCCTCCACCGATGCCCGAAGAGCCACGTGTCAGGCCTAAATTACATGTGGGCCAGTGGGCCTTGAAGTGTTTTTTTCCCAAATGAAAAAATGTGGACCAGCGGACCCGAAGATGGTTTTTTGACAAAAAGGTATTGTGGGGCTGTGGGGAAATTTTACATTTTTGTATTTTTTTGCCAAAAGGGGCAAAGTGAATTTCTGGCCCGCATACCCATTCTGCTAACTGGTTTCCACCATTTTTGTACAGACCTGATTCAAATATTCAAATGGGCATATCTTCTGATCCAATGCCCAAAATCCAACAAATTTGGCACCATTGGAGAGGTCTCGACCTCATCTACACCATGGAGATATTGAAACTTTAATTTTGATGAAGTTAGGTGGGTGAAAAATGGAAAACATCTTCATGCCATTAATATAGGATCCATTGCTCTAACAACCAGATCATATTTGATCTGATCCACCGATTCTTCCTCCTTCAACACAGTGAACAAGTAATCGAGGTAGATTTGACAGATTGTGGGTAGATTTGCAGGGGCATTGATGGCCGGTAGCTGAGCTTCAAATTAGTTTTCCCACCTCTCTCCTTCTTCTCTCTTTGATGAATCTATAAAATAAGGGTCTGGGGGCTCATTGTAAAGGGTTTTTGTTTTACATTTCTATTTTGCACTCTCCCTTCTTCCCTTGTCTACAAGTGAATTTGTGGAGTTTCCAAACCTCCCATTCAAGTTGTAATGCAAGATTTTGCCTCTTGGCCACTGTAATGCATTGTATCAACTTTTGGAGCAATAATATATGTCTGTGGATGATTCTCAACCCTCTCATGTGTTTATTGTTTCCTTCTGATCTCTCATTACAGTTTGGTTATCTGTGCATGGCATTTGCATTGCATTTCTATGGTCTGTGTTAGCTTGCAAAACAGTGTTTAACATTCCTTTGGTGCATCACCTCATTAGCTTAGGTTTATTTTTTGTATCTTCTCAACCCTGTCTCCTTGGTAAGATAGAGTAGGTTTAGAGTAGATCCTCTGCAATTTATTTGTATGCACCTGAACAGAGGAATAGGAACCGACCTTAATCCAGAGAGCTCTCTCAACTCATAAGGTCCCACACTTTGAGAGATGCTCCATGTTGTGCAATCACACTGAGAGTCTCAACTCATCTAGTTATAGGCACTTAGGGTGTTGTGATTCTACACTAATAGTTTTGGCACACCCAGTGGGACCAAGAAGTCTCCATTTTTATTGCACAACAAGATTGATGTGCACTTGTTGTAAGTTTTAAGCTTTTAAGAAGCTTTGAAATTACACATCTGGTGACTCCAAAGAGATAGAATCCACTGGTTTCAACAGTCCAAGCTTTTCAAGTTCATGAGAAGAATACAAACAAGGTCAAGAACCAGAGAGGAGGGACTATTTTTCTATCTACACTTGTCCTCAGATAGAGGGAGAAGAGGGAGAAGAGCCCAGAGGTCTCCATCTCCACCAAACAGAACCTTGTCAACACCTCCTCCTAGGTAGGTCATTCATTCAATCAACAAGGGTTCTTAGGCCAATCATAATGGCACAACCACCCAACCCCTATGTCGACTTCACTTGGCAACATCCACTCACTCTCAATGCACAAAATCCAGTCCTAGTTGCAGCATTAAAGAGCATTCCCATATTTCACTGGAGAGAACCAGACTTCTCCTAGTGACCACATTCAAGACATTGCAAATGTCTGTGTAATTCATGAGATCATTGAGATGGACATTGTAGTCAAGTTGTTAGCTTCTTCACTCAAAGGGTAAAGCTTCACAATGGTTCAGGAGTCTAACAACAGGCTCTATTCAGACTTGGGACCATCTGTGTAGAGCTCTCCACAACTAATTTGGAGAGAAGGGAGATAATCTATCCTTGTTGGAGCATTTGAAAACCATCAAGAGGGCCCCTAATGAGCAGCTTGATAGATTTCAACTTCAGATTCCAAAGGACATGGGACAGGATTCCATTGGCTGTAAGGCCCACAGATGAAGGTGCTTTCTTATACTTTCTTAGAGCTCTAAATTCTGATATTTCTTTAATGATTCAATCAATGGGAGGCACCACCTTACCTGTAGCCTATAAAATTTCCATTAGAGATGAAAAATTGTCTAATTCAGGCTAGAAAACTTGCTCCTAGGACACCCATGCCTCTATACCCAGAACTAGGAGATCCAAGCACTAGTCAGACACCCACATTAGCTCCTATACCTACTCCTAGGAATCAGAGTTCAGTTGAAGCCTCCACCTCATCTTTAGCACTTCAAAAGAGGTTCAAGAAGTTATGAAACAACTGCAAAACCTAGGGAATGAGCTAGTGACTATCAAAAGGTAGCAAGCTCAGAGTTCTAGGCCATATCAGCCTCAGACTCAGTATTAGGCTAGACCCCCATATCAGCAAAATAGGCCACCAGCTCAGGTTACAAATCAGAACCAAAAACCAAGGACAACCTCAAGCTGTTAGGCCCTTTCCGGTCATATGATCCAAACATAGATTCAACATCAAGGGCCTTGGTTCTAACACAAAACAACATGGCACAAGAATATGATTGGTGTTTCCCATGCAATCAGCCCCATAACCAATCAATGTGTTTTAATGGTGCACTAAACTAGGCCTTGATGGTACAGACCATTGGTGTGTCACAAGAGTCTAGCCAAGAGGAAAATCAACAGCAAGGAACTCAGCAAGAGGCACCTCCAAGTGAGACTATGCTTGTCAATTGGCAGGCTGAAGAATTTCTGTGGTATGAATCAAGCCCCTTCTCAAAGTATAGCTGCCAATACACGGTCCAAGAAAAGGAATATTAGAGAGGGACAATCACCAAACTCAGGTAATCCTCAACCCTCCATTACTCCACAAGGTATTGGCACTCAAAATGTAACTCCCAATATGCAGAGTCATTCCAAGCCACCTTCCAAACCCACTCAGGCACCGGTTGCAATGACCCATGTGCAAGAGAAAAATGTACTAGGAAAGGGGCAGTAAAAGGATAGCTCATTTAACATCATTGAACAAATGAAGAAGAAAATGTGAATTTTCAATGTGGGAGTCATTGGCCATTCCAGGAAAGAGAGATCTGTTGCAGACTACTATGGGCAATTGGTCAAGCTCAAATCATGCCCCCTAACCAGCAAGAGAAAGTGTTTACCAATGTAGCTCAGCCTGAGGGAAACTCATGGAGGACAACAAGGTAAGAATCTGAAGCCCCCTCCATTCAATGTTTCATTGATCATTGGAGACAAATTGGTACATAATTGCATGATTGATTTGGGGGCAAGTAGCTCTATAATGCCAAAACAAATAGCCAATCAACTGGGTCTTCAATACGAAGTCATCTCCAAGGGTGTAGTGCAATTGGATGGGACAATGGTAATGACAGTTGGAGTCATCAAATATTTGAGCCTCACACTACACGCCTACCCCAATGTGACTGTATTACAAAATGTATCAGTCATAGACTTGCCACCACATTTTGCATTGTGTTTGTCAAGAGACTTCACTACTAAGATTGGAGGCTATCTGTCTGCTGATTGGTTGCACATGCTTTTTAGAACAAGGTATGGAGCTAAGGATACAATCAGATCTGAGCCCATTGCAGATTACCATATTGAGTCTTATGTACCCAGCCCGATCAATGCCAATTGTTCAGCCTTTGATCAAGAGGATCTCCCAAGCACTTGTGAAGAAGATACCAAGGTGGGGTGTATCCCAGACTTGACCTCGATGAGTGGGTGAACAAGAGGCATTCTTTTGACCCCTATAAAGAGATGGAGGAATCTGAGCTAGGATTCTACTATTTGCATGAGGAGAATCATCCTCTTCCTGACATCATTAAGCCGAAGACCACAAAGATGATAATGAGGTATGGCAGTTATTCTTTGATGGCTCAAGAAGTAGACAAGGAGCTGGAGGAGGAGCTATGATTATTTCCCCCCAAGGTATGAAATACTACTCAGTTTCCATTTCCAATTTTCCTTTTCAAACAACACATCAGAGTATGAGGCTTTGGTCCATGGACTGCATTGGGCAAGAAAAAGAGGGATAAAGAACTTGCAAGTGTTTAATGACAGTGAACTAGTTGCTAATCAGGTCCGAGGACAAAATGCTGCCAAGAATGATCTGCTAAAGAGCTACAAGAACCGGGTATGGGACCTCATCGAGGATTTTGAAGAATTCAACATCAATTCCATCCTGAGGAAGAAGAATGAAGTAGCAGACAGATTGGTAGCAATTGGGGCAGCCTTTGATGTTGTGGAGAGTATCAAGAGTGATAAATATCAGCCCCATATCAAAGTTGGTTGTGAGGCCAGCTGTCCCAGACAACAACACAAGTTGGAAGTCTTCAAAAATGATCAACAAATTGTCAACTTTCTACAAGAAGAAGTTGAGTTCTCCTCCAGGAACCAAGACAAATTGGAGCAGCAGTATGGTGATCAAGTGGTGTAGCTGAGGACCAACAAACTACCAAAGGGTTTTTCACTTTGGAATCAATCTTCAACCCAAATGACCAATTCTAAAGGAGAAGGTGAATATTCAGGTAAAGGGTGAAGATTCAGAGCCCATTTTCATAGAAGAAGGAAAAACATTGCAGATTGGAAAGGTAAGCACTCAACAAGAAAAATATGAATTTATTCAACTTTGTCAAGAATTCCCAGATGTCTTTTCCTGGACTTATAAATATTTAAGAGGTTTCAACCCAAAGCTGGCACAACACACTATCGAGCTGGATCCAGGATCTAAGCCTTTCAGATAGAAGCAAAGGCCAGTAAATCCTCACATTGAGCCTCTCATGAGAAAATAATTGAACAAGCTAATTGAGGTCAGATATCATCTTCCCTATCAAGCATTCGAGCTGGGTTGTAAACTTGGTGCCTATGAGGAAAATAAATGGAGAAATCAGACTATGTGTGGACTTTCATGATCTAAACAGAGCATCACTCAAGGATCACTATCCACTTCCATCAATGGAATAGATCTTACAGGTTGTAGCTGATTGAGAGGTTTTCATTAGCTAGATGGATACTCAAGCTATAACTAGATAATGGTGAAAGAGGAAGATCAGTTCAAGACGGTGCCTTCACCACCAAATGGGGGACATATGCTTATAAGAAGATACCATTTGAACTTTCAAATGTTAGAGCAATATTTCAGTAAGCTATGGACATGGCATTCAAAGGCTTAATTAATTAATATTGTCCTGGTGTATCTAGATGATATCACCTTCTTCTCAAAAAAATTGCAGACCATCTCTTCCACCTCAGATAGGTATTCCAAAGATGTAGAAGGTTTGGAGTGTCATTAAACCCAAAGAAATGTGTGTGTTTGGCACATGAGGGGAAATTTTTTGGAACATTGTCTCAAGAGAATGGTTAACAATTGATCCTGAAAGAGTTGAAGCCATCAAGACATTTCCATTGCCATTAACACAAAAATTCTCTCCAAATATTCTTGGGGAGGATAAACTTTGTTCGCAGGTTTGTACCTAATTTTTCCACTCTTGTGAAGCCTTTAACAATGATGTTAAAGAAGAGTCTTGAGATTTAAATGGATGAAAAAAAGGAAAAGAGAGTTTTGAGGCCATCAAGATCAAAATATCATGAAGCCCAACTCTCATTAACCCATAGTCTTCTCAAAAGACTTCATGTTGTATGCTTTTGGAGGGTCAGACACCATCTCAGCCATCTTGGTCTAGCAGCAACAAGGAAGGTTCAGAATAACCCATAGCCTTCTTCAGTCAGATACTTGGAGGACTAAAGGTAAAAATTCTTTCATTGAAAAACATGTCCTTGTTGTTATTAGGAGCTTGAAGAAGTTCAAAATACTTGGTCTCAAACAATAAGATTCAACTACTAGTATCTCACCGCTGGTGTCAAATGATTTTCTCCTCAACAAGGACAGTTGAAAAGAAGAGAGTAGGTTGGATCACTCAGGTAATGGAATATGACATTGAGATCAAGGTGACTGGGACTAGTTCGGGCAAGGGTCTGTGTGAACATCTCACCGGCCAAGCAACAGTCTGAGTCAGTGGATAAAAAAGAGGTTGTCCTATTATTATACGCGAATGATCAAGAGCCGAACCAGTCTAATGATGCACCTAAGTCCATGTTGGACTCATGAAACTTGGTGCATTACGGCCAAACATTTTGTGCCCTCTAGAATGGAACAAAGCAAAAAGGAGATACTTCTAGAATACAATCCATCCCATATGTGCTTGTTGGTGGTGTCTTGTTTAAGAAGGATATCCAATAGTGTTCTATTGAGGTGCATTGGGACAGGCCAAATTGAGAAGATGTTGCATGAGTTCCATGATGGAGAAGCTAGGAGGCACTTTTCTCCTCGAGTAACAACTCTCAAGATCATGAAAGTTGGTTATTATTGGCCTACAGTGTTTAGGGACTGCTACTCATGGATCAAGAAATGCAAGAAGTGTGCATTCTTCATAGGGAAGGATAAGTTAGCAGCCCTTCCCCTTCATCCAATTTCAGTGGATCAACCATTCATGCAATGGGGACTAGACTTCATTGGGGTGATTAACCCAAATAGGCAAGCTAGGGCCACAAGTGGATACTTACAGTAACAAAATATTTCACCAAGTGGAGCTGAAGTGGTGGCACTAAAGAAGCAAATGAATCCAAAATCTTGGATTTCTATGAAGGGATAGCCACCAGGTTTAGAGTCCCTGCCAGAATTATATCAGATAATGCAGTTGGGATTCAAAAGTACGCGAAGGATCACTGAACCGGGCAAATCGGAAGAATGGTGTCCCTCAGCAGTTCATCAGGACTATTAGCGGGACAAGAGTATGTGGCGGACGCGAACCAGCTAGTTCGGCGAAACAGAGGACCTATTCAGGATTATCAAAAGGACATCTAGGCCAAATCAGGACGCGTGGGACGTGACAAAGCTCGAATCGGCCGAAGGCAGATAGGATCAGATCCAAAAGATCAATAGTTTGACCCCATAAAAACTTCAAACGGACCATAAGTTTTCACTCATGAGCATCTGATTTTCACCAAAATTGGAGCTTTCATGGAATAGTTAGAGCTAGTGACGTCCTCTGAACGCATGGCAATCAATTATCTTGTTCTAATGAAGGAGGACATCCATGAGTGTATTCTATGTGAGATGCATTGGAACAGGATCAAACATTGATCAAGAAGAAGCTCGGGCCAGAAAGAAATCATGAAAACCTAGCTAGAAGGGGACTTAGTCCTCGCAACAGTCGGATACATGATTGGGACATCCAGGACGCAAACCATTCCAAATTTGCCGCCAGGTTGGTCTAGTGCAGCATTTGGGACAAGTGGGATCATCGGAACGCGTGGAGTACGCGGAATGTTCCAAATTGGCCGAAATTGGATGGAAAAGAATTGACTAACTATTGAAATAGGCCAGTCTGGGACATCTGGGCTAGTTAGTACGCGGAGGGTGCGAGTCAGCATTGAAAAGACTTAAGGCAGCCTAGAAATTTAGTTGGGCTGAAGTGCGTATGCACGAAGTTTTGTTGTAACTTAGGCTTTGATTCGGCCAAAATGTTGTAACTTTTTTGTTGACCGGGACAGTTGGGATACAAAATGTACCTCCAGGAGAATGCGCTAGGCCCTTCAACATTTTGCGAATCGGAAGACCCATAGTTGTCCCAAGCAGTTTCTCGGGACAATACGGGACAAGAGTACGCGGCGGACGTGAAATCGGATGGTTTAGCCAAATAGAGCTGGGACATCTGGGCCAAAAGGACGTGTGGGACGTGCCACCAAGCCGACTCGGCCCAATGGATACTACAAGAAAAGTCAACGTCTTGAACTAGTAGGAAGATGCCCCTCAAGTCAGCCATAACTTTTGATCTCAATTTTCCTCCCGAAAAATTCATCAAACATTGGACTTTCTGGAACAAATTCACGGTGGATTTTTAATGAGGGTACACTATATTTCCAAAAACAGAGTTGTATATAGGCTCTGACTCCAGTCAGGGTCGAGGAAGCTCATTCCCATCAAATGTCAAAGAAAACGGCCTACCAGGCCCAAAATAGCTGCCCGCACTTAGAAGGCCATAACTTTTGCATTTCTCAACGAAATCTCACAAAGTTAGTACCGTTGGAATTGTGGTTCCGAGCCCGATACACAGAAATCAATAAATTCTAGATTTGATTAGAAATTTATTGAGTTTTTTAAGAAAACGTGGCCGGGTTCAGAACAGTGTTTTATTTGGTAGCTGGGAGTGCAATTAAGAGGCATGGTCATCATTCTTTCTCTGCTGCAGCACATGGGACAGTATGGGGAGCCTTTTGCAAGTAATATATAATCATATTACTTCATTTAATGCCTCTTACAGGTGGTTGAAGGATAGATTTCGGAATTTCTATTTTCCCTTCTCTTCCCCTTCTCATTTTTCTATAAATTGGAGTGTTGGGATCATTGTAAAGAGAGAGAGTTTTTGGGTAGCAAAGCTCTGCCAAAATTACTTTGTGAAGCCAGTGTGTTGCAGGCCCTTGTAGTGGACTCCTTGTATGGTGATCCAGGCCCTTATCTTTTAAAAGACTGAACTGTGCATATCATGAAGCAATAAAATATCAGTTTGTGGATGTATCTTCACCTGCTGTGTTTTCTTGCATTCTTCTTGCCCCTTTAATATTTCTACAAAAATATTGTGTCTATTATTATTTTCTTGCAGGGATCCATTATCATTGTGTATGATTGGAATATTGTTGTGAATGTATTTTTCTAGATTATGGAGAACTGTCATCACCTCTTCTAGTGTGTACTTTGCTTCTGTATTTCACACATTTGGAGACTACTCTCACACCCTCCTTTTCTGGTGTATCACCGCTTTAGTGTAGGCTTTCATTTTATGCATTCTCTCTCCCTGGTCCCTTGGAAATTTAGATTAGAACAGTTATCTTATCTTGCATTAGAGTAGATTGTGGCAGGTAGTTTAGGAGCAAGAACTAGCTTTCTCTGGAGGTCTATCTCAAGTAGCAAGTCCCACAACTTGGAGATAGTACCCATGTTATCCAATCACACTGTGAGTTCAAGTATATGCACTTGTATAAACACAAGGGTGCTGTGATTCGGTGCTAACAATAAGGTTTATCTTATCTTAAAAGATAAGCTTACATGTACAAATAAGATTTAAGGTATGGAATATGATTCGTCAGAGTGGATTTCTTATCCTCTCTTAGAGATAAGATGGATAAGCCTGGAAGTTCTATAAATAGAGAGGCCACCCCCCTCATTTAGCATAGAAGGAAGTAGTGAGAAATATTATAGGAAGTGTGCAAAGGAAGCCATCAGTTTAAAGGTGTGTTGAAGAACCCATTAGGAGGTGTAATTGTAAAGTTTCTCCCATAGTCTTGGTGAAAGGCAAGTGAAGTCAATAACACTTGAAGTACCTCATGGGTGAGATTGTAACAATTTCATGTTAATATTATAATTTACTTTGATATTTCAGATTTTTCATCATTCCGTCTTATCATAGTCGATGGTATTCTTGTGTTATGTTGCTGTTTTGTTTCTAGATTACATCCACCAAACTAAAGGCTGTACATTAGTAAATAATCATAGCACGAAGAGTTCCTGGTGAAGAATTATCATTGTGTCGGATTGGTGATGACATTTTGGTTCCATTTCCGGGACCATTCCTCGTTGGTGGATTTTCTAGAGAGATATTCCCACTTAGTCAAAAATCAATTGGAGGGTAACCTTGTTTTTACTATGCATAGTAGTTATCATGGTAAAGTCATTTTTGCCGTGAATAGTAATTACCATGGTAAAGTCATTTTTGCTGGGAATAGTATTTACCGCAGTAAAGTCACTTTTTACTGTGAATAGTATTTACTCTGCAGCAACTTCACTTTTTACCGTGAATAGTGTTTACCACAATAAAGTTAGTTTTTACCGCAGTAAGTCAAGTTTTACCATAGTTTACAGTGGTCATTTCTATTTTACTGTACAAAGGTGTAAAGTCACTTTCTAGTATAGTGATTCCAATTATTTGTGCACATAAGTCTTGTTGATTGTACTTGTGGGTTGGTATTTCATGGTGGTTACTTTTGAAAATGGGAAAGATTCCTATTTTTTCAGCTCAATCTAATGAAGATGCTTCTTATTTCATTCAAGAGTTTAAAACGATCTTGTATTTGTAATGGCCTTATAAGAAGGGAACAATGGACTGAATTTTTTCCTACCTTTTTGGATGGTTCAGCACTTAGGTGGTTTGAAACACTAGGTGATAATGTGAAAAATTCATGGGATTTATTAACTGAAAGTTTTCTTGAAGAATTTGGTGAACAATAGAAATATGCAGATCTCATGATCGTGATCACAAAGCTATCCCAAGGAGAGAAGGAGAAGATAAAGGATTATCATGCTCGTGTTCTAGAGCTAAGGAGGAAGCTCGATGCCTAGATCCGGAAGGAAGGAATAGCGGATGGGTTGATGAATGGCATGGATAATCTCCTCTATAAGCACTTCATTCTTGGGATGAAGCCAGAGATCAGACAACGAGTGAAGTATGATTGCCCGGCTACCATTGAACAAGCACAGGAGATTGCAAGAAGGCAAGAAGAAAGCATGGAAGAGGAGCCCAAAGAAATTGTTCCTAAAGTAGAGCCTACACCAGCACCTTTGGTCCAAAATCCACAACCACTCCCCGTGAGCACAAATATTTATCCTAGTACATCTACTATGTATGAAGATCTGCTCAAAAAGATGGGTCAGTTAACTATTAATCTTCTTCAAGGAAAAGAATTTAGTTCTCAGGAAGGAGATAGAGGTCCAAAAAGAAATATTTCTGAAGTTGTATGTTATGGTTGTTATAAAAAGGGTCATTATAAGTATAATTGTCCAGATAGAGCTTCTACATCTGGTAAAGGAGATAATGATAAAGGAAAAGCACCTGTGAATTCTTTTGATGTAGTAGATAAGAGCAGAAATAATGAAGTAGATGTGTTTGTAACAAAAAGAAAGAAATAAAAAGATAATCAAGATGGAAATGATCCTAAGAAGATGAAAGGAGAAACTAATAAGAAACATAGGAGAAGAAAGTTGGGTGTGCAGGATTTTCTGATTTCACAGGGGCAAGGACCATACTCCATCCTAGAAGATTTGTCCAAAAAGCCTGCAAATATTACATATGGTCAACTCTTGGCTATGTCTTCTGAGAAGAGGCGGGAGCTGGGAAGTGGACTCAATGCTCGACGAAGAAAGGAGGTTGAGGTCCCTGTTTTGGAGGCAGAGGCGGATCCCTATGCTCCACAAGCTGAGGTATTATGTAATGGTATTTCAATTCATGATGTCTTAGTTGATGGAGGTGTTGCAGTTAATGTAATGACCAAGTCTGTAATGAATATGTTGGGTTTAAAAATTGATCGCCCTTCAACACTTATGTTAAGGTCATTAAATAAAGGAAAAACTAAACCAGAAGGTGTAGTTTTAAATGTGGCAATATCTGTTATGGGTGTTATATGTGTGGTAGACTTTCAGGTGATGAAAAATGGTACTGTTGCATACCCAATGCTGCTAGGAAGACCATGGCTAAGGAGAGTTCATGCAAGAAACTACTGGAATGAAGGTTTCATGACACTTGGATATGGTAGAGAGAGGGTGAAGATAAACGTGATCCCTCGACATCATAAGGCAAAACCTGTGGATTCAAGTGATGAAACTGATGATTGGACATCCTCTGATTACTCTAGTACCAGTGAAGTGGACACTGAAGATGAAGAAAGTGAGGTTGATGTTTCAGTCATGGATATCCTTCTAGTCACACCAACTCATGACCCCATAAAATTATCTGAAGAAGAAGTTGATGATTGTCTCCAACAAATAAAGATTGGTGATGTTGTGATGGAGAGTGAGAAGGAATCCTACCTCCAACTCTTTTGAAGGTACATAGACCTATTCACTTTTGATTACAAGGAACTCCGTCAAGTAAGTTGGGTAGAACATTCTATTGAGCTGGTAGATAGTGTTAAGCCCATAAAGCAAATGCCATATAGAATGAATCCTAATTTTTTGAAGACTGTAAAAGAAGAAATAGATAAGTTGCTTGATGCAGGATTCATATTTGCTATGGAGAATTCAGAATGGGTTTCTCCCATTGTGATCTCAATAAAAAAGAATGGGAAGCTACGCATTTGTGTTGATTACAGGAAACTCAATAAGGAAACAAAGAAGGATCATTACCCTCTTCCATTTTCAGATCAGATCTTGGACGAAGTAGCTGGCTAGGAATGCTATAGTTTTGCTGATGGATATAGTGGCTACAACCAAGTTCGTGTAGCAGAGAAAGATCAGTTGAAGACCACACTCACCAATCCTTGGGGAACGTTTGCTTATAGAGTTATGCCTTTTGGGTTGTGTAATGCTCCAACAACATTCTAGCGTTTGATGAATAGGGTGTTCGAACCCTACGTTGGGAACCTTCATCAGAGTATTTCTGGATGATTTTTACATCTATGGAAGAAAGTTGGACCACCTGCACCAGATGGAGACAGCATTTCAAAGTTTAGATGAAGCACAAGCCTCACTAAACCCTATAAAGTGTGTCTTTGGATGTTTTAAAGGTGTTTTGTTAGGGCATGTTGTATCCAGAGATGGTATTGGTACTAATCCTGATAAAGTTTCAAAAATCAAAGATTTACCATTTCCTATGAATAGAAGTAAGTTGAGATTATTTTTATGCCATGTGGGTTACTATAGAAGGTTCATCAAGAATTTCTCAAAGATTGCACAGCCACTAACCCAGTTCTCGAAGAAGGATGTTACTTATGAACCAGGAAATAAGGTGCATGAAGCTTTTGAGACAACTAAAGGAAGCCTTGGTGTCTTCACCTGTTTTGAAGAATCTAAATTGGAGCAGGCCATTCATTGTGTACACTGATGCCTCAGATGCAACACTAGGAAGTACTTTGAGCCAAAAGGATGAAAATGGGAATGAACATCCAATTTACTTTGGGAGCAGAACAAATGAGCAGTGCTGAGGTAAATTATACTGTAACTGAAAAAGAGGCTCTGGCTATCATTTTTGCTGTAAAGAATTTTAGAAATTACTTGCTAGGGCAAAAATTTCTAGTTATAACAGATCATCAGGCTCTAAAATATATTGTAAATAAGCCTAACCCATCAGGGAGGATAGCAAGATGGATAATTTTGCTACAAGAATTTGAATTTGATATTATAGATAGGCCAGGAAAGAAGCATGTCAATGTAGATGCACTCTCTCGAGCCTATGATGGTTTAGGATTATCTTGTGATGATGATGATTTCCCCTATGCAGCCTTGTTATCCCTTGACACAATCCCTAGTAAATACATAGATATTTAGAATTATCTGAATGAATTCAAGTTTCTTGATGGTGCCAATGCAAAGACTAAGAGAAAGATTACTTAAGCCAGTCGTCCATATTCTATTCTGCATGGAGTATTATTTCGAATAGGACCTGATGGACAGTACAAGAGGGCAGTTGGAAGAGATCAAGGGAAGGAATTGCTAGAAGAATTTCACAATGGTACATGTGGAGGGAACTTCTCTGGACAACTTACAGCAAGAAGGATCTTGGATGCAGGTTATCACTGGCCCACTCTTTTTAAAGATTGTTATAATTATTGTAAGACATGTGATATTTGTCAAACACATGGTAACCGTAAGACTTCATCAGCTCCATTATGCCCTATTCTTCCACTTGGTCCCTTTGAAAAGTGGGGAATAGACATTGTAGGTCCACTTCCAACTACCTCACGCCAAAATAAGTATATTGTAGTTGCCACAGATTATTTAACCAAGTGGGTTGAAGCTAGGCCATTGAAAACAACTCCCATGGATGAAGTGGCAAGGTTCATATATGAACGCATTGTCACCAGATTTGGTTGTCCATTAGAAATTGTAACAGATCAAGGAAGCCACTTCTATTAATGAGGTGGTAGAAGCCCTAGTCAATAAGTTTTCTATTAAGCACAGGAAGGCAACAACATACAAGCCAAGCACAAATGGACAGGTGGAATGAACAAATTTTGTTTTGTGTCAAATTCTAGCAAAAGATGCAGCCTTGCAGGTACATAAGTGGGATAAAAGGATTCATGCAACATTGTGGGCATATAGGGCAACATCAAAGTCAGCAACAGGATACTCCCCATTTCAGTTGGCTTATGGCATTGATCCAGTTCTTCCTATTGAGTTTGATATTCCCACTGTGAGAGTTATGAAAAATGAAAGGATGGATGAAAGTGATTCAGTAAAAGAAAGGTTGGTACATCTTCATTTTCTAGAGGAAATGAGGAAATAGCAAAGGATACAAGCTATAAGAAGAAAATGAAGCAGAAGGAATACTTTGATCAAAAGATCCGATGGTCTCCATTTCATGTGAATGACTTGGTTCTAGTATATGATTCCAGATACAAAAAAAAAAGACAGAGAAAATTTCTTCCAAAATGGATGGGGCCGTACAAAATAGCAGTTGTGCATGAAAATGGTACATATCGACTGGAGGAATTGTATGGCACTCCCATTACAAAATGGGTCAACCATGACAAGTTAAAGATTTTTCAAGCACCAGGATAGTCTACTCCAAGGACGAAGTAGAAGCTAGGAAGGGGGAAAATGTCGATTCTAAAATTTTCCTCCGTAATTTCTATTTCATTAATGTATGTATTAGGAATAGGATGTTGTTAAGTATAATTAGTAGTAGCGTCCGATAGAAGATAACGGTACTACTGGTACGCCGACACCAATAATGTATAGTATGGTAATAGTCAAAAGTACAATAGGAATGTTGTGGTAAAAAGTAAATATTTGTCGTAAGTGGTTCGGTAATGTTAAAATTTCAAAGTTAGGGTAATTAGAGAAGTAGGGTCTACATGATTAGGAATTAGAACTATTATATTGGTAATAAGGACGAGGAGTGAGGTCATAAATATTTTGTATATTTTATTTATAAAAAGTCTAAAAATGTGGAACCCATGCGAAATGATAAGGTTTATCTTATCCTAAAAGATAAGATTACATGCAAAGATAAGAGTTAAGGTCTGGAATATGATTTGTCGGAGTAGATTTCTTATCTATCTTAGAGATAAGGTGGATAAGCCTGAAAGTTCTATAAATAGAGAGGTCACCCCCCTCATTTAGCATAGAAGGAAGTAGTGAGAAATATTATGAGTAAGTGTGTACAGGAATCCATCATTTAGAAAGTGTGTTAAATAAGCTATTAAGAGGTGTAATTGTGAAGTTTCTCCCATAGTTATTGCTAGAAGGCAAGTGAAGTCAGTAACACTTGAAGTACCTCATGGATGAGATTGTAACAATTTCATGTTGATATTATAATTTACACTTATATTTCAGATTTGTCATCATTCCTTCATATCACAGTCTATGGTATTCTTGTGTTATATTTGTTGTTGTGTTTCTAGATTACATCCACCAAACTAAAAGCTGTGCATTAATAAATAATCATAACACGAGGAGTTCCCGGTGGAGAATTATCATAGTGCCGGATTAGTGATGACAGGTCGCATGAGGTAATTTTAACTTTTGGCATCGTTCCCAAGAGACATAAAGTATAAAAATGAGTCATGCCTTTGCTAATGCCCAAGGAGCCACGTGTCAAGCCTAAATTACATGCGGACCGGTGGGCCTTTGAAGTGATTTTTTTTCAAATTAAAAATGCGGACTAGCGGACCCGAAGATGGTTTTTTTTGACAAAAAGGTATCGCGGGACTATGGGGAAAATTTTGCATTTTTGTATTTTGGTGCTCAAAAGGGTTCAAAGTAGAATTTCGGACCTGCGGACCCATTCTGCTAACTAGTTTCTGCCATTTTGTACGGACCCAGTTTAAATATTCAAATGGGCATATCTTCTGATCGAGTTTTTGAAATCCAACAAATTTGGCACCATTAGAGAGATCTCAACCTCGTCTACATCATGGAGATCTGAGACTTTAATTTTGAAGAATTTAGGTGGGTAAAAATGGAAAACGTCTTCGTGCCATTAATATAGGATCTATTTGCTCCAACAACCAGATCGGATTTGATTTGATCCATCGTTCTTCCTCCTTCAACGTGCCAAACAAGTAATTGAGGAAGATTTGATAGATTTTGGGTGAATTCACAGGGGCATTGATGGACGATAGCTGAGTTTCAAATTATTTTTCCTGCCTCTCTCCTCTTCTCTGTGCTGAATCTATAAAATAAGGGGCGGGGCTCATTGTAAAGGGTTGGACATTTCTGTTTTGAACTCTCCCTTATTCCCTTGTCTATAAGTGAATTTGCAGAGTTTCCAAACCTCTCATTCATGTTGTAATGCAATATTTTGCCTCTTGGCCACTGTAATGCACTGTATCGACTTTTAGAGCAATAACATATGTTTGTGGATGATTCTTGACCCTCTCGTGTGTTTATTGTTACCTTCTAGTCTATCATTGCAGTTTGGTTATCTTTGCATGGCGTTTGCATTAACAGTTCTATGGTCTATGTTAGCTTGCAAAATGAGTGTTTAACATTCCTTTGGTACATCACCTCGTTAGCTTAGGTTTATATTTTTTTATCTTCTCAACCCTATCTCCTTGGTAAGATAGAGTAGGTTTAGAATAGATCCTCTACAATTTATTTGTGTGCACCTAAACAAAGGAATAGGAACTGACCTTAATCTGGAGATCTCTCTCAACTCGCAAGGTCCCACAACTTGAGAGACACTCCATGTTGTGTAATCACATTGATGGTCTCAAATCATCTAGTTGCAGGCACTCAGGGGTGCTATGATTCTGCACTAACACAACCTTCAACCACACTCGACCCCCCCGAGGTCGTGCCGGAGCAGCCGATGTTTGAATGTGTCTGGCTAACTATAGGAGGATCATTGACTAAGATCTCATAGTGTGATCTCCTGGTAGTTGAATTGGCAAAGGGGAGATTTAGAGGCTATGAATGGGTAGCGTAAATTCCCTATGGTTTGTTTTCCTAACTTAGATCTAAGTGTTGATCTAGTTTGAAGTCTCTTAATTAACTAAGATGAAGCTAATAATCCATGCTACTATTGAAAGGGAAACTAATCTAAAAAAATCACAAAACAAAAATATTACAATTACAAACAACAATTTGCTTCTATTCTAAATGATTAAAATATTTCTACACTAAAACTAAACAAGAAAAATAACCTAGTGTGGTTATTCACCTATGCCTGAGTGTATTGAAACTAAACTAACTTAAAACAATAATTTTTCCAAATGATCTACAATTTGTAGACCACCTCCTACTGATATTCTCTCCTTCAAATCCACAGGGATAGAAAGAAGAGGATCTGTCACCAGGAGATGCTATTAATGATTTAAACCCTCTTGGAAATTAACTAATTACTTGTAAATGAAATGAAATTGATTTCTACTCTATTTGATATGATGTAACAGTGATAAATTGTAAGAATGAAGGAAATCAAACAACAAATCCAACATGAAATTCACAGAATAGAGGTAAATCCAGTTGTGTAATAATTTTTTCCCTCGGTTTTGTTCCTTTCTTTCTCCGAGTGTTCATATGAGTCCAAGGGATTGGGAATGCAAGAACAATGGCAGGAGGATGGTGCTTGAGCAATGGTAGCTTGAAGGCAATCTTTATGTAATGCAAGTAGTAGAGAGATAGCACAAGAGATCTGAGCTTGGCTATGCAATTCCTAGCAAGATTGTGGTAGCAATACAATGCAAGATACACAAAATTATTAGGCCCTTTGCTTTAATACAAGCATGAAATATATAAGATTTGGGTTGGGATGTGCCTTCATGCATGAGGCAAGAAGAGACAATTTAAACTAATTAAATCTATTTGAAAATAAAAGAGGAAAGGAAAACTAAGCCATCAAGACTATTTTTAGGCAATTTGGCTCACAAACGCACCCTAAAAATCGAGTTAAGTGAACCGTCACGTGTGAAAAACACACATGAAGAGTTCTGGAAAAATCATTCAGGATTGTCACTCTACACAGGGAGGCGGTCCCAGGACCACTACCCAAGCCTTAGAGGTGGTCCCGGGACCGCCGCCTAAGCCTGGGAGGCGGTTCTGACACTAAAGCTAAAACATGCACATAAATGAGCGAGAAGCTGGAAGAAAATGTGGAAAAGATAAGTAAGGATGTCTAGGATAAAAATATACACTATGAATGGGTTTTGGAGCTCGAACACCTTCTTAAAGGACATGAATCATCATTGGGGACTTTTGTAACCGTTTTCTGACAATGTAGCACATGCAATTTTGGGTGCTTACAGGTACATAGTTGGAATTTGAAAAAAACATATTTGGTAACTTAAAAGTGACTTAAAGGTGACTTAATAGAAACTAAATTGCAACTTCAATTAATCAAAATTTTGTGGTGTACTATGGGGAGGTAGCTTCTTCATAACCAAATAATGAACATAATTCTCAAATTAAGACAATGCATGTTTCAATAACTTCAACCTTGCAAATGAGATTTGCTGACATTCATTAATTTTATGTGAAATAAAGTATACCTCAAGATAAGCTAGCTAATGGTATAACTTCTCCACATTAACCTTTTTATCATATGGTTGAATTTCAATGTTTTCCTCATCCTTGAATGGAGGTAGAGCTTGGTTTGCATGGGGTGGTTCTTCAATCCTCTCACGTTTGGGAGCATCCTCCTCATTTAATTTTAGTTCCTCCATCAAAACACCAAGATTATCCATAATGGACCCCAACCTCTCCAACTTCTTCATTAAAAGAGAAATACTTGCAACATCCTCCCCCACCTTGCAGAATCATTCTTCAGTTGTATAATTCTCCTTATAAAAAAAATAAGAAATGATTCTCGCTTGTTTCTTCCACTTCTTGGTGGAAATATATTCGTGTAAGGAATTGAGTCACCTTTCCCAGAAGCACTTATTACTTGGATAATGAACATAAACTGTAAACAAAAGTTTTAAAACCACACAAAAAAATGGAACAAAAATTACAAAAAATGTTAGAAAACCTTTTATGGTAAAATGGAAAACCTGCTATGATATTAACGTGATCCGTAAACTAGTTGGATATTTCGTAATAGGTTTCATCAACCTAGATACTTCTAGTTCCAACCCAAAAAGTGATTAAAAATAACTCAAATTTACATACAACAAGAGTTATAACATGATGGGAATAAATTTTCAATTGATACAACACATACAAGAGAGATAAGAACAATTGCAAGTACAAAAGAACACAAGATTTACCTTGGAGAAACCCAATAAGGGAAAAAACTCTAGTGGGTGAGGCATTAGAACTCCCATTCACTATGTAATTCATATTTTTTACATCATATTGTTAGGGTAAACTTAGTTTACTAGGTTAATTTATGCATTTACCTTAGTTAATTATTACATTATGGTAAGTTATTATAGTTTGTTATTAACCAGAAATTGTTTGTAATTGAGAACTATATTCCCGTAGCAAATTTTATGTCATTATTGTAATTATTATATGGTTATATATTATTGAAACCATATATTTGGATTTTTCTGTACACAGGATTATATTATTGTTGCATAGTTGGAACTACCTTTTTTGTATGTACATGACTGTGCAATATCTATAAATATTGTAGTCATTCATTCTGTAAATGATTTGATTGATTATTAATAAAAGTCTAAGGCTTCCATCCCTATTCTACACTTTCATTTTGTAAATTGTTTTGACTTTAAATACAATTATTTCCATTTCCTTGTATATGCGCTAAGAGCATTTTGTGGATAGTGGAGAGTTGTTAGAGTGTTTGGTCTAGGGAGGTTAGGGGTTCAACCCCCACCCCAAAACACTAAGTTTTTAAACTATTTCGAGTTTGGTGGTAATTCTAGCAACTTTTGCAATAGTTAGCAGCCAAAACTCCACTAAAATCCCTAGTTACTGCTAAACCCCCCTCTATTTTTATAAAGAAAAACCCTAAAAAGGGTCAAAACATTCTCCTAAACTGTCTATTTTTTTATTCTGAGGAATATTTTCTAAAGGGGGGTCACTTAAAACTACATTTTGAGCCTTTTTGCGGTTTTTTGCTTAGGGAGCCAAATTGAGCTCTGGAGACAACCAGGGCCCCGCAAAACAAAAAAAATTCCTGTCATTTAATTTTTTCAGAATTTTGGATGTAATTGTATATTTCAGTGTATTGTACTAATTTGCAGGTTTCCATATTCAACCACCAAATATTGTAATTGCTTAAAAACTGGCAAAGTTTTGTAATAAAAAATAATACAAATTTGGTTCTGAATCACTCACAGGATCTTCGGATCTCATCCGTAGCATTCAGTATAAATAGTGCCTATGGGAAGCGCTTATGGGTAAATTCACTGTGAACTACTACTGCACTTAATGCCTAATATAGTTACAACAACGTCTTCTAGGCATTAACCCTTTAAATCAATGGGGAGTAATAAGGACACAATCCACACACTTTGAGATCTCCCATCTGTCTGTGAATGATTGCATGACGTAAATCCAGACAATGAAATTATCCGAGTATATAGAAAAGTTACATGTGCATATGAGGATATTACTTTGAGCTAGGTGTCAATAATCACACAAAACCCTTTCAGTACTATCTTGGTACCACGTATCAGAATCTTTCACGTATGTTAACACCTCTTTCATGTACTTCCGAGTATATAGAAAGGGTGAGATTCTTCCACTTACTGATGGGTATATCAGAAGGGCACGTATATATAAAGGTTCGGTATATCAGACATGACAGTATATAGATTGGGAGACCATATACCTGGAGTGATAAGAGCCTTACCCTTTGTCAGTTGATTCTGCAAAATGGGCACCAATGCCCCCAAGTTCTTTCTTCTAGATTCACAACTTCTAAGAGGGAATAAATATGCAACATGGAAGACAAAAATCAAAACACAACTTGAGTTTAAAGAGATTTGGAATGTTGTGGATGGTTCTGTAACCAGATCAACAACTGATATAACAAAACAATGATAATTTGATAGATCTAATTAGAAGGGCAAGCTGATAATATTGTTCGCAGTGTCCGACGATGTGTAACCCCACATTTGTGATGCCAAAAAAACCAAAGAAGCATGGGATAAGTTGAGCATATTGTACGAGGCCAAGAACAAGAATGTCATACTGAATTTTTAGAGAGTTAGTTACAAACACTGAAGTTTAAACAAAATGAGAAAATAGAATCTTTCTTAAGAAGAGTTGCAGAATTAAGGGCTTCACTTCTAGCCCTAGGAGAGGATGTCACTGATGAATCTAGTCATTTCCCATTGTTCTGAGAGCACTCCCTCCTTCATATCAAATTTTTGTGATGACACTAAACTTGTCGGATCAGACAGTAAGTTTTGACAAACTGGTAAACCTACTGCAACAAGAGGAAGCAATGTAAAATAAAAATGATGAAGAGGAGTAGGTAATATCTTCTCATCAGAAATGGAAAGGAAAAGGAAAAGGCAAACCTAATTCCTATCAAAATTCCCAACATCAGAATCACCATCAGCAAGGGGACAAGCAACAAAAGAAGAAATGTCCTATCTACAAAAGAGGACATGAGTTACAAGATTGTTGGTTCAATACCTATAAGAAAGGTTCATCAAGTAATTATCGACCTCAACACCATCAATCTCACAAGGGAAATTCAAACTACAATCAAGGGTAGAAGAAGGGGAACTGGTGAAGAAATCCCCATCAGCAAGGAAATATAGCTGAGCAAGAAGAAAATTCAGATAATGAAGACTTCTTGTACATTGCTTGATCAAGTGAAATCTCCACATCATCTAGTGATGCCTGGTATAATGATTTAGGATCCACTCGACACATGACTGGCCACAGATGCTGGTTTACTTCAATGAGGGACACACCTTCAAAAAACCATGTTTCGTTAGGTGATGATTCTTCATACACAATACAGGGGATTGGGAACATTTCTCTACCTCTTGGTTCACTCAATTGTAGATTATCAGATGTACTATATGTCCCTGGGTTGACAAAGAATCTGCTATCAGTTAGTCAACTCCTAGATCATAATTTGAAAAATTGACTTTGATACTCATTCCGAGCAAGAAAATGTGTTTAATTCGAGACAAATCACGAGGCTCGAAAATAGTTATAAAAGCCTCCAATGTGGGATGCATGTTCCAGCTTGATTTTGTCCATAGAGATGATCAGGCACTTGTGGCTAAGAACTCTACCTCTGCACAATTGTGGCATCGGAGACTTGGTCACATTAGTTTCAAGTATCTCGAAACACTTCATCGGTACAATATGGTAAAAGGATTGCCATCTCTCTATAAGGATACAGATAAGTGTCCTCACTTCCTAGCAGGAAAACAACACAGATCTTCATTCCAGAAGAGTACTTATCGAGCTCATGGTAAGCTTAATATGGTTCATATCGATCTTTGTGGTCCGATGCAACCAAGTCATTATGGATTTCAGTACTTCATGCTTTGTGTTGATGACTATTCGAGAAAAATGTGGATATATTGTCTTCGTAAGAAAAGTGAAGCTTTTGAAACTTTCAAGAAGTTCAAAGTGGCTATTGAGAATGATATTGGTCATCACATTAGAACTCTCTGCTCAAATCGAGGGGGGAATTCACCAGTAATGATTTCAAAGCCTACCTACAATCTCATGAGATTCGTCGAACAAATTCTTCCTCCACACACACGCAAGCAAAATGGTGTTGTTGAGAGAAGAAACTTCATACTATCATGGAAATGGTGCGTTGCATGATCAATGATTCTGGACTAGCGAGGACATTTTGGGAAGAAGTAACAAAGACAATCAGTTATTTGTTGAACAGAGTGCCCACAATTTCTCTTGATGGAGTAATGTCATATGAAGCATGGTCGAAGAAGAAACCATCTGTTGCACACTTCAGAGTATTCGGGTGTAAAGAAAGTATGCACATACCCAAGTAGAATAGAAAGAAGTTGGATATGAAATCACAAAAACTCATCTTCATTGGCTACAATGAAGAGACTCTTGGGTACAGATTGATGGATCCTAAAGACCAGGAAATTCTACACCAGCAGAGATGTTGAGTTTTTTGAGAAGAAGGAAGTAGAGACTCCTCCTCCAGACTCATTTGATGTAGATTTTTCACCTATTGTAAAAACAGAAGCTGATGTTCCCACAGATGATGATGATGGGGATGATGGTGATGATCAGATAGAACCATAACCCATGGGAGTAAGTTCATCATATGCCCAAGTGGTATACTAACATGATACGAGATGAAAAATTGGATGCTCCACTGGATACATCCACCACTTGGACCACGGACTCACAGTAAAACATGAGAAGAAGTAAACTTTGCTTTGATGAGTAGAGTTATTGAATCTAACAAGCCCTCTACATTCCAGGAAGCCCTATAGTCAAAATCTTGGAAAGATGACATGGATGTTGAATATCATTCAGTGATGAAAAATAACACTTGGTAGCTTGTCAATCTTCCACCAGGGAAGAAACCCATTGGTTGCAGATGGATATTCAAGACGAGGTACAAATCAGATGGGACCATAGAAAAGTATAAAGAAAGACTGGTAGCAAAGGGGTATGCACAAAAAAAAGGCATTGAATATGAGGATACATTTTCTCCCACAGCTAAGATCAAAACAATCAAGGATGATCTTCGCTCTTGCTGCACAGTTTGGTTGGAAATTCCTTGCAATTGACGTAAAAAGTGCCTTTCTAAATGGATATTTACAAGAAGAAGTCTACATGACTCAACTTGAGGGATATGTTGTACCTGGTCAAGAAGAAAAGTATGCAGACTCAGGAAATCTCTGTATGGCCTTAAACAGGCACCCCGGGCATGGTACATCAAAATAGATGAGCATCTCATACAACATGGATTTGTTAGAAATCCATACGATCCCAATCTCTACCTCAAAAATAAAGGGGGGAGATTGTGATTATTGTTGTCTATGTCGATGATCTAGTCATCACTAGCAGTTCAGTGAAGATGATCGATGCAACAAAGAAAGATCTTAAACGATCATTCGACATGACATATCTCGGGCTGATGCACTACTGTCTTGGATTGGAAGTATGACAGAAAGAGAATCACATATTTTTTTCTCAATTGAAATATACCAAGACAATGCTCAAGAAATTCAAGATGATGGATTGCACACCTATTGCTACACCTATGGAGAACAGATTGCAGTTATCTCGTTCAGATCCATCTCCTGATGGTAAATGCCACTCTCTATCGGCAGTTGATTGGGAGTCTCATTTACCTGACCTACACTAGACCAGATATCAGCTTTGAAGTGAGCTATCTATCATGGTTCATGCAGGAACCTAGAGTTTTTCATTGGAAGAAAGCAAGGCGGATCTTGAAATATCTCAAGGGAACAATAGATCTTGGTCTAGAATACAAGAAGAATGAAAACTTCTTCTTTTTCTGGATATTCGGATTCAGATCATGCAGGTAATATTGATGACTAGAAAATCCACTTCAGGATTTGAATTCTTTTTGGGATCTAGACCAATATCATGGGGAAGTAAGAAAAAACACTTTGTTTCTCACTCTTCTACAGAAGACTGAGTATCGTTCTGTAGGAGAACCTGTCTATGAAGTGATATGGCTACATCACATACTTGAAGGACTTGGAATACCACATGACAAACCTACCACCATGTATGTTGATAATGAAGGTGTTGTCTCAAACTTGTTCGCAATCTAGTTTTTCATGAAAGAACAAAGCACATTGAGGTATAAGTACATTTCATATGCGAGCATGTCTTGAAACACAATATACAGCTTCAATTTTTTCCAACAGACTGAACAACGAGAATATATCTTCACAAATTCACTTACACATGACAAGTTTGAGTTGTTCAAAGAGTTCCTCTCCTCATCCCTTGAGGTAATGCAAAATTAAGGGGGAGAATGTTAGGGTAAACTTATTTTACTAAGTTAATTGTGCATTTACCTTAGTTAATTATTACATTATGGTAAGTTGTTATAGTTTGGTATTAACCATATTTTTTTTGTAATTTGGAAACTGTATTCCCGTAGCAAGTTTATGTCATTATTGTAATTGTAGTTCTTCCAGGCCAATGTAGTTCTCCCATAAGCTAGGGAAGAATATGATAAGGTATATGAGGAATTAGTTTTGTTTGTATTCAGCTGTACAATGACATATAAGTATTGCGAAGGTCTTATGTAAATGGTTGAGTCTAGAGTGAAAGTGGAAATCTTTAAAATTCGATATCGATGGTTGGTCACATTTATAGTGGTAACACAATAAGTAATGGAGGATTTTGAATGGTAAGAGGTGACAAAAAGGAGCCATCTAATTGATAAGAACCATAACGAGTCTTCCAAAACCAGAGATTGGCTTATGAACATAAGACCCTAAAAACTCGTTGCCTGATGGACCATTCTACTTAGGGTGAAATCAAAGTCATATGAGTCATGAAATGTCTTGTTTGCGGTAAGTCCCTTGATTTAAGATAGAATAGGGTGAAAAGGAAATAAGGTGAAAATGGTTGGTTTTAGCGTAACTCTAGTATTCAACTTGCATGTTGACCTAGCAAGAAACCCGTGATTAAAAAAAAAGGCAATCCATGACAAAAAAGATAATCATTTTCTTCATTTTATTGTTTTTTTTGATAGACTAATCGATGAGGGAAGTCTATGTGGGATGAGTATATTATCAGAACCTTAAGGTCTTAGTGAAGCTGATCAACTGGAAAATTTTGAATATTTTATTTTGTTTTTGCAAGGATAGTCATTTTTTATGATAGACTATAAGTGATGTATAGATAAACTTTGTATAGTTGTCCTTTGAGGGAGTAGTCTATTTATAACAGTCGAGATTTGAGAGATTAGATTTCATCCCTTTTGAGGGAGTCATCTCATTGCTGGATAGTTTTTACTCAAGGAGCTTAAATCCCATTTTACTTTTGTGACGTTTAAGTCATGGACAAGACTATAGAGGAATATTAGGTTCTTGTTTAGAAGACAAAACCATGTGAGCACACAGAGGTTAACTATGAAAGAGATGGTTTCGAGTGATGAATGACCATGGGATTCACATATGTTGAAAAATTGTTTCTTGAAAGTATCACATGATAATTCATGCCATGAGTAGAGCCATGGTACTCATATTGAAGATAAGGATGAACAGGTGATGGGTAATCACATGATTCTTGTTTAGTCATTGATCCTCAAAATAGGTAACATGGCTAAGGTGAATGGTTTTCAAGGGATGAGTGGTCAATAGACACGAAGGTGATATAGGACTTAAATTTCAACAATAAATTGGTCAAAGATGCAAGGCATTGAGCGTGCTCACAGTTTGGGTTTACCTTCGAGTGAAGACAATAATGATAAGCACTTGTTCTATGACATAGGTATGAGTGAAATATAGGGTCTATGTGGACAATTAGGAGCTTAATCATTTCCATGGTGGAATTACTTTTCTCCTCTTTGATTACATGTTGATATATTCCTTCAAGACGAGGTCAATGACTCGTGAAGGTTTGTACCTTGTGTTACATCGTTTAGATATCAAGTTTTTGGTAGATTTGGATATGGATCAAGAGCATTAAGACAACGTTCATCTAACAACTCAAGTTGTGCTTAAACAGTCATGGTGATAATTCATCATCGTTGAGCATGTCTTGTAGTGAGATGTGGAGATATGGAATCTAGACCTTTAATGTAGGCAAGACAAAATCGGTACCGTAGACTAGATAAACGTGTAGCTATAGTCAAAGTTGAAATACTAGTGCGATAAGCCCACAAGGACAAAAGGAATGGTTACGATATTATGGACCACAATTTTTGGTTCAATAATAGGCATATCAGCATAGGACCAAGCAAAAGGTTGTTATGGTCCCGAGGAAATGAAGTAGAATGTAGTTCTTGTTCAGCAGCATCTAAATATTGGCCTATCTTTAAGATGTGTGGGTCATCCTAAGTGTTAATGTTGATTTTGATGGTCGATTCGTTCAACATGGTTTACGTCTCAGAAGGTAACGACTGGTGAATATAATATTCTTTTACACCAAGGTAAGTGAGGATAGACTCATCGTCTTGACACTAAACAATGTTAATATAAGGTGTATCATTCTCGATCATGTCAGGATATAAGAAGGAAAAAGAAGGAGCCTCACCATAGCATTGATAACTTTTTAGGTCCAAGGGAAATCGTGTTCACGAATTGTTTTTTAGGAGGAATAGCTTCAAGATCTATGGACTCCGTGGGTTAAGGTGGTGACATTGGTGAAAGGGGTGGAGAATGAAGCTTTGAACTTCATCCTCAATGAGGTCGATAAGGGCAATTGTTTGAATGATGGTGTGGGATAAAGACAATGCCACTGCAGGATCTTTGTGTTTACGGGTGGTACATATGCAATGATGGTATGATGACCTTGTTCATAAAATCTAAATTTGATAGTTTTCTAAGTACAATTTCCCTTTCTTAGAATCACAATGCGAGAAGGAAAGTGTGGGTGAAGTGGTGGTTAGTGAGAGATTGAAGGTTAGATGAAAATGGTCGTGAAATGGGACAATGGAGGTTCGAGTGAATATGTGCTGTAGTATCAATGTCCCCCAAATGTTAGGTTGATGCGAAGGTGGTTAGGCCCATAAAGGAAAACCTCTTCGATGTCGATAGTTCATAACAAGGGTGTTGGTGCAATCTTTCCATACTCTTAACTGATGATATCCAGAATGCAGATCTGATTTGTAGAGTTTAGTTACAAGCTCTTGGTAGTGAGGCATGTAATAAAAAAGCTTACATATAGGCAAGTAGAACTGTGGGTAGCGATAGATGATTCATTAGAGAGAGGTTTTGGTTAATCCTGTAAGTCAATATGAAGTCAGTTAAGATTCCATTTTTGTTTTAATTAAAGATGTAAGTTGGTGCTCCCCAGGTGATTACACTCAACATTATTAAATACTTTAGAATGGCATAATTTGAAAGTTGCTTATAGGCATTAATCTCTAGAACTCAATGGTTTCATTTAAGATAGGCTGCCATTGGAAATATAGTCTTTTTCATTGTTTAGAAATGGTGAAGTCAAAATCTTTTTTTGTTGGACTAGATCCTGGTATTGATCTATTTGAGAAAATATGCAAAGTCTTGTGTATGCATGTACATAAAGGAAAGATAATGCTAGTTTTGGGAAATGTGGAATTTACCTCCTGAATCAGTATGAATCTGAAATTCAAATATGATTACATAAAGCATGCATTCCTCTTGATAAAATATGGCCTTTTTGAGCTACATAGTTGATCATTTCAAACCGAGTTTTTATGCACCCTTTTTAGTTCCTTGAAGTTAGTCTTCGGAATTTCTACAGATTTAGTTCTGAAACACCCAGATATGCTTCCACAAATAGTCGCATAAGTTCAGTTCTAGATCAGCTAACCAGATTCACACCAATTATTGTGACTCATAAGACGCTAGAGGTGCCACATACGTGTCTACCTCCATTGTGAAGCTTGGTAATTCTACAGGTTTAGTACCAAAAAGACACTTACATCAATCTGTGTGGACATCATTAGTTCCAGATACTTGAAAGTCCATAGTATTTATCCATTTTCAAGCTAGTTTTATATTTTAATTTAGTAAGCTAACTTGTTATAGAATAAAAGTTAGTTCTGGAACTTGCAATTCATAGTATCAAAGAATATTTAGTTACGGAACTTTCATAAAAGGCCATGATAGCTTTAGTTCTGGCACTTGCTTAAAAGGCGTAACCCACTTTTCAGCTTGTTTGTCGAACTACTGCATACAAAGTATGACTATGTTGTTAGTTGTTAAACATTTTTTTAAAGGATGGTGAATTGTGAATAATCATAGATTCCCCCAACGAATTAAAATAACCTCCAAGAGGTCCTTTATTAGGCTCATACTTATACTCATCCTTGACAAGTACCTCATTCATATTCCCTACATGTTTTACCCTTGAAGCCCACTATAACTTTTAGTGAGTTGTAGTACGAGGAAAAGTTTACCTGCCGAGCATTATAAGTTCTTTTTATTTCCAGCCACAGGATTAATTTTTTTTCCAAAATTCTTCCATGTACCCTTCTTGGTTGGATAGCAATGATGTTTTAAGAAGCATTCCCATTTTTCTACCATTTCCTCTACAGTGGCAGGACTATGCACATCCACCTCACCACCTATGATAGTGATACTGCACCCCGTGGATGAAATTATATTATTCAAGTTTTTTCATTTGTTCTACAATCACTACAGTCACATTGACAAGCTTGGAAATACGGAAAAGGCATTTGGTCCCAATCATATCTGTTACCGATAGTTTTCCTTCTAAGTTAAGGTTTGAGAATAAAATCAATGTCATTCTTCTTACCAAAAGTCATTGTAGAAGATTGGGGAAACTAAATCTTCCTAAAACAGTGAGATTAGACTTTGACTCTAATAATATATCTCTCTCCATATTTTGTGGAGATGGAGATCTTAGTTGTTAGGATTAGAATAAAGATAAGATCAGATTGTATTTCCTAAAATAATGAGTTGGTTGGATGCATGAATTATAAATGCAACCTTTCACACTAAAATATGTAATTTTTCTCTCAAGAAATAAAGATCTGTTCTTTCTTTCCAATATTTTGAAGTAAAGTGATTCTGAAAGTTCTGAATTAAAAGTATGAATTAAGTCATCTTCCAAGAAATGAGTTGACCACTCATTCCAAGGAAGATGGATCAATGTGTTGATGTTTATTTCGTTATTTCAGCAGTTTTTCTTTTGTTGTAAATTTCTATTTTTTTATGTTATGTAATTTATTTTGTGAAACTGCATGTGTCTTTTCTTCTTTACTTTATTTTCAATTCATAAATTTCTTTTATGCAAGTGTATTTACATTTCTACAAGTGTGATTTCCTTTATGCAAGTGTGCCTTTATATTCCTGCAAGTTTGATTTCCTTTATGCAAGTGTGTTTACATTTTTACAAGTGTGCCTTTAAATTTCTTCATGTGTGATTTATTTTATGCAAGTTTGGATTGTGTTTAAAGAAGATGTTTTCCAAGATCTTCTTCTCTTAATGCGTACAATCTTCAGACACCAACCCGGATTGACATTATTAATGGCGAGGATTGACGAACCTCATCATTGGGTTTGGGAGAGATGGCGACATCATTGGTGGATGGGGTCGTGGGCGAAGGAGAAGTGGGGTTAATGGTAGATGCCTTAACTGGTATAAGGACATCATTAGGTCGGTACAATATGTTGCAAGTTTTGAAGTGTGATGGGTCAGCTGGGATGGTATAGTTATGCCCTTCATTTTCAAATTTTACACAATGGTGTAAAGTTAAAGGAGCAAAACCCATGACGATAATCCAAGGTATGCCGAGCAATAGATTATACTGGAATCCTCCCTCTAATCCGTAGAATAATTATGGGACATTGCGAGGGCCTATGCGAATGTGAAGAATAATGGTGCCAAGGGTGGAGGTGATGGCATCATTAAAGGAGCACAACATAACTGGGTTATTATGCATACAATTTGAAGAGATGCACATTTGATTGTACGCATGGGAGGAGATGATGTTGATGATAGTACCACCATCGATCATATTGTGTCATACGTGTATGTTATCGATATAGATGAAGATAAAAATGGCGGGATCAAGGTCATCTGACTAGAGAGGTACAATCTCCTCATCAGAGAAACTGAGGGCGAATACTTGATGAGTGGGCATGGGGGTAGAAGAAAGAGATGATTTGGTAAGAGAGGTTGCATGATGTGGGGTGAGAATGGAGGCTACTAGTGTGTGGTCATAAAGGTAAAAATTCGATGGATTGCAAAACCTCCATAAGGGTTTGTTTATGAGATTCAAAAGTTTGGATGAGATCGTACAAAATACATCTTTAGAGGGGATTGATGTAAATGTTTTATCATTGCACGATGAGTGACCCCATCAGAAATAGGGTATGCAGGTCCTCGAATGGTGATTTTGGGCGTGGGTGCAGATGGTGTTAGGAAATAAGAGATAAAATATGCGGAAAAATCCCTCATAGAATCACAACAATAGAAACTAATATGCAGAAAGTATTACAGATCTCAAATAAAAAAACAGAATAAAATAACACAACACAAAGAGACTATATTTAATGTGGTTCACCCAATTTGGGCTATGTCCACCAAGAATCACTTGCTCAGATTTTATTACAAGTCACCGCTCTCTCAATACAATACCAAAATTTGTTTGGAGCTATGCTCAACAAACTCTACAGAATTCACACAAAAATTCAAACCCATGTGCAATGTTACATAATTCCTACCAGATGCACAAAACCACATAAGTGGACAACTGCTTAACCAGTTTTACAAAACCGTGGGTATAAAAACCATGGGCCAAAACCATCCCATAAACATATGGGTCAAAATCCCACCCATATGAGAAAAGAACTTTTCCCGGTATATTTGGCACATTTTTTCAAGGCCAATTTTTTTTTCTTGGGGGCTGCGCCCTCGAACTCCGACGAGACAACTGTGGAAAATGTACAATACTCTTAGTGTACAATTTTCAACACTTTCACACATAAAAACAGGCTCCACAACCTAAAAAATGTTATATTGGGCACGAGATTGGCTGATGGGCTAGTTGCTTTTTATTTTCCTTTATCCTTCTGGGAACGGGTGGCAACTTGGACCATGTTAATCTGAGAGAAGGCGGTAGACAGAGAACGTGTGTCATGAGTAGTGTAATGAAATGAAGGGAAAAAAATCTAATGGGGGGAAGAGCCTTGTGAAATGAGTAGGGCACACTGCCATTTGGGCGATGGTTTAGCTAACTCTCTAATATGGACCATGTTGATCTTGAATTTTGGAGGTGGAAAAAAATGGTTTTGTGGGTGGAGATGTAGGTTGTTGAAGAAGTGAGGGACGATGATGTGTGGTGATAGGTGAAGGTGGAACATTGTCCTCATCGAGAAAATCATCGTCGTCAAAGTTTTGTTCAGGAGGACAAAGTAGGAGAAGAATAGCTTTTAGAGCCTTACAATTTTCTACATCGTGTGCCTGGCACACAATGATAGGCAAAAATCTTAGTTTCATCAAACCCTTTTGGTTTGGGTTTGAGAGGGTCGTAAGGTCGAAGCGGTGGTAATGTGATGACATAATTCTCTAAGAGGTTGGTTAGAATGTTGGCGTAGGACGCTGCCAACTGGATCACAATGGGAAATGAGTGTGGGTTTGGGTAAAGGTGCAGATGATCATGAGGGAAGAGGCATTATAAGAGGTGGAATGGGTTGGACCACTGGTTTGGTAAGTGGTACTGTCTTAGGTTTTGATGGCATCTTATTGGGTAAAGGTTTGGTAGAAGAGCTAGCAACGGAAGGTTTTGTTGGTTTAACTACCTTATTGGAGGGTAGTGGGTCCTTGTCTTTGGGTTGTACCTTCTTTGGTAAAGGCAACACGGGGGTACATGATGCAGAAGGGAAAGCAGATGGTGGAATAGGACAGGTTACCCATGGGGACAATAGAGTCATGGTGGAAGTGGTTGGTAAAGGTTGGGTGGATGGTAGGGGTTGAATTCGTATAGGAAAAGTTTAGGTTATAGTAACTAGTGGAGGTATATACGGTAAGAAATGTACGGGTAAGGGCAAGGGTGTTTATCATGCAAGTAAATGAGGTGTAACGAAGGATCATGATGAAGCAGGAAGTTTCTTAGCTTTTGACTGGCCTTGGGTAGGAGATTGTTTAGCCAGGGTTGATGGATGGGGCCCTAGGATGGATGGAAGGGAGCGAAGGTGACAAAGGTGTGGTAGGTGAGACTGGTCTATGTGGCCTAGAAGGTTAGGTCTTCATTTTAGGTGGAGGAATAATTTTGGTGCGGGTTTGGGAAGACATGGCTAATTTCAATTTGACAGGTGGATAGGTAAGGCTTGACATCGGCATGACACCCAAGGTAGTGATCGGTCTAGATGCAGATGAAGATATAGGTGTGGGTAGGTTCTTAGGCATTGGAATGGTTTTAGTTCATGGGTAAAGGTTCGGATGTAGGTAGAGGTGATGAAGAAGAAGTCTGTTTCGATAGGCATGGTCTAGGGTCGATCTAGTTGTTATAAATACCTTTGGATAGATCGTGGAGGTATCCTCCGACAACATTTGCATTTGAGTCGAAAAGGGGAGCTGAATACGTCCCCAGATCATGGAATTATCAACGTAATCCAAGCGATCAGCCAACCGTGAAAATGGGACTGCTATAGGAGGAGGTGTAGTCAGTTTGGTGGTAATCCATGTAAAATATGTCTGTGAGACAGGGAATCTATTAGCCTCGGACTCTTATGGGTAAAAGAACCAAGATCAGGTCAATGGGATCCTGGGATGCTGAGGGAGAATTCTCCCCAATAGGTAGTGGTGTGTTTGAAGAATCTCCCATGGGTAGGAGAGATGGTAGGTGGGGTGAGGTAGAATTATCCTTTGGTGGAGGAGAAGGTGAGGATGATTCTCATGTGGATGGGAGAGTTAATATTGTTGACTGTTCAGTAGGTTGCAAGGTAGATGGTGAAATGACATCAATAGAAAATGTGGGTTCTTCCAGTGAGAGCAGGGGGAGATGAAGGGGACTCCTCTGAGGGTGAAGGAGTAGAAGAGGTATGCTCCTCTGTGGGTAGAGGAGCTTGTTCTAGAATTTCCTCGATAGATGAAATAGGTGAAATTTGAGGAACGGTTGGTGCGATATCAAAAACTATGTGGACTTCACGGACATTGTTATCACTGGTTGAAGGTTCACTATTTTGATTAGATGATGGTTTATGGTTAGGGAACGACTTCTTAAAGATGTGTAAATTTTGATTTGCTAGTGCATTCGGGTTGTCCATGACGAGATCTCCATTATCTATCATTTCCTAGACAATGTTCTTAAAAGTTATGCAATTACCGTCACTATGGCCTTTGACGCAATGATAATTATAGTAGTCATGTTCCTTATACCATGCAGGCATAGGACGAGCAGGATTGAAACCAGTATGAGGTTTTATGGGGGGAAGTGTAATGGCTCTAGCTTTAAGAAGATTTTCTAAAGTTGAAGAATAGGGCTCTCCAATTGAAGTGTACTTCCATTGTTCCCGCCGGAACTGAAAGGTCTGGACAGGGGAAAGATTGGAAGAAGGTTTGGCTTGATTAGAGGGATGAGATGGACCAGACTTTGAGAACTACCGCATTGGCAGATCCTTTGGCTTTTGAATAATTATTTTGGGGTTTTGAAGATGAAGAAGAATCGTTTGATTTGAACGGGGAGTTCTTGTTTTGTAATTGGATTTTCTTTTCTTCAATGGCATGAATTTCTAGCTTTCATGCCATGGTGAATGCTTCGTTGAAGGTACGAAAGGTTTGTACCTACAGAGTTGGTGAGATGTGTCTAGCACAAGCTCTAGTGAACAACTCAATAAGTTCAACTTGAGGTAACTGGAATGTCAATTGGTTGATAAGACTTCGCCAACGAGCAACAAAATCTACGATAGATTCATCATCATACTATCGTGTTGAATATAGGTCGGTCATGGTGACCTTTTTGACTACATTGATCGAGAAGTGGTTCAAGAATGCTTGAGCCACTTGGTTAAAGGAGTAGATGGAATGTCTAGGTAAACTGTTGTACCAATCTAAGGTGGGTCCTATTAGGGACATGGGGAATGTTCGTAAGAGCAAAGCATTGTCATGGGAAATTAGGTAACACCCATGTTTGAATGACCGCTAGTGTTGTTGCGGGTCCTCTTTACTGTTAAAACGGTTGAACTTGGGCATTTCCCAATGCACGGGGTATGGGTGAATAGGAATGGATGGATGAATAGGCTCATTACAAATTTCGTCATAGGTCAAGGAGTTACGAGAGCCGAGAAACTGATGCTTCTAATGTCTGCATCTTTTCCATCATCATCCTAATGAGGTCATTGGTGGGTTGTGAGGAATGGGTGCCTCCTGCAGTAAAGGGAGGTTGATGATGGGTGTATGATGTGGATGGCATCCCAATACATGGGGGTGCCGAATATGAAAATTGTGAAGGGGGATAGATACAGGCGGAATGTACCATGAATAAGTGATAGATGAGATTGGGGGTTGTTGGTGATGCATGTAAATAGGTGGGGTGGTCGCAACAAATCTCATGGTAATGGGTGGTAGAGACCGAGGGATGGAAAGAACTAGGTTTTGGAATAGGGTGTGGGTTACCGACACTAGAGGTGGTTGTGATGCAATTGGTATATACGTGGAAAAGGGGGCAGATGGGGCCATGTTCAAGGTGGTTGGTGAAGGAACGGTTGACACCATGGGTGCAATAGATGTCGTTGGGGCAAAAATTATGGAAGAGGTGGGACCTAACTACGAGACCACAAGGGGTAATGTGGATGAGGGAAATGCCGAGCTAGTGGTAGATGATGCAGAAGTAAGGGCGAGGGCAGGAGGAATAGATACATGCATGTCATACACTAGTTTGTCCTGAGGAGTTTCAGGTAGATGAGTGGGCAAGATAGTATTGTAAGGCCATGCGGATTCTGATCAAGGAGTCTTGCAAACTCCTCGTCGCCGGTAGAAATGGTGATAGGCTGAGTTGGATCCATAGGCGATGGGATGGAAGGTGGTGATGGGCTAGGTGGGAGTGGCTGAAGACTAGCATGAAATATAAGGGCGTTGGTTTGGTTGCGAGTCAACACCATGTGAATTAGCGTTGACCTGGTGAAACTGTATTCTGCAGATGACATAGAAAGTAATAGGAATGGGAAATAATAGATACTAGTAGGTAGACTTGGTCAATGTTTCAATTAAGAATTAAAATAGGGAAACTAACGTTGGTTAAGATGACCTATGATTGAGGGGATCGATGATGGTTATAGTAACCGATACCAGTTACTATGGGAAAACACCAGTTTGAGAAAAAAGAGCAGAACTGATGAAAAATGAAATGGGGAAACTATACTTGACAGTGATATCAGAATGTTGGGAATATGATGATGTCCAGATGACTTTAAATAGAATAGAGAAGGTGATGAAAGATATTTTTGGGTAAAATAACCAAAAGAGCTGGTAACCGACACCGGTCAGGTAAACCAATGACGGTTAGATGGAACCGATGACGGTCGCTAGACTGACACTAGTTACTGTGAAATCTGAAGAAGTGAAGAAAAATGGATTTCATGAATTAATTTTGATGAAGAAACAACCCAGAAGACCGAAGGATGATAATATGAGGCCCTGACACACTCAGAAAATAGTTAGAATACTCCAACTATGATGGGGAGTGCGAAAGGAAGAAGAAAATGAAGAAACGTAATCCTCACAACTCAAAATGCAATTCAGGAAGAAAGCTAAGAAAAACAAGCAATCCTATGAGTGGATTTTATGTTACTTTAGCTTATGTTATTTGAGAACTGACTTGTGAACTTTAGAACAAAGTTTTTTGGTTGGGAAGGCGTCCTATGAAGAGGTAATCTTAAAGGTGAGGTTTCAGGTTATGTTTTGGTGGGGGCAGTCCTTTCTCTGAGATAATGACTGGATAGAGAAACCAGCTGGGTGCCCACTATCAATCCTCTGATTGTGTTATCGTTGACAACTTCTTCTAGGTAAGGTGTTGTTTAAGAAGATGTGTAAATTCATATTTGTGCAGTTTGGAAAAGAGAGAGAAGAGAGAAATGTGCTTTCTACGATTCAATTGTGTCAACCATCAGCTGGGCATGACTTCTAGCATATAGGTTTCCCTTAGTTTTAAATGTGAGCTAATAATGTAGCATACAAGGATGAAATGCAACAAGTTTTATAACCCAAATCGACAGTTATATTCGATGAATAAAATGATGAATATGAGAGGATGATTTTCACTAATGCAGAAAGAAAGAAGAATGATTTCTTTTTAAATGCACCAAAAGAAATGTTTCATTTAGAGCAATTAGAAAGAAGGAGAAGATTACCAGAGAAGAAGATTTAGTGAATAACAATTTAGAAAGGAAACACACAAGATGCAACCTATATGAATAGAAAGAAACCCACAAACGAGGGTCCCACCGGGCGTGCCAAAATGTTTTCACCAATAAGTTGCATATGTATGAGAAAAACAGATAGGGTAAGGGTGAGGAGGAATACCTGTGAATGAAGGTGAAAGGTAGAGTGTGCACGCGTTCTGATTTCCCGATCCAATGTTGATTGCGAGAACTTCCTTTTTGCTAGGAGGAACTACCTGTGAATGCAAAACAAGACCACAAGAGGAATATTAAACAATATATGTCAGTGGACTGCCTAGTGTGTGCTAGATCCGGAAGTGTGATACTTCCTAGATGGCTGTCAATCCACTGTTTAATACAATTCAATGCAAGAAATAATGTAAATAAACAACATCCTACTATAGTTGATATGATTTAGGTACCTCATTCAAATACAATAAGAAAATTTAATCTAACGGGTAAGGTTATGATCATATCTAGAGGTTGGGCAGGTAGCCAAGGTGACTAGGACAGGTCAGGATCAGGTTTTGGGTGGTTTAGTTTATTTGGGTGAATGGTATGAGGTTGTTGTTATAGGAAGAATTACCAGATACAAAGACCAACGTCGGTCTGGTATGACTGATGTCTGTTGAGAGGAAACCGACGATGGTTTGGGTTAATTGAATGTCGGTAGGGTCGAGCTGATAGAAACTCAATAAAGTTTTGTTTTGGTGATTCTCTGTGATTGCACAGAGAATGAGAGAATGAGGATTAGGTTTTAAAAGATGCTGGGAATTCTCAGAGATGTATGGGGTCAGGTATAGAGAGTTTGGAGGTTGTAGGTGGTTAGGTGGAGGGATTGAACAGAAAGGTGGGAGGTGATGAGATGCAAAGGAGACTGGGACTCTCCAAATAGGGATAAAGAAATTGATCTAAATAAGTATGGAAAGATGTAGATCCAAATGTACTTACTTGTACTTGCAGACTGGTGGTTGGATGAGGGTGATGATTGATCTATGAAACTGGTGGTTAGTGTCCATAGCAGTGCTTCCCGGAATGTTACCATGAATGCTTAACCTTCATATCAGTCTTGGTGTTGGTTCAGGATGTCTGGATGTGCAAGAGGGCTCTGGTGCGTGCTTGCATGCAGATCTCTCTTCTCCAAAACTTGAATAATTCTTCCAACCTCTCAAACAAGGTTACCAAAGTGAATATATGGTAACCGACGATGGTTTAGGGTGACCAACGTCGGTTTCAGGTTAACCGGCATCGGTTAAGGCAGGATATCCTAGGTTGCCAAAAATAGTAGATCTTGACTATCTTTTTGGCTAGTTCTTTCCATTGTTGCGGATCCAAAATGGTATTTTCCATGATAAGTAAGTGTGCATGCGGTTAGAGGAAGAATAGGCATCTATTGTTAGGGTTATACTAAGTCTCAGTTAGTTATGGTAAGTAGAGATTGAGTCCTAGTTAAAAGGAAACATGCTAAGAATAGGTCTATGATGAGGTGTCTAGGTGATGTGGTGGGGTGAGGTGTCTAGGTGAGGTGGAAATTAATTTAATTAAGGTATTTATTAATGAATATTGTGAGAATGGGCATTAATTTAATTGTAGGTAATTAAATTAATATACATGTGGGGTAAAGGGGGAGTGTGACCCAAATTTGGTGTCTACAATTATCCTCCAAAAATATCCTACAAACTTCCTACCTCTATGACATTTAACTTTGCACCTACCCACATAATATCAGGAATTCCCTAAAAAATAAATTGGATACATGCATAACATTTTTAGTCATCTTGTATACAATAAAGTGTTTCATTTTCAAATATCCATTCACCCCACCAAAAAGAGTCATGACACTTATGTTTTATATGAATTCCTAAAAGAAATTCCATGTTGATGTGATCTTATGGTCTCTTTGGAATAAAAAATATTTGATATAACCTTGAATTCAATATTTTCACCTTTCCTACCTAACAAATTTTAAGCCACCACACAAATTAGTTCACATTAGTGCTCATTTTTTGAAAAAAAATACATTCACTAAAGTGTGTCAATATCTTATCAAGACTAAAATGACCATGTAGTCTTCCACTATTTTTTTCCTCTATCAAAATTTCTTACATAGATACTTGGGGTATACAAAACTATATTCTATTGAATAATATTCCCTCTTGTATAAAATCATGTAACCATAGATTTTTATCCATGTTGACAGGACTCTGACATGCAACCCTTATATCCTTGAAATCCATATCCTCATCATATAATCCTTTCATGGAAGTAAATCACATTATTTCTTGGTGCAATTATGGTCACAGCTCCCATAGAAGGGATGCTTTATACCACACAACCTATATCATAGTTAGATCTCACCAAAGCAATATCTCAATCAATTCTCTTAATAAGAAAATAAAAAATCTTTTATAATTAATGTGAAAAAAGATTACAAAATTAGGCATAATAGTGCCTCTTTGTACACTAAATATAGTCTTATGACAATATTGTACAAAAATTCTTCTAATGATCTTGTTCATATACCTATCATAAGCTTGCAGACTATATAAATCTGATATAGAACCAAATTGGATCAACTAGAAATATCACATTGGATGCCTTCTCAAAATAGAGGATAAACACCATTCCTCAATTTATTTAGCATTTATAGCTCCTTTTTATTTATAGAATTTATAAAAGCTTCAATTTGAAAAGAAATGATTTGATAAATAAATATGAAAGAACCAAGTACTTCACATAATCTTTGAGATAAACAAAAAAAACATAAATGACATACACAAACTATAATAGTACACAAGGATATATCCTATGAAATCCTTGTGGGAAAACAACCAACACAGTAACTTATCTCCTTATTATATTAACTTAGTCATTTTACTAAATTCTTAGTTCTTCTCTATCCTATTGCATGTACAACTAAATGTAAGCACATCAATAGGTAAATGTCACAATGGTATTAAAAAACAATGGGTAACTTTTTATCAATATATATTTGAAGGTTGATAGGTAATGTGAGTTGGAAGAGGAAGAAAAGCAGCAGTATCAATGGGACGAGGATGAAGATAAGGACAACGACGAGGATCGTACGAACAAGGAGGAGGGGGGAGGAAGATGAAGATGATGATGAAGAGGGGGACTAGTACCTAGGCATATATATTTTTTTTTGTTTATTTATTAAAGGTAAAAGGTTTTCGATGGACCTTACCTAGGAGTAAAACCAAAGGCTCAAAAGCCAAGATGAGAAATACATAAAAATGTGGTTTTTTGATAGGTGAGGGCCACACCCCAGCCAAAAAGAAAAAAAAAAACAACTAAGGCAGGGGCCGACTACCTACAAAAAGCCCTACTACGATTAGAAAACAACAAAACTGCAGCATAACAACAATAATAAAATAGTTGCACATCAAATAGAGATACAAAGGCACTACCTAATATATTTATCGTAGACCTTGAGTGCTTGATAGAGATTCAGTGTAGTACCAGTGGTTGGATCCCAGTTAGAAGCTTTAAATTTTATGGTGATCTTTTTGTTCTTCTAGGCTGAGGTCGGAATGCCACTGAGATCACTGATCTGACAAATGTGAACTTGCATAAGGTCAACAATTGCTCTGTGGATGGCCAAGTAATTATTATTCTTATCTTCATGAGATTTGAATTGAGTGGCAAGAGTGTTAATTTCCTCCCTAAGGTTGGGAATAGAGTCAGAAGCTAATTCCTTAATGCTAGACTTGAGAAGAAATTCCACGTTATCTTCAATTATTTTTAGTGTCTCACCTTACATTTTATTTTTTTTTCATAATAGAGGAGGTTTCCTGATCACAAGTAGTAACAAGATTGACAGCAGGGGAATTTCTCAACCATAATTTCCTTGTCCTTGTTACTGCTTTGAAGAATCCTTTTAGGAGGAGCAGGTTATGTGATTGGGTCGCAGAACATGGGAGTCTTGGAGCGGATTCAAGGTTGTTGAGGAGGCGGAGGGGCTAAAGGTGGGCAAGGGTTGTTACGTCAAGGATGTACTGATTTATGAGAAAAATGACCCCTTGATGTAGAGGAACAATCCTCTTATGAATCTGAACCTCCAAAACTAACTTTTCCATTGAATGCACAATATAATAAGACAAACTCACCTTAATCTCACGCCTGAAACAATTGAGAAGGATCAGGTGATGCAGTTGGATAGTAGAGAACCTGCCCTCAAGAGTGACATATTTATTTGTTTTGTAATTTTGAAGAGAATTGGTCCTTTTTTGTCATTTATAAATGTAAAATATTATATATTACTGTATAAAAGTAAATGGTATTATAAATATTCTATTTTTTAATATATGTAACATGTATTTATTTTATTGTTCATATTCAAATAATATTATGATATTTTGTCGAGTTTTAATACACAAAAAATCATTTTATATTAAGAATAATCACTATAATATACAATAATTATATATAATAAAACAAATCAAATGTTAAATATTATATTTGCATTAAAAAAATATAGTATTATATAATATAATTACCTATAAGTTATTTTTATTTTTGTGATTAGAATTTGTGTCATTTAAGTTCCACACTAGAGTTGAGCAAAACTAAAGGTTGTGTCAATTATATGTGGCACAAAATAGATGTTATAGCGGCACTATAGTGGCGTTAAAGTGACACAAAACTGATGTAAAATTGACAAAATAAAAAAAGTATAGTCGAATAAAATTTACATCACATTTGCAACACCTTTCCCAACACAAATTATTCATAGAAACACATCTAAAATACTCAAAAGGTTAATTTCTGATGCAAAATTGACTCAAAATTTGGCAATATTCAGACTTTGTGTAGTAGTGTTGAGGTAGACTAGGAAAATGAACCTAGATTGGAACAAGATTTATGTCCTCTTTATCTGGGTCAAAATCGAGCTTTTATTTCCTCAAGAACAAGTCCTATTTTTCTAAAAATCATGGACCATCCAAAAGGACATGGATACAGTCTTCATGGTAAGAGAAAGAGATTAAGAAGAAACCTTTTATTAGAGAAAAGATCTCAATTTGACCCTTTAAATCCCATTTTTGCAATGCCCAACGTCTAAAAACATCTATATCAATTATTGACATAAGAAACTTACCCACTAGAGAATCTATGAGCTTCTTATTGCCTCAATTGACAGATGTTTTAGGGAATTTCACGCATATTCCTTCACTTTTCAAGACAGGTGATTTTGTTCATCTTTGACACTTTTACCACCTTCCTCTAGTGAACCAATTCTACCCATGACTTGACAAAAGACTTCTGCAGGCCCACAGGTGAGGCCCATTTAAGGTCCTTTTCATATCCATTGTCACAGATAGAGAGGCACTTTTCTCACTAATCATACGCCTCTTACTTGATCCGAAAACAATCAGATTATTACTACATGATCTCGGATCCTTGTAGGCTTTAATTATTTGCTGATAATTTACTCCTTTTAAGTAATCAATTCAAAATAATGCAAGACAATAATGAAAATTGCACACAAATTGATTACGGAGTTCGGAAATTACCTACGTCTCCGGGTTCGTGGTCGAACCGTTCCACTAGTCAAAACTTGTAAGTTACAATAGTACTTTCACAAGAAAACCTAATGGAATTTTACTTGCCTTTCAGTACACCAGTTCTTCGAAAAACTTCCGATGATCAGTCAAATTTTTCTTCACCTTCATAATGCACAATCTCCTTTGGCTTTGATCGGCCTTCCCGATGTTATCAATGCGACGCTAGCACTCTGGTCGACAATCCAGGATTTGCAAGTAATTGGTGTGGCTCAATGGGCCTATTGGGTAGTTTATAATTTACTCCCAATCACAAATATTTCATCTACTATTGCCTAAAATAATAGGCCAATAGACAATACTTGTTGACACATCCCACAAATAAGCTTAACAAATAATAAGCTCGGGTGTGTGTCCACAATAAGCTTAACAAATAATAAGCTTGTTGGACTTAATGTGTGTCCATTACAATAGAATGGGTTCCCTATTTATACAAAATTAGGGCCCTTAAAATATGCATTTTCATATCATTCTTAGGCTAAAAATACCATAGCCCGTAGCATAGTTGATGGGATTACATATAACCCTAAGGCTATTTTTAAAACTTAGCCATGCATAAAAAAATGGGATCAAATACCCATATTGGCGGATGCATTTTTAATGGGATAAAATCCCAATTGGAGCGGTGGGATAATAGTTTAGGCTTTATTAAGCCTTTCCACGCGCATGTATAGTGGTCAATTAAGAGGCGTATGATTAGTGAGTAAAGTGCCTCTCTATCTCAATTTTGAGCTAAACCACGTGGATTAATACCACGCATGGCTTAAAGCCCCAAATACCGCTTCACCTCCTCCCTTCCACATGCATAGCATAGCATTTGGTAGTTTATGTGGGGTTTAATGTATGAACATTAGATTTAATACTAATGTATGAACATTAATATATACGTGGCATTTGGAATGGTGTGTAAGTGGACTTACCAAGTAAATAAAAATTCGACTCATACCATGGGGTATCGAAATTAATTAACTCGGTCATCATGTAGTCCACTCATCGTCTCCCGATAGGAAAATCGAGTGAATTCGACGAGCGGTGGCAAGCCACGTGTCACAGTGCGATTGGTCCAATATTGACTAGTTGACAAGAGTTGACTTTCCCGCTGTCTAAACTTTGACCGAACATATCTAGAGCTCCCGATGTTCGTTTGTCACGTTCTCACAGTTGTTGGAAAGATCTCGAGATGATCTTATGCACTGACACCATTTAGGGATGTTTAGGGAAATTTCAAAAATGATCCCCTGATCATTACTCCTCTCTACATTTTCCCACACATCTGAAATCCTCCTCCCACTCGTACTCCCACAATTCTCGCTCAAGTTTCATTAAAAAATAAATATTGATGACTTAAGATAACTTAAAATACATAGAGAATAATTTAAGTAACATCAACAAACATGTTTGTAAAAAATTATAAGTAAATCGTAAAATCGTTGCAACTTTAATGTTATGTGAATGTGAAAGGACAAATTGAGATTCAATCCCACCAATCTAATTTTGTAATAAAATATATTGGGAAGAAATAAAATCCTGAAGTAAGATAAAGTGTTAATCATCCTCATAAATATTACTTAGATTTATGTGGATACAAATAATGAAATGACTAACCAATTCTTAAAAATACTCTAGTCTAGTCTAACACATAAATAATGCAATGACAAAATAAGAAAGGTGCACATAATTGAAGATAATTTATTAAAGAAAGTCGATAGACAAACAAGGTCCTAATCATGATAGATTTTATTGCATTAAATGTAATTGATATACGATAGAAAGTAATATACACGAAAACAATAAACACTAAATATGAGTATGAGACTAGATAATTGTTACATTATTAACTGCCTTTATGCGTTTAATAATTATTTTACTGGTATGAGTAGTTAATCAATATAATATTAGTTAAATTGTGTTTTTATTATTAATATATGATATGTTAATTGTTAAGATATCAATTTTTATTTTTATTATTAATATAATATTAGTTAATTGTTATGCTATTAGTGTATTTATGTGTTTATTAATTATTTTATTGGTATGTGACTAGTTAGTAGTTTTTTGAAAGGGACTATACCCTTGAATACAAAAGAAGGCCTGAGAGCCGGAATAAGAGTGAGAAACAGAGAGAATGGATCAAGATCCAAGTGTTACAACGAAGCTCCAAGTAGCTCAAAAACAGCTACTCAATCGAGACAAAACAGCAAAACAACAGCAAAAAAATTATTAATTATTTTATTGGTATGTGACTAGTTAGTACTTATTAGTCAATAATAATTATTGTAAAATTATATTTTAATAATTACTATATTATTTTTATTAATTATTTGATTGATATGAAACTAATTATTAATTAATATTGTATTAATTTATTTGTGGTAGATATGATACATATGAAGGGTATGTAATTTAAAATGATAAAACTCCAATTTTTTTCCATGGAATAAAATAAATTTATATTTTAATTAGAAAAATAATAAAATGACAAGTGAAGAGACCAATAATATGTAAAATAAATAATATTTATAAATAAATATAAAATATATATTATTAAAAAATATTTACTGAAATATTAAAATATTAAAATTTGATTAAATTAAAAAGATAAGATTAATGAAAAGTTAAAAGGCAAACACATTTCCGTCATGTTTGCCAAACATTGGAAAAACTAGGTCCTCAGTTATAAAGGTAAATATTTCCAAATTACAGAGAATTTGATATCTTTTGTTACTAGTTTGAGCTCAGATGGCTTTAAGTTTTATAGGAACAAGTTTGATAAGGATGCAAAAGAAAACAAATTTCTTCAAGGATTTGAAACCATGCAGATTGGCAAAGTGGGCATTGTTTATTCATCCATTCTAGCCCCCTACGATGACGTGGCTCGAATGGTGGTTAGGTATGTTACCCTAGAAGGTTGAGTTTTCACTTTTCCCCTTCACCATTTGGTCCACTTGAATCATTTTAGAAGGTCTCCCAGAGTTAGCCTCTCCTATTACATTTTGCAATCTCTTGAAAGATATATTCTGTTGGTTCACTCACATCAGAGAGGTCTTCCTCACCACCAAGGTGTTATTCTACTCCTCCATTACTACTATAAAAAAAATGTTGCTAATATCCCCTCTAGCTCCAATCTTCCCCCTCCCATGCAACCCAAAAAGAAAAAAAAAATTCAGGCCTCCTTCACCCCTTTGGCCAAAAGGATTCTTAGAAGTGCTCGTAAAGGTAAAGATATGGAACTTGTTGAGAGTCTGTTGACCATAAGTCAGACTAACCTAAATCCCTCGGCTGTTGGAGACATCCAAACCCATATTCAAGAACAAGTTGAGAATTTCAAGAGTAGGGGGGAGGATGTGACTGTTCTTTTTAATGAGGGTGCAAAATTCAATCAGGTCCCTGTAATGGATATTGAGAAAAAGCTTGAAGATGTAAGTCAGAAGAAAAAGGCCATGGAGGATACTCTGGAGAAGATTGTCACCAAACAAGACAATCATCTCATCATGCAAAAGCCCATTCTCAAATTTTTGCATATTCAGATTAAGAAAATATGTGATGTCAGTGGTATCCCAGAGGATCTCTGGAAAGGTGGAAAAACAATAAAGAAGACTTTCTCCTCTAGCAGCAAGGACCCAACAAAGTGGACTGCTCTAAATCTCTTCAAAGCACTATAGAACGTGAAAAAAGTGTTTCAAAAAAATCTTCAGTAAAGGTGCTTGGCTCCTTTTGGTCTTTATGTATTTTTGTTGTTTCTTATCGATAGTGTAGTTGTGGTAGGGCTGCATTTTTTCTATTCTTGTGCTCCATATCGGCAATTTTTACTTTGCCTTTGTTCCAATTTGTTGTATCTATCTTCTATGTCTTTTGTTGGTGTGTGGCCCCCACCTTTCAAAAAATCATGTTGCAACTCATGCTTATCTGGCCTTTGGGATTTTTTGTAACTCGAGGTATGGTCCCTCCTAAAACCATTTACCACTAATAAGAAAAAAAAAGTTAAAAGGCTATATATCTATTTTCGGGTAGAAAATACAATTATCTTTTAAGCACACCACATTCTTCTTAAAATAATTATTTCAAATTCCCATCATGTTAATACAAATTATTTTTCTCTAACTTTGTTTTTTTTTTTTTTTCTACTTACAATTTTACTTGGATAAAATCAAAAATTGTTAGCATACATACAATAATTCAGTTTAAGAACAACCGAATAATAATAAACGATAGATTGTCAATGAACCGGGGGTGAGTTGCTTAGGTCATTTGGATGTTTCCAAGCCAACCAAGGTTTAATTCTCGCTGAGGCATTTGAGGTCAGTTGTATTCAACGATAGATCTTATGGAACGTGTAGGTGAGTCCTATGATGGAGGAGGTAATTTCCCTTGTGGTAATGCTTGAAGGTTGGCACGATTAGTAGTCTATGGGATACAATGATTCGTTGAGGTTGTGTGGCCCTGGGGATTTGGGGCCCCTGGTTGTGTCCAAAACCGGTTGTCGCTTCGACGATTAAAAAAGTGACACATAGGGAAAGGGGCCCTTCAACCCTTGTTTACCAATCAAAATAATAATAATAAATAGCTAATATATATTTTATTAATGAATTTTATTATCGGAAAAAATTACAATGCCTTGTATAGACCACATGAAATTAACATCTGTGAAGTTTTTAGAGAATTAAAAACATCAAAAGTATTTTTAATAGTGATATAAGACTTATGAACAATAAGAACCAATCTATTGAACTTCATATATGGTAAATCTATCATATATTTTGATAAATTGCAAATGATTTAATCCTTTTAAAAAGTTCAAAGTGGCTCGAGCATCGGTGTCAAGTGATGTAGGAAGAAAGTTTTTCCAACCAAGATGAAAACTAAAATAATTATTCATATATATAACTAAGTTCAAACATTAACCATTGTCATAGGAGTTATAGGTTATAGGTATACTTAGATAATGAATATGTTACATTAACTATAGAGAAGTCATTAAAGGGCACTTTTGTTTAGAATGTTTTTGTAAGGTTGATCAGTCAACTTGTTTACCACGTTTTGCAGGAATTATCATTGATTTATAGATTGGTCAATCTTGCAAACATATACATGATGTTTAGAGTGAGTGTTGGTATTCTTCTATGAATAGAATATAGCGTCCCTAAAACACAAGGAACTCCAAATTTGTCTACGGAATTACATAACCTGCACACCATCAAAGAAAGAATATAAACCAAATTAATCCATTACAATCATAAATAAATTTTAAGAGATAAAAAGAAATTTAAAAAAAGTTTAGTTCATTTGATGTTGTTGATAATAGAGTGTCTTGTTACATTCATTTATAAAAATATAAACTTTAAAAAAATTAAAAGCATTTTTAACCAAGTCGATGGGGTGGGAGTGGTGTGGTCAAGTCACATGGTTGTGTGTTTGCCCACCCATGTTCAAATCCCCCTGAGGCACGATTCTCCTCAAAGGTGGTTCACCACTAGATGCAACATCTTTGTTCGTGTTGACACTGGTGGTTGCTCCTCCCACTGTTGATGTTGGTGGCTGCTACTATCACTAATGGTTACTCCTCTCGTTGTTGACACTAGTGGCTGCTCCTCTCGCTACTGACGCTGGTGGCTACTCCTCTCATTGTTGTCGTTGATGGTTGCTCCTCTCGCTACTGATGTTGGTGGTTTCTCCCCTCATTGTTGACGCTGGTTGTTTCTCCTCTCACTACTCACGTTATTTGTTGCTCCTCTCGTTGTCATCATTGGTAGTTGTTCCAATCATTGTGGTCATTTTTGTTGGTCGTTGCATCTTCACTATGGCTTTATGGTTGCTTCAATTGGGTTCTTAATGGTGGTCCCCTTGATTGTAACCTAGGTTGTGGATCCTCTCAAAAAAAATCCTCAATTGTACAAGGATTTGGGTCCTTTCAACACCCTCATTTACCCTAATTCCAAAAAAAAAGCATTTTTAACCAATGTATCTTTAGAAGGTAAGAGACAATTGTCTTTCTAGAGATTTCTATAGATCATTGAAGAAATGTTTAGTCTTGTTTATTCTCAAAACCATTTTAATTATATTTAAATGAAAGTGTTTATTCTCAAAATCATTTTTGTTCCACACCAGTGTGAAGCAAAAATTAAAGGTTGTGTTAGTTATATGTGGTGCAAAATAGATGTTATAGCAGCACTATAGTGGCATTAAAGTGACATAAAACTAACAAAATAAAAAAATTATAGTCGAATAAAAGTTACATCACATTTACAACACCTTTCCCAACACAAATTATTCATAGAAACACATCCAGGATACTCAAAAAGGTTAATTTCTAATGCAAAATTGACTAAAAAATTAGCAATATTCAGACTTTGTGTAGTAGTATTGAGGTAGACTCGGAAAATGAACCTAGATTGGAATAATATTTATGTGCTCCTTATCCGGGTCATAACCGGGGCTTCTATTTCCTCAAGAACAAGTCCTATTTTCCTAAATATCATGGACCATCCAAAAGGACACAGATACAGTCTTCATGGTAAGAGAAAGAGATTAAGAAGAAACCTTTTATTAGAGAAAAGATCTCAATTTTACCCTTCAAACCCCTTTTTTCAATGTCCAACATCTAAAAACATCTATATCAATTCTTGAGACAAGAAACTTACCCACTAGAGAGTCTATGAGCTTTTTGTTGGCTCAATTGACGGATGTTTTTTAGGTAATTTCAAGCATATTCCTTCAGCTTTCAAGACGAGTGATTTTTTTCATCTCTGACACTTCTACCACCTTCCTTTAGTGAACCAAGTCTACCCATGACTTGACAGGACACTTCTACAGGCCCATAGGTGAGGCCCATTTAAGTTCCTTATCATATCCATTGTCACAAATAGAAAGGCACTTTGCTCACTAATCATACACCTCTTACTCCTCTTAGGTGAATGTGGAAGGACAAATTGAGATTCAATCCCACCAATCTGATTAGAAATTAAATATATTGGGAAGAAATAGAAGCTTGAAGTAAGATAAAGTGTTAATCATACTCCTAAATATTACTTAGACTTTATGTGGATTAAAAAAAATGAAATGACTACCCAATTTTTAAAAATACTCTATTATAGTTTAACACATATATAATGCAATGATAAAATAAGAAAGGTTGCACATAATTGAAGATAATTTATTATTAAAGAAAGTCGATAGACAAACAAGGTCCTGATCATGATAGATTTTATTGCATTAAATGTAATTGATATACGGTAGAAAAGTAATATACACGAAAACAATAAACACTAAATATGAGTATGCGACTAGATAATTGTTATGGTATTAAATGCCTTTATGCGTTTAATAATTATTTTATTGGTATGAGTAGTTAATTAATATAATATTAGTTAAATTGTGTTTTTAATATTGATATACAATATGTTAATGATGCAGGAGCATAACTTGTTAAGCCCATAACTTTTGATCTGACCGTTGGATTGTCTTGAAATTTTTTCGGGGGTGCTAGATATTCATTAGTATTATGTTGGGGTCAACTTTATTGGAAAGGTTATGGCTCATTTTGGCATTTTTTTGGGGGGCGTATTCCTTCATCTAGTGGTCTAATATTGGCTCTAAATGTTTTTTTTACTTTTGACTAGGTCTTAGAGTTTTAATAACTTTTGCCACATTTTATAGAATAAGCTGAAATTTTGTGTGGGCCTTAATTTACGAAATTATATTTGGCACGCAAAATTTTAGGCCCATCCGAGGTGTTTTGCTAGTAAGTAATTTTTGGCATTTTAGGGTTTTTTTAGCATTCTAGGGTTTTTTTTAGAACTAATGTGAAATAAAAGAAAGATTGGAATGATGTAAAAGATAAGTGTGGATTTTGGAATGAGAAGAAAACTATTTTGAAGCTTTTGGTTTATTTGCAAACTATTTGTGTGTGTTTTGGAGGTATTTCAACCTCTTGCAGTTAGATCCACATCAGTTAATTGTTAAGATATCAATTTATGTTTTTTATTATTAATCTAATATTAGTTAATTGTTATGCTATTAGTGTATTTATGTGTTTATTAATTATTTTATTGGTATGTGACTAGTTAGTACTTATTAGTCAATAATTATTATTGTAAAACTATATTTTAATAATTACTATATTATTTTTTATTAATTATTTTATTGATATGAGACTAATTTTTAATTAATATTGTATTAATTTATTTGTGGTAGATATGATACATACGGAATGGTATGTAATTTAAAATGATAGAACTCCAAAAAAAATTCCATGGAATAAAATAAATATTTATTTTAAGTAGAAAAAAATAAAATGACAAATAAAGAGACCAATAATATGTAAAAGGAATATTATTTATAAATAAATATAAAATATATATTATTCAAAAACATTTACTGAAATATTAAAATTTGATTAAATTAAAAAGATAAGATTAATAAAATGATAAACGGCTAAATATCTATTTTTGGGCAGAAAAAACAATAATCTTTAAAGTACAACACATTCTTCTTAAAACAATTCATTCAAATTCCCATCATGTTAATAAAAATTATTTTGCCCTAACTTTATTTATCTATTTTTTTGTAATTATAAAAAATTGTTGGTATACATACAATAATTTGGTTTAAGAACAACATAACAATAATAAACGATAGATTAAGATGGCAGCCCAATTGGGTTGCTCACAACTTTATATTGAAGGAGGCTCACAAATAATTGTTCATGTAGTCTCTAGAGGCTCTTCCCCCTTGTGGAAAATCAACATCTTTTATCCCCCATATTTTCTTTTGGTTGGGCAAGATTGGTACTTGGCACATCATGCACAATTATCGGGAAACCAATCATGTTGCTGATCTTTTGGAAAACTTTGCAATAGATCACCCTATCGTCAGTGTCATATCAGATACAGTCGAAGCATGGCAAGGTCTTTCAAGTATTATCTCATGCGAGTGGACCAGCTTGATTTTACAGGACGGATTTGGCTTCTCGTGCGTGTAACACCCCATTTAAGGGAGATGGTTGTCTTCTCTTTGCTTTGTGCCCTTCTGTTTTCGTTTCCTTGTTGTTGGTCTTTCAGCGTGGTTCAATGGCATTTCTCAAGTTCCCCTTTGTTCTCCTCCAGAGCTCGGTGCCAGACGTTGCCACAACCATGGTGATTGATCGTTCCCCCCGCCTCTCGGAGGTCTTCCATTTCTCCTCAGACTAGGAAGCCGAGGCAATCGAGACAATTCTGGGTGACTCCTTTATATTTCAATCTTGTCGTGCACGCACCAATGCGGACATTGCAGCTGCCTTCGTCTCATTCTTCCTGTTACTTGAGGAGGATCTAGTTGTATTCGAATCCATTGCTATCTGTGTTATTCATTCCGCTCATCGTGTGGGCCTTAGTGAGGAATTGGTTGTCTTCTCCCTGTTGGATCCTCTTCTCTAGGTAGAAGAGGTCAATGAACTAGCAATCGGCTCAGGACGTGGCATCCAGTGGATATGCGGTCAATACAGAGACCTTCTCAATCACGCTCAAAGCGTTAACAACCTTTTCACGATGGGGCGGCTCAATCATCATCTTCTGCCAGACGTGGACATCGAGGCTTCCAAATTTCCTGTTTATTCAACAATTGATCATTGGAATGCTTTAAGGGACAGGGCACGCAGAGCATATAGAATCCTTCTGCGGCAGGCCAATCGTTGTGCTGGGTACCTGTATTAGTTGAAGCTGCAATGTTTCTTTTGGCTGCAATGGTCATTTTTTACGTTTAGGCTTTGGGCTCTCTCTGAGCACTGTGGGTAGTAGCCCTTCTTCCTCTATCCTTCCTTCTTCTATGTTACTTCTTCTTGTCTTTTCTCCTCTTCTTCTTCACTCTTGTTAGGTTAGGGCCTAACCCCTCAGTTCAAAGCTCCGGTCAAAAGTGTTAATTATCATAATAATAATAATAAAAAAAATAAACGATAGATTGTCAATGAAGTGGGGGTGAGTTGCTTGATTCACTTGGATGTTTTCCAAGCCCACCAAGGTTTGATTCCCAATGAGGAATTTGAGGTCATTTGTGTCCATGAGTATTCAACGATAGATCTTATGGAACATGTTGGTGAGTCCTGTGATGGAGAAGGTGATTTTACTTGTGGTAATGCTTGAAGGTGAGGAGGTGATTTCAATTGTGTTAATGCTCAAAGGTTGGTGCAGTTTGTAGTTTATGGGATACAATGATTCGTCGAGGTTGTGTGGTCTTGGTGATTTGGGGCCCTTGGTTGTGTCCTAGACTGGTTGTTGCTCCGGTGATTTAAAAAGTGACACATAGGGAAAGGGTCCCTTCAATCCTTCTTTACCAATCAAAATAATAATAATAAACAACTAATATATTTTTTATTAATGAATTTTATTATCAGAAAAAATTGCAGTGCCTTGTATAAACCACATGAAATTAACATCTGTGAAGTTTTTAGAGAATAAACATTAAAAATATATACAATAGTGATATAAGACTTATGAACAATAAGAACCAATCTATTAAACTTCATATATGGTAAATCTATCATATATTTTGATAAATTGCAAATGATTTAATCCTTTTCAAAAGTTCGAAGTGGCTTGAGCATCAGTGTCAAGTGATGTAGGAAGAAAAACATTCCAACCAAGACGAAAACTAAAATAATTATTCATATATATAACCAAGTTCAAACATTAACATTGTCATATGAGTTGTAGGCTATATGTATACTTAGATCATGAACATGTTACATTAACTATAAAGAAGTCATTAAAGGGCACTTTTGTTTAGAAGATCATATCCATCACATGTGTTCGTAAGGTTGATCAGTCAACTTGTTTACGACTTTTTGAAGGAATTATCATTGATTGGTAGATTGTTCAATCTTGCAAACATATGTGATGTTTAGACTAAGCGTTGGTATTCTTATATAAATAGAATATAGCATCCCTAAAACACAAGGAACTCCAAATTCGTCTACGGAATTACATAACCTGCACACCATCAAAGAAAGAATATAAACCAAATTAATCCACTACAATTATAAATAAATTTTAAGAGATAAAAAGAAATTTAAAAAAAAGTTTAGTTCATTTGATATTGTTGATAATAGCGTGTCTTGTTACATCATTTATTAAAATATAAATTTTAAAAGAATTAAAAACATTTTTAACCAATATATCTTTAGAAGGTAAGATACAATTGTCTTTCTAGAGATTTCTATAGATCATTAAAGAAATGTTTAGTCTTGTTTGATCTCAAAACCATTTTAATTATATTTAAACTGAAGTATTTACATATAAATAATTCCATAAATATCAATTGTTACTTCTAAATAATGGGTTTCATGACTCCCAGAGATATATTTCCTTTATGTGTTGGATTAATGTAATATCTTTTTCAAATTCATTAGTCATTCTTAAATTCTATTAAACATTAATACATAAATTAATTTTTAATTTAAAATTATATGATAAATATATGGATTTACCGCTCAAAAACCAAAAAATGTTGTCAATAAATTAATACTAAGTCAGCTTACGTGTTTATTTAAGAAAATGTGGTTACAAGATTTCCTAATTTCTAAAATATATTTAAATTGTATTCAATGTATTCTCTAATATCTATAATTCTTTTGAAATCATTTCAAATAACAAAAACAAATTACGGTTCTAGTTGACGAGAAAGATTGTTGTTTATATCTATCAATCATGATACAAATTCTTCTAGAACATACACATCACATATAAAAGTGTGATAAAGATGGGAAATGGTAAAGTGTGATAAAAAAAAAAAACACAGAGATTACTTACCTCCACATTTCTTTCCGGCGAACCTGTTTTTTATATTGCAACGTCTGGGAATGGTAATGGCGACCCCCAAATTGATTCCATCCTGCTCAACCATGGGAGACAGAAATACAGCACACAGACACGCTAATTGATTCCAAATGGCTTTCCTAACTAGTGCACAACACACGGGGCTTTCCCCTTTGCATTGTTAGCTGCTCCTTTGCACGGGCTCAGACTCTGTTCAGCTACATTCACCGGCGTTTTCCCACATTCACCTGCTCAGTTATGCACAACAACATCATCATCACCATTATAACAACTGCACAAAGCTTCCCGGACGCCATTTTATCTCACTTCCTTTCTTCCTCGGACTAAACAACCGGCGCGTCTGGCGGTTTTAAAGAACTCGGGTCGGGCATTATAACGAGGAAGGACCGCATATCCGTGCGTAATTGTGCAACCTTGAATGTTCAAGGGCGTTTCCAATAAGAAATGGAGCGATTGGGAATGGGACATCAATGTATTATGGACTTGATGTTTGGTGATATGACTAGTTTTGTGATTTTCTTAAAGATCAGGTGAAGAAAGTGGATATTTATTTTATTTTATTTGTTACATCATTCAAGTTGAATGACATTGAAAGTATTGATTTTCACACTTAAAAATATTATTTTATTTGCTAATATTGAGACAATGTTCGTGGGTGTTCTTCTTTACGAGCTCCACTAAGAAGTAGAGTTGTTGGAACGTCAATCCAATAAGGATGTGGAGGGTATCCAATGTTCTTGTCATCTCTATACCGGTTTTGTTGTTTTCTGATATGACTAGTTTTGTGATCTTTCTAAAGATAATGAATATTTTATTTGTAGTAGAGTGACCAATGAGTTCAATTTGAATGGTGTTGAAATTATTGATTTTAACATTTAAAAATATCAATAGTTTGTTTGTTAATATTTAGATAATGTCAAAGATTTTAACACTAAAAAAAACTAATAGTTTGTCTTAATAGCTAGACAATGCTAGCTAACTTGCTTTTTAAGCTCTTTCGTGACAAAGATCTCATGTATAAAGGCATTTAGATTGTGTATTATTGGCATTTATAGGTAGCAATCACACCCTAAAGGTACAATGGAAATGTCAAAGGGGGGTAATAAGGTAAGGAAAAGAAAAAATATGATCAAAAGTAGAGGTACAAAAAAAGTATGTAAAGCTACTTAGTCTAAAACTTTTACAATTAATAGAGGCAAAATAGTATTTGGGAATAGGCAATGATATGGTGTCAATGTATATATGTGTTCTTTGGACATTAGTTTCAAAGTTAGGTACTTCTTGACACATATTCCTTTTACCAATCCAATAGGGGTGGTGAGGGTGTTTGATGCTTTTCGCACCTTGAAATAGAGTGATTCGAAGTGGAACATTAATCCAGTAGGTGTGTGGAGGGTGTCCAATGCTCTTCACATTGTGTATAGTGGATTTGATGTTTGGGTATATGGCTAGTTTTGTGATCTTCTTAAATATTAGATGAAGAAAGTGGATATTTTATCTATTGATAGTCATTCCGTTCAAGTTCAATGGAATTGAAAGTAACGATTTTAACATTTAATAAATGTTAGTAGTTTATTTGTTAATATTTAGACAATAATTACGGGTGTTTTTCTTTAGGGGCTCCAATAAGAAATAGAGTGGTTGGGACATCAATCCAACAAACGTGTCCAATGTTCTTGACATCTGTATAGTGCATTTGTTGAATGTATTCCAAGTTGAATTTTGTTGAATGTAGTGATTTTAGCATTTAAAATACTAATAGTTTATTTGTTAATATCTAGACAATCTTAAAGATTTTAACACTAAAAATATTAATAGTTTATGTTTTAATAGCTAGACAATGCTAGCTAACTCGCTTTTTAAGATCTTTTGGGAAAAATATCTCAATTATATAAAGGCATTTAGAAAGGTGATTTTTCCATTTTGTATTATTGGTATATATAAGCATCAATCACACCCCAGAGGTACAATGGAAATGCCATAGAGGGTAGCAGAGTAAGGAAAAGAAACATATGATCTTGAAAGCAAAGGTCTGAAAAAATATGTAAAGTTATTTAGTCTAAAAATTTTACAATTAATATAAGTGAATTAATATTTGGGAATAAGCAATGGATATGGTGCCAATGTATTTATGTATTCATTGTTCACATTAGTTTCAAAGTCAAGTTCTTGTTGAAACGTATTCCTTATGTAATTTGGTTTTTGATGTATTTCTTTAGCTAATCCTTACGACACAACAACATATTCAACATTTTTTCATTCTTTTAAAATTAGGTTGTAAATTTTATAAATATTAAAAAAAAAATTGTAAATTATCACCTCTATGGCCACCTTTTTGATTAATGTTTCTTTATCTTTAAAAAAAACCAACTTCGCAAAGAAAAATAAAAAATTACTATATTGTGGAATTTCTCCAGAATTTCTCGATAGACGAAATAGATAGAATTTGAGGATCGGTTGGTGCGATATCAAAAATGATGAATGTGGTGGTGAAAAGTGGTAGAGTTTTCTCAAGCAAAATTTTGGTTTTTAGCCTCCAGTCTTCGAAATTCGAGGTGGGTCCCACATGGTATGTTTTTTGAGGGGCCCAATAGCCGGTGGAGTTCATTCTTTTTGTTTATGGAGAATTTGTCACCTTTCTTCACTATAGATGGTATGTGAATTTGCATATAAAGCCTTCATACTACCTTCGCACCATCAATATGGGGATAATTCCACATAGTTGTCAAAGATTCCCAAGTAGGTCAACCAGTTGGAGACCAAGATCTCCACATTGCCACCTCGCAAGCCGAGTCACATTGTTATACAACTTAGTGCTAAGGTTGATGAGCCAACTCACATACAACTTTCCACCTCACAATTATCGTCAAGTCAAGTGCAAAGTTCAACGAGCTAACCAATAATTACTACACTCAAGCCACACAAATCAATGCAACCACCTCGCAGGTCAGAGGCGAGTCCATAGTAACCACTACAAGCTACAGACTGAGCCTATAGGGAATTCAAATAAAATGACACATGTGTGGCTGCAACCACAACCTCCCTTATCCAAACATGATTTTAAAAAGGCAAGTGTTGGTTGCAATGCAAACAATGTGGGATCTTTCCCACCAAATATAAAACAAGCCCAAAGCTAAAGGAGAGACATGGGAGTGGGATTCAACCACCTCACCCCATGCAACACATTTTTGGGTCTTTGATAACATGGCATGCCCACACTTCAAGGGGATAAATACAATGTAAAGCTTTTATCTTTTAAATTTTTGTGATGAAAACCCAAAATTACGGCATAAGAAGGGGATTCAAACCCCTATTCCTTGGGAAAACATATGAGTGGTGTTGGACCCATGTGATTTATTCTTTGGAGGCATGGGGAAATTATATAAGGGTGTCTGTAAGGTAAAATAAGGGGAGCATACAAGAGGCAATCGTACAAAGGAAAAAGGAAGGAATCATATGCATAAGAAGAACGGTGGATATATGTCAAAGAAATCATAAAGAGCATCGTGCAGTAAAGGATAAGATCAAAGGAAAGGATGTGCATAGCAACAAAGGATAAGGACAAAACATGAGTCTGAAAGTGGAATTAAACTTCAGTGCTCGACATCTGCATGACGCAGATAGAGGGATCGGATAAGGCTAAATATATCAATGTCTTATGCAGAGAATCAACATGCGGCACATGTTTAAATCAGTAAAAGGATAATTTGGCTAACCAACCGAATGTAGTAGTTAAACTGAAGTTATAAAATCAAAGGTTATTATTAGCCCTTGTAAGACTAGTGTTATCCAAAATTCACCCCTCAAGGTAATTTTGATAACATGCATCAAATTCTTTTGTCCCAAGCAATTATATTGAGTCCAGGCAAAAAGTCATATTTCTAGGGTCCCCTCATATTTTTTCTAACTCCCCTGTCCAAGAAGAAGAGAGCAAGTTCTGAGAAAATGTAAAAAATTGCAAAAAACAAGCTCGGGCCAGAAAAAATCATAAAAAATGGCTAAGTCCTAGTCCTTGCAATAGTCGGGACAGTTGGGACATATGGACGCGAACCGGCCGAACCGGGTGAAATGAGTCAAGGCAGCCTGAAACAGTTGAAAAAATGGGACGCGCGGGACAAAAGTACGCGAACTGGCCGAACCGGGTGAAATGAGTCAAGGCAGCCCGGAACAGTTGGGCCGAAGGTACGCAAAGTACGAACTGGCCAGATCGGCCGAAATGAGAACTTAAAACGCGTGGGACAAAAGTGAACCGGCCGAACCGGGCGAATCGGGAAAATTTGTCCCAAACGGTCCGAAAGCAAATGGGACATCTGGGCCGCGAACCGGCCAGTTTGGCCAAAACAAGGAACTTCAGCACTGGGCCAAATGGGACAAAGGGACGCTCGGGACGCGGATAGCCGAAGGAGCCGAAGGCCAATCAGATCACGCCACGTGTCACCGGCAGAAAAGGGACATGGAAGCCCATTTCGGGCGGTTCGGAAGAATTTGTCCCGCGCAGCACTAGGACATTTGGGACAAAGGGACGCGTGGGACGTGAAAAGCCGAAATGGCTGAAGATAGAGGAGAAAAGTCAACGTTTGGTCCGTGGAACTTCAAACGGCCATAACTTTTGACTCCGAGCTCCGATTTTCACAAAATTGGACTTTCTGGAACGAGCACGACGTCCTCTACGCCACAAAAACTAGATTTCTTATTTTTAATAAGGGTAGATATATTTAAATTAAGGGAAAGTGTTTTTCTCCAGTCAGTCAATGCTCATTCCTGTCAAATGACAGAAAACGCCTGCCAGACCCAAAATAGCTGCCCGCACTCAGAAGGCCATAACTTTTGCATTTCTCAACGAAATCACACAAAATTGGTACCGTTGGAATCGTGGTTCCGAGCTTGATGCAAAAAAATCAAGAAATTCTAGATTTGATCATAAATTGATTATTTTTTTAAAAAAACGTGGCCGGGTTCAGAACAGTGTTTTATTTGGTAGGTGGGAGTGCAATTAAGAGGCATGGTCATCATTCTTTCTCTGCTGCAGCACATGGGACAGTATGGGGAGCCTTTTGCAAGTAATATACAATCATTTCACTCAATTTAATGCCTCTTACAGGTGGTTGAAGGACAGATTTCGGGATTTCCATTTTCCCTCCTCTTCTCCTTCTCATTTTTCTATAAATTGGAGTGTTGGGCTCATTGTAAAGAAGAGAGTTTTTGGGTAGCAAAGCTCTGCCAAAATTTCTTTGTGAAGCCAGTGTGTTGCAGGCCCTTGTAGTGGACTCCTTACATGGTGATCCAGGCCCTTATCTTGTAATAGACTGAATTGTGCATACCAGGAAGCAATAAAATACAAGTTTGTGGATGTATCTTCCCCTGCTGTGTTTTCTTGCATTCTTCTTGCCCCTTTGATCTTTCTATAAGAATATTGTGTCTATTTAGTATTTTCTTGCAGGGATTCATTATCATTGTGTATGCTTGGAATATTATTGTGAATGCATTTTGCTAGATTATGGTGAACTGTCATCACCTCTTCTAGTGTGCACTTTGCCTCTGTATTTCACAAATTTGGAGACTACTCTCACACCCTCCTTTTCTAGTGTATCACCGCTTTAGTGTAGGCTTTCATTTTATGCATTCTCTTTCCCTAGTCCCTTGGAAATTTAGATTAGAACAGTTAGGTTATCCTGCATTAGAGTAGATTGTGGCAGGTAGTTTAGGAGCAAGAACCAGCTTTCTCTGGAGGTCTATCTCAAGTAGCAAGTCCCACAACTTGGAGATAGTACCCATGTTATCCAATCACACTGGATGAGAGTGATCAAACTAGAAATCTGATCAACATCCAGGGGTGCTGTGATTCGGTGATAACAGTTCTGGCACGCCCGGTGGGACCTTAGAGGTCTTCACTTTCATTGCAACAAGATTGATGTGCACTTGTTGTAAGTTCCAGCTTTGAAGGAGCTTTAAAATCGCACATCTGGCGACTCCCAAAGAGGCATAATTCGCTGGTTTCTGCAGTCCAAGCCTGGTGAATTTATGAGAAGAATACAGACCAGATCAAGAACTAGGGAGGAAGGACTATTTGTTTATCTACACCTATCTCCAGGCAGAGAAAGAATGGGAAGAAGAGCTCAAAGATTTGCGTCTCCACCTAATAGAACTTTGTCTACACCTCCACCTGGTAGACCTTTTCTCGCATCAACAAGGGTTCTCAGGCCAATCAGAATGGCGCAACCACTAAATCCCTTTGTCAATTTCACTGGCAGCAGCCCACTTGCCCTCAATGCACAGAATCCAGTTCCAATTGCAGCATTGAAGAACATTCCATTTTTCACTGGAGAAAATCATACCACTCCTGGTGATCATGTCAAAGACATTGCTAACGTCTGTGCAATCCATGAGATAAACGAAATGGATGTGGCTGTCAAACTGCTGGCATCATCGTTCAAAGGGAAGGCATTGCAATGGTTCAGGAGCCTTGAAGCTGGTTCTATCACAAATTGGAATCAGTTATGCATAGTTCTCCATGAGCAGTTTGGAGAGAAGGGAGACAATTTGTCTCTTCTAGAACAATTGACAACTATCAAGAGAGCCCCCAACGAGCAGCTGACTGACTTCAACTTCAGATTTCAAAGGTCTTGGGATAGGATTCCAGTGGCAGTCAGGCCAACAGCAGAAGGTGCTTTTCTATACTATCTTAAAGCTTTGAATTCTGATATTTCTATGTTATTCAATCTATGGGAGGCACAACCTTACCTGCTGCTTATAGCATTGCCATTAGAGCCGAAAACTGTCTTATTCAAGCTGGTAAACTGGCTCCTAGGCCTCCCATGCCCTTGTATCCAAACTTAGAAAATCCAAGCACTAGTCAAGCACCCACTCTTGGCTCCTATTCCCACCCTAGAAATCAAAGTTCAAATGAGACTTCTACTTCATCCTCTAGTGCTTCAAACGAACTCCAAGAGGTCATGAAACAATTGCAAAATTTGGGAAATGAGCTGGTTACTATCAAAAGACAGCAAGCTCAAAGTGCTAGACCGTATCAGCCTCAAGCTCAGCCTAACAGGCAACCATATCAACCTCAAAGACCACCCAATCCAGCTGCAAATCAGAATCAAGCAAGGCCTCCTACCAATAGACCATTTCAGCCCTATAATCCCAATGTTACATCTGCATCCAGAGCTTTGGTGCCAGTCCAAAATAATATGGCCCAAGAATATGATTGGTGTTTCCCGTGCAGTCAGCCACATAACCAATCAATGTGCTTTAACGGTGCATTAAATCAGGCTCTAATGGTGCAAACCATTGGTGGGTCACAAGAGTCCAGCCACGAAGAAGACCAGCAGCAAGGGGCACCTCAGCAAGGAACATCTCTGAACGAAACTACTCTTGTCAATTGGCAGGCTGAGGATTTCTGTGGTATGAATCAAATACCCTCTCAAAGTGTTGCAGCCAACACAAGGTCAAAGAGGAGAAATTTGGGTGAAGAACAGCCATTGGCTTCGAGTAATCCACAACCTTCTACCACTCCACAAGCCGCTGGCAAGCAAACTGTAGATCCAAACATGCAAGGAGCATCCATACCAGCTCCTAAACCAACTCAGATGCCAGCTGCTGCCGCTCATTTGCAAGGAATGAACGTGCAGGCCAAGGGAAAGCAGAGGGATACTTCATCTCCATTCAGTATCATTGATCAGATGAAGAAGACAAATGTAAACATATCCATGTGGGAATCACTATCTATCCCAGGACAAAGAGATTTGCTACAAGCTGCCATGAAGGACTGGTCAACTTCAAATCAACAGGTCCAAATGCAAGAGAAGGTACTCACAAATGCTGCCCAGCCTGAAGGAAATCATGGAGGACAGCAAGGTAAAATGTTGAAGCCCCCTCCATTTTATGTTTCATTGATCATAGGAGATAGGTTGGTACATAATTGCATGATTGATTCTGGGGCAAGTAGTTCAGTAATGCCCAAGCAAATAGCTGATCAGCTAGGACTCCAATATGAAGTCATCTCCAAGGGTGTAGTGCAATTAGATGGGACAGCAGTGACAACGGTTGGAGTAATCAAAGGTCTGAGCCTCACACTGCACGCATGTCCCAACGTAATAGTGTTACAAGATGTGTCAGTCATAGACCTGCCACCACTCTTTGCATTGTGCTTGTCAAGAGACTTCACTGCTAAAATTGGAGGCTATCTTTCAGCGGATTGGTCACACATGTTGTTCAGAACAAGATATGGAACCAAAGCCACAATCAGGTCTGAACCTATTGCAAACTTTCATATTGAGCCTTACACTCCAAGCCAAATCAATACCAACTGTTCAGCGTTTGATCAAGAAGATTATCCAAGCACTGATGAAGCTGACACCAAGGTTGGAAGCATCCCAGATTTGACTCTTGATGAATGGGCAAGCAAGGTGCATGCTTTTGATCCTTATCAAGAAATAGAAGAATCTGAGCTGGGAGTCTATTGTTTACATGAAGAGAATCAACCTCTCCCTAGCATCACCAAGCCAGATCATAAAGACAAGAATGAAGTATGGCAATTGTTCTTTGATGGGTCAAGGAGTAGACAAGGTGCAGGAGGAGGAGCTATGCTCATTTCACCGCAAGGTATAAGGTATTACTCAGCCTTCCGTTTCCAGTTTTCATGTTCAAACAACACAGCTGAGTATGAAGCCTTAATTCATGGATTGCACTGGGCAAGGAAGAAAGGCATCAGGAATTTACAAGTATTTGGTGATAGTGAGCTGATCATAAACCAAGTCAAAGGAAAAAATGCTGCCAAAAATGATCTGTTGAAGAACTACAAAAATCGGGTATGGGATCTTATTGAAGATTTTGAAGCTTTTAGCATCATTTCCATCCCAAGAAAAAAGAATGAAGCCGCTGACAGACTGGCAGCAATTGGGGCTGCGTTTGATGTTGTAGAAAGTATCAAAAGTGAGAAAACTCAGCCTCATATCAAAGTGGTAGTGAGACCAGCTGTTCCAGATAACAACACAAGTTGGCAAGTCTTCGAGAATGATCAGCAGATTGTTAATTTCCTACAAGAAGAAGCTGAGTTCTCCATGAGAAATCAAGACAAGCTGGAGCAGCAGTATGGCGACCAAGTGGTGCAGCTGAGAACTAACAAATTGCCAAAAGGCCTCATAACCTTGGAGTCAATCTTCAACCCGAATGATCAGTTCCGGAAGGAGAAAGCGAACATTCAAGTAAAGGGTGAAGATTCAGAGCCTATTTTAGTGGAAGAAGGCAAGACATTGCAAATTGGCAAAGTAAGTACCTCACAAGAGAAATCTGATTTTGTTCAGCTTTGTCAAGAGTTCCCAAATGTCTTTGCTTGGACTTACAAAGATTTAAGAGGTTTCAATCCAAAGTTGGCACAACATACTATTGAGTTGGATCCAGAATCCAAGCCTGTCAGGCAAAAGCAAAGGCCAGTAAATCCTCATATCGAGCCTCTCATGAGAAAAGAGTTAAGCAAGCTCATTGAGGCTAGTATCATCTTTCCCATCAAACACTCAAGTTGGGTTGCAAACTTGGTGCCGGTAAGAAAGAGAAACGGAGAAATAAGATTGTGTGTGGACTTTCGCGATCTAAATAGAGCGTCACTCAAAGATCATTATCCGCTTCCATCAATGGAACAAATATTGCAGGTTGTAGCTGGTTCAGAAAGGTTTTCATTGCTAGATGGATATTCAGGCTATAATCAGATATTGGTGAAAGAAGAAGATCAATTCAAAACGGCCTTCACTACAAAATGGGGCACATATGCTTACAAGAAGATGCCATTTGGACTGTCAAATGCCGGAGCAACATTTCAGCGAGCTATGGATATGGCATTCAAAGGCTTAATCAACAAGATAGTGCTGGTATACCTAGATGATATCACTGTCTTCTCAAAGAATGCAGCAGACCATCTCTTTCACCTCAGACAAGTGTTTCAGAGGTGTAGAAGGTTCGGAGTGTCATTGAATCCAAAGAAGTGTGTATTCTTGGCACACGAAGGCAAACTGTTGGGCCACATCGTCTCTAGGGAAGGGCTAACAATTGATCCTGAAAGGGTTGAAGCCATCCGAACGCTTCCATTGCCACACCACAAGAAATCTCTCCAAAGCTTCTTAGGAAGGATAAACTTTGTCCGCAGATTTGTGCCTAATTTTGCCACTCTTGTGAAGCCTCTAACTATGATGTTGAAGAAGAGTCTGGCATTCAAATGGACAGCAGAAGGCAAAGAGAGTTTTGAAAACATCAAGCATGCAATATCACAAGCTCCAACTCTTATCAACCCAGATTTCTCAAAGGACTTCATGTTGTATGCATTTGGAGGATCAGATACAATCTCAGCTATCTTGACACAGCTGAATAGAGAAGGTTCAGAACAGCCCATAGCATTCTTCAGTCAAACCTTGGAAGATTACGAAATAAAGTATTCTTTCATCGAAAAGCATGTCCTTGCTGTCATCAGGAGCTTGAAGAAGTTCAGACATTTGGTCTCAAACAATAAGATTCAACTGCTGGTGTCTCATGCTGGTGTCAAAGACTTCCTCCTAAACAAGGATTTAAATGAGAAGAGAGCAGGTTGGATCACTCGGGTGATGGAATATGATATTGAAATCAAAGTGACCAAGCTAGTTCGTGGCAAAGGCTTGTGTGAGCAGCTCGCTTCCAAACAACCAGACGGGTCAAAAGGTGAAGAGGATGTTGTCTTGCTACTACAGAATGATCAAGAACAACCAGCTGATGATGCACCCGTCCCATGTTGGACTCAAGACTTGGTGCATTACCTCCAAACAGGCTTGTGCCCTCCAGAAGTGAGCAAAGCAAAGAGGAGATACTTCAGATTACAAGCCATTCCATATGTGCTTGTTGATGGAGTTTTGTTTAAAAGGGACATCAATGGTGTTCTATTAAGATGCATTGGAACAGGTCAAGTTGAGAAGATCTTACACGAGTTCCATGACGGGGAAGCAGGAGGCCACTTTGCTCCGCGAGTGACAGCTCTCAAAATCATGAAAGCTGGTTACTATTGGCCTACTGTGTTCAATGATTGCTACTCATGGGTCAAGAAATGCAAGAAATGTGCATTCTTCACAGGGAAAGAAAGGTTAGCAGCACTGCCCCTTCGTCCAATTTCAGTAAATCAGCCATTCATGCAATGGGGATTGGACTTCATTGGGGTTATCAATCCCAATTCAAGTCAGGGCCACAAGTGGATACTAACAGCAACAGACTATTTCACCAAGTGGACTGAAGCAGTGGCACTCAAGGAGGAAAATGAATCTAATATCTTAGATTTCTATGAAGGGATAGTCACGAGGTTTGGTGCCCCTGCCACTATCATATCAGACAATGCATTGGCATTCCTTGGCACAAAGATCACTGAATGGGCTGTCAAGAATTGTGTGTATCTCAGCACTTCATCGAACTATTACCCTCAAGGTAATGGCCAAGCCGAGTCTACGAACAAGAACCTACTAAGAATCATCAGAAGGACTCTAGATGAAAATCAAAGAACTTGGCATGCAAAGCTCAAATCAGCTCTATGGGCTGATAGGATCACGCCCAAGAGATCTACAGGAAGCTCTCCATACAAGCTTGTGTACGGGAAAGAAGCAGTTCTACCTATATCACTTGAGTTGCCAGCACTGGAACTCATGAAACAGTTGGAGCTGGCTGAGTTTGAACCTATGGAAATCAGGTATGCAGAGCTGATGGAATTAGAAGAGACAAGAGAGCACGCAATGCAGACCATAGAAAAGGATAAAGCATTGGTCAAAAAGAGTTTTGACAAGAAAGCTAAGGCCAGGATATTACAAACTGGAGATTTGGTACTAAAGTGGGATGCTGATCGTGCAAAACCAGGAAAGCACTCCAAGTTTGATGCCATCTGGAGTGGCCCATACATGATCATCGAATGCAAAGGTAGCAATGCTTTCCGACTGGCTAAGTTGGATGGTGAAGAATTGCAGATCCCGGTCAATGGGATCTATCTCAAACGTTGCTACTAGAAAGATAGATTTTCACCCTTGTAAATATTAATTTAGAATTTCCATTCCTCTAAGTGCTTATGCACATTGTACTGCTGTTAGAGTAGTTTTTATTTCCCTAAGTGCTTGTGCACATGTCCTATTGCTTCTAGTATGTGCATGTTTGCAGTTCATCAAGCTCCTGGAAAAGAATTTGCAGCCATAGGAAAACCAGCTCAACGAATGATTCAATGGCTCAAGGACACAGGTTTTCAAATTTCAGATCAGCTGAGAGGTTATCAAACAGACTCCATGCCCAATGGATTGCTACAAGCAGCTGGCCGTTCTTCATCTGGCAGGCAGATGACCCCGCTGAGTCGCCAAAATTGTTATCCAAAATTCACCCCTCAAGGTAATTTTGATAACATGCATCAAATTCTTTTGTCCCAAGCAATTATATTGAGTCCAGGCAAAAATTCATATTTCTAGGGTCCCCTCATATTTTTTCTAACTCCCCTGTCCAAGAAGAAGAGAGCAAGTTCTGAGAAAATGTAAAAAATTGCAAAAAACAAGCTCGGGCCAGAAAAAATCATAAAAAATGGCTAAGTCCTAGTCCTTGCAATAGTCGGGACAGTTGGGACATCTGGACGCGAACCGGCCGAACCGGGTGAAATGAGTCAAGGCAGCCCGAAACAGTTTGGGACGCGTGGGACAAAAGTACGCGAACCGGCCGAACCGGGTGAAATGAGTCAACCAGCCCGAAATAGTCTGGGCCATGACAAAAACGCGAACCGGCCGAACCGGGTGAAATGAGTCAAGGCAGCCCGAAACAGTCTGGGACGCGCGGGACAAAAGTACGTGAACCGGCCGAACCGGGCGAATCGGGAAAATTTGTCCCAAACGGTCCGAAAAGCAAATGGGACATCTGGGCCGTGAGTACGCGAACCGGCCGGTTCGGCCAAAACAAGGAACTTCAGCACTGGGCCAAATGGGACAAAGGGACGCTGCGGGACGCGGATAGTCGAAGGAGCCGAAGGCCAATCAGATCACGCCACGTGTCACCGGCAGAAAAGGGACATGGAAGCCCATTTCGGGCGGTTCGGAAGAATTTGTCCCGCGCAGCACTTTGGGACATTTGGGACAAAGGGACGCGTGGGACGTGAAAAGCCGAAATGGCTGAAGAGAGAGGAGAAAAGTCAACGTTTGGTCCGTGGAACTTCAAACGGCCATAACTTTTGACTCCGAGCTCCGATTTTCACAAAATTGGACTTTCTGGAACGAGCACGACGTCCTCTACGCCACAAAAACTGGATTTCTTATTTTTAATGAGGGTAGATATATTTAAATAAAGGAAACATATTCGGCTCCAGTCAGTCAATGCTCATTCCCGTCAAATGACAGAAAACGCCTGCCAGACCCAAAATAGCTGCCCGCACTCAGAAGGCCATAACTTTTGCATTTCTCAACGAAATCGCACAAAATTGGTACCGTTGGAATCGTGGTTCCAATCCCAATGCACAGAAATCAAGAAATTCCAGGATTTGATCAGAAATTGATTGATTTTTTTAAGAAAACGTGGCCGGGTTCAGAACAGTGTTTTATTTGGTAGCTGGGAGTGCAATTAAGAGGCATGGTCATCATTCTTTCTCTGCTGCAGCACATGGGACAGTATGGGGAGCCTTTTTCAAGTAATGTATAATCATTTCACTCAATTTAATGCCTCTTACAGGTGGTTGAAGGACAGATTTCGGGATTTCCATTTTCCCTTCTCTTCTCCTTCTCATTTTTCTATAAATTGGAGTGTTGGGCTCATTGTAAAAAGAGAGTTTTTGGGTAGCAAAGCTCTGCCAAAATTTCTTTGTGAAGCCAGTGTGTTGCAGGCCCTTGTAGTGGACTCCTTGCATGGTGATCCAGGCCCTTATCTTGTAATAGACTGAACTGTGCATACCATGAAGCAATAAAATACAAGTTTGTGGATGTATCTTCCCCTGCTGTGTTTTCTTGCATTCTTCTTGCCCCTTTGATCTTTCTATAAGAATATTGTGTCTATTTATTATGTTCTTGCAGGGATTCATTATCATTGTGTATGCTTGGAATATTATTGTGAATGCATTTTGCTAGATTATGGTGAACTGTCATCACCTCTTCTAGTGTGCACTTTGCCTCTGTATTTCACACATTTGGAGACTACTCTCACACCCTCCTTTTCTGGTGTATCACCGCTTTAGTGTAGGCTTTCATTTTATGCATTCTCTTTCCCTGGTCCCTTGGAAATTTAGATTAGAACAGTTAGCTTATCCTGCATTAGAGTAGATTGTGGCAGGTAGTTTAGGAGCAAGAACCAGCTTTCTCTGGAGGTCTATCTCAAGTAGCAAGTCCCACAACTTGGAGATAGTACCCATGTTATCCAATCACACTGGATGCTTAGAGTGATCAAACTATAAATCTGATCAACATCCAGGGGTGCTGTGATTCGGTGATAACAACTAGTGTAGGACAAGTTCCCACTGGTATAAATACCCATGAAGGGGCTTTGTATAGATGTATGTATTTGGTTTATGCATGCTCTTGTTTTATTGTGATGTATTAAAACTACAAGTCTAATTGTTGAATTAATAAATCAATTTGCTTCACTCTTGTTAAGCTATGATAGGACTTGGAAACCTCTCACGCTTCAGGTGAACTCATCTTAGAATGACTAAGCATGATATGCCAACGTGACAAGGGGGGGAAATCATGCACAATTAACACAATAATGGTGTGTGAATAAGGCAGGAAGACAACTAGACCTCAAAAAAATTGTTATGTTGTAAGGACCTTCATTAAAATGCAAGGATGAAGTGGACAGAAGATTTAACATTTAACATAAAATAATATCGAAGCTCTTGGCTACACAATGTTGAGGATGATTTCATACAACATCATCCCATTTGTAAGGATTTCTCTCCAAGAAAGTGAGTCGAGGATAATCTTTACAATTAATTATATGAGACATTATTCTGTGAGCTTCCAATACACCTACATGCATGGTTATTTGATTATTATTTGGAAAAAGTAGGAATTTGGGTCGAAAGCATCTGTGGACCTCTACGCACACAAATAAGCTAGCACAATACGACGTAACCTGGACACACATGGTCAATCACTAGTGGAAAGGCACACTTCAAAACTATATTCGTGAATATTCAGTCTAAACCTTCTCTTGTGCAAACGAAGCACAATATAAATTTTTTCTGAGAGCCACGAGATCGTACCTACAACACTTACCATTGGAGATTAAGAAAATGATGATTGATATGGGGATAGAAAATTTCCCCATGGAAGACTAAACGCTTTGCAATGTGGGCGGCACAGGACATAAGAAGGACATGATGATACCATGAATTAGTTATGGATACTCTGGATGAGTGTACCCTTAGGAAGAAGCAATTTAAAGATCAAAGGCATAAATCATTAGAGATAGAGCTAGTACAGATTTGTTACTCAACTCCGTGGACTATAGGTGATGACCAACAACATTGGTTAAGGTAGGGAGAGAGTAGCAAAAACAAGGAGCTCCAAGAAGGTATAACACCATACCAAGAGAATTTACGGGACCTGAGGATGACGAAGGATGATTTAATGCTTATGGGATCTTCATCTAACTATCTTCTCCTACTCACACAATTGGGTCAACTAATACAAAGAAATTTTTAATAGAAATTGAGTGATGGTGAGGTACAACATATTAAAAGGAAAGAAATTTTAGACAATATTTTACCATATGTTCTACAGTCATTGCAACCAACACCAACGAGACAACCATTGAAATCTAATACCAAAAACTCAATGATTCAGGATGATGAACACAAATACAACATCACCAATCACTACAAGTGCGTAAGGAAATATAGTGACACAACAGGTCGCAGGAAATAATCCTTCACCTACTAGTGGAAGTCAGAGTGGGAACGTTGCATCTATAATGACTAACCCCATATATGGTGGGGTTGGGAACACTACATAATAGGTAGCCACGCCAAATATATTTTACGAAACGTCTCTACACTTGTCGAAGTACCATGGGGTTGAAAATGCAGAAAAATATGTGCTCAAATGTGAACTAATATGGGTAGAAAAAGGTATTACTTGTTCTGAATTCAAGGCAACTCAGTTTGCAACTACGTTGCTTGGGTGTGCCCATACTTGGTATCAAATTCATGACCCATCGTAAGTAGTAGTGGATTATGATCAACTTAAAGCGACATTTTTTAACATAATTTGATATTTTGGAGTTCTAGCAACATATTATTTTAGCTCTCAAAGAGATCAAGCAAGAACTCACAGAGAGTGTGCGAGATTATGATGCATGTTTTAAAATCCTCATTTCCAAACTCTCATATGAAATACATCCTACACAACATTTGCAATGGTTTATGGGAGGGCTCTTACTACCATTTAGGTGCAAATTGTCCCACAGTATTGACATTGGTGTGAGCCCATTCATGGAGGCACAAAGCACATCTATGTTGACACAACTAGAGAAGTTAACAAAAAATAATGCCTACGCAATACGCAGTGACATTTGGTGTACTGACTGTGAGGTGGAAGGCCACACCAAGAACACATACCCACGCAGAATTTTTAAGGCCATGCTGAAGAAATGGACAAGGCAGAGTCGTGGGAGGTCGTGTAGTTGGTAGATATCCACCAATAACCTTTTATAATTGTGGTTCTCCAGATCATTACCAATGTTATTTCCCATCTTTCCCAATCTGCACACATTGTAAAAAGGAACACAAGGTGGAAGATTACCATGACTTGTATATAATAATGAAAGATAAAGGAAAAAAAGGGATTAGGAATGATTAAAATTCAACACATTATCGGGAATAAGGATAAGTTGAAAGTTATATCGATAGAGGGACCAACCACCAAAATTTAGGTAACGACATGTGTTGTTATACATGCACAAGAGATACCTTTCAACAAAGTGTGGCCAACCGAACTTCATTTAGTAAAACCTTATCTTGATGGCAAGCAACAAAAGGAGGTCCTTCAAGAGGTGAAATATTTGATAAGGGAACTCCAACGAGAAATAAAATTTTGTAGAAATGAGACAAGACTACACAATGAAAAGTTAAAATATTTCGAGGATGAGCGGGTCAACAAAAACGAGTTCTAGGAGATATGTAGGTTGTTGTGCACAGAAGGTATACTACCCTTGTTAGATCAATGGTCATATCATAAGTTAAGAATAGTAGTGCTTCAGAAGTCATTAAAGACGACGCAAGGGCATGATGCCAAGACAAAAAAATCAGAAGGTTTTGATAAAGAAATACTTATCAATGCCTGTATAGACGGAGGAAACATTAATGAAATCTTGGTTGATACTGATGTGGAAGTTAACATACTCACAATCAATCCTTGGGACAAGATGAGGATACCAACGTCACATGTATCCCCACATGTGTTGTTCATGTTTAAAAAAACATGGGTTGTTCCTATCGGAGTTTTAAAGAATGCCCTAATCAGTATTATGGGGGCGAAGTTTCCACGGAGATTTTGAAGTCACACTGTTATCCAAAGTAGATAATTTTCCAGCACTACTTAGAAGATTGCAATGTTATGGCAATAATGTCAACATACAATTTAAGAAATTTTTTGTGAGTTTCAAAATTGATGGTCAATGTGTTATCTTCTCAATGGACCTTAAATAGAGTACACCGTATGTGGACACTATAGAAGAGCACATAGATTTCGAGCATATATATAATATCTAGGCTACAAGGATAGAAAATTTTGAGCCAACACTGCAAGGAGAGCTAAAGCGGGGTGGAAACCAATCAATGTTCGACATGACTAGTGTGACATGTGACAATTAAGTACACGGATCATACAAACTAATAGGGTGAGAATGTGGTATGATTCAACGATCAGTAACTTCATAACACTCAATTTCCATCATGTTTTAGTGGGAGTGAATATATTTTTCTTTTCTTAAAGACATGGGAGCCTATATGCCGACTAACAACACGCGTTTGAATTGTCTAAGCTATTTGTTAAAAGCTGCCACAATAAGATGGCGGAAAATATATCTTCTAATGTTATTATCATGAGCGGACACAAGGGAGACCATGAAGGCTTGGTTCAAATGAAAAAATGGTGCCCAAAGATACTACACCTATAGTGCACTCAATTGCCCCGATGAACATATTCATAAATGCATAGAAATATGGACCACTACATAAGTTAGCGCTACATGTATATTCTATCATACATTACATGTATGGGCGTGAGCATGGTACGTCAGTTTTGAGTTGTGAAGAGAATCACATTCTTGGGAAATACTAACTCAAGAATTCCTCCATACCTTCTCCTTTGTATCACCAGTTATTTGCTTAACCCCCACCCTTTGATATATAAAAGGTATGATATTTAGAGATGACGCTCCTATAGAGGACAAAATTTTGGCACTACATAAATATATTGGGTTCGTGCTAACTAAAACATTTTCAGAGGATGTTGGGAAAAATATATCCATTGAAGAACAGAAAGTAACATTGGAGTGACAAATTTACGCACATAAAGGTTATTACAAAGTGGTGCGCCAAATAACTGATGAAGATGACGATTATTATCTGTGCGTGGATGTTTCTTATGGGTCATGAGGGGTCATAGATAAAAATAAACAAGGGAGTCACCTACTAGATTAAACTTTCAAATCCATCCAAATTAACATTGGTAGCAAGATTGGACCAAAGATGGCAACCATTAGTAACTACTATAGTGAAACAGAGATTGCTAAGATTGTTGAGTTGTAACGCTTATATGAAGATATATTTCCCTGAGGGTACCACGAAATGAAGGGATTACACCCATCATTAGGAACGATGCATATCAAACTAATAGAGGGGCTAAGCCAGTCTGAAAGCACCCATATAGGATGAATCCAAATCTGAGAATGAAAGTAAAACAAGAACATTGGTTAATAGAGTCATCGTACCAATAGAGGAATTTGAATGGGTAAGCCGTATGGTGATCAACATAAAGAAGGATGGGTATATCAGAATTTACGTGGATTACCACACTTTGAAATTTGTTTGTATAATTAATTCCTTCCTTACTCCGTTTACAGAAGAAATTTTAGTAGGCATAGCTGGCCGGGAAATATATACTTTCACAGATGGGTTCTTTGGTTATCACCAAGTCCAAAGTGCAAAATAAGATAGACCAAAGATAGCTTTTGTGACCGAATAGGGATCATATGCCTACATAGTCATGTCATTTGGGTTGAAAAATGCACCCGCTATTTACTCGCGCATTGTTGTCACTTCCTTTGGAGATTTTATATTTAAGTTTCTTCAAGTCTATTTAGACAATTGGATAGTCTATGGATTAGTGAAATATCATTGCAATAACTTGTGTATAATGTTTGAGCATTGTCGATAGTTACAAATTTCCTTAAATTTGAACACTTCCCTAGCGGTTTATAACTAGCTTTGATGCAATTGTGTTATATGGAATTCAACACTTCCCTTCCTATGTAGTGTATGCAACCCAAAATGCAGTCCCTTTCAGTAGTGGTAGTAGTATGTAGATGTGATAGCCTCTTTTTATTTTCCCACTAGAATAATAGTGAGCATGTTGTGTATATATATGAATCTCTTGCTTGAATTTTGGCATTAGTGACACAAAAGGCTGACCATGAATGGGAGATAAGGATAAGAAAAGAAATAAGGTTGACCACAAATGATAAAATGTGCAAAAAAAATAAGGAGGACATGAGTGCCCAGAAGGGACACAAGCGCCTGTGTGCTAGTGTCCAGAGACCACAAATTATTGATGTGACAAAACAAACAAATAGGGATCCGTGTGACTTGACCAGAAGTGAATCCATAACTAAGAAGTATAGAAGAGAGTCACAATAGAAATCAATCAAAGAATGTACAAGGACAAGGGAAAGTGTCACTAATGTGTACTTTTTTAACTTAAGATCCATGCATATAACAATATACCGATGACATGCTAAAGTGGTGATACGTGCATAATTTTATGTTTACAAACATAAAAAAAAAGTCCCGCACTGATGTTGATGGGCTTGGTCCATAACAACATATTGTAATCCTTATGTTGACAGGGTATATTTTTGTTATAACCCCTTTATAATAATATATGTAAAATGTTAAAGCATATAAAACATATGAGGATTATTTGATAAAATATGATGACCTACATTTTAAAAACCTAAACAAATTAAACATTGACCTCCCTTTGGGCATACCAAACAACTCCTGTGATTGATAGATTACATGAGGGTATATGGATAAGAAATCACCAATTTACCACATGCACTCTACAAATGAAAAAGCAAAACCAGACCACGTGGTGGAAAACTACAAAGTGCATCTTAAAGAATTGGTCTCATGGAAAGGGAAAACCATAAATATTGATGCAAGTACTTTAACTACATTTTAGAATGATTTTTGCAAGACTACGATCTCATGATTTATAAAAAATTTGGATAGCTTCTAAATTTTGGGGGCTGTAACAAAAATGTTATTAATTATTTTCAAAAAAGAATTAAAAAGTTAACATAATTGATATGCAACTGACATTTGGCAAAAAGTAACCCTACAATTTCTTTGCGTGTGTCATAAATTCTCAGCCTTGTTGGTCAACAATTTTAGGAGAAGATTCTATTTTTACAATTCAGTTATATTTTTACATGGGACCATTTACAACATAAAACTAGAAACAACAACTCCCTCAATAGGGTCGTTGGTCTCTAAAGAATGCAAATATCTCAAGGTCAATAGGTCTAAAAGTGTGGTCCCATGTTGGGGGTTACCGCTCCTCTTTATTTGAAAAATGTGTTCCCACATAATTGTTTTATCATCATCACTTAAACCCAACAAAACTCCCAAAATTTATGAGCAAGTACAATTTAGGGAGAAATGATTTCCATCCCCATAAAATTGTGGGTGGTACCAAAAAACCGATTGCTTAAAAAAATTATGCAATTTTTTCTGCCACTTGGCATCTCTTTTTGAGCTTCCCTCCCAATTTTTCTTTCCAATAGTTTTATCGGGATTTATGTATCCGCACTAATGCTACTACTAAAAGTTTGTATATTTTGTCTCTCAAGAAAAAAAAATCATATGACCATATTGATACTAAAATATCATTTCTCTTTATCTCTCTCTCTCTCTACTAAATAAAATTTAACTTGCCTTTTGCATGGGACCAAGAGGGCGGTCCCATGCTGGTGACTATTGCTCCTATTTGAGTGAGAAATGTGGTCCCATGTTTAAAAAAAATTATTGCTACCTGCTAAAACTCAACAAAATTCCTAAAAAAATCTGAGTAGATACATTTTCAGGTAGAGGAATTACAGGCCCATTAAACAACTTTCATGACACTTGGCATTTCAATTTAAATTTCCCTCTCAATTTTTACTTCTAACAATTTATTCGAGATTCATGGGACCATACATCTAATTGTGATTTTGGCAAACACATTATACAAACGCCTACAACGATTTGAACATGTGACCTGCTAATTATTAGTGCACTCCTACCAATCCGCCTAGCACCTTTCACATACAACCATATTATTTCAATAGGATATATTCAAAAAACAAAAAACCTATGATTTTACTGCTGACACACAGGCTCATGTCTCTACGGTGTCTTTTATGGGTAGTTTTATGTATGGCGGTACATTCGGCCTTCTTTAGTACTAAGGACTCCTATTTTTTTTCTGCAAAATTAAAAATTCATGAGACCCTATTAATGTTAAAATATCCCATTTTTCTCTCCCTCCCCCTAAAAAAAATTAACTTTCTCTTTCCATGGAAACGAGGTATAGGTATCCTAGTCCCTCTCTCGACTATTACTCATTGAGCATGATTTAAATCGAAAGCGAATACCTTCACTCATTTTGCACCTATGTATGGTGCGCCCCCCATAAAAACATGCATAATGACCATCCCTTTAGGATGAAGTGGCAGGTAAAGGACAAGTTGTGTCAGAGCTGAAAATTCCTTTTATCAATGTCAGAGCTCCCTCGAAATCTGCCAAATCCTCTGTATCACCGCCAATGGCTACTCGCATTAAATACGTTTGGGGAGGTGAGTTATTAACCCACCTAAACCGGTTTCATCTAGTTGCCCATCCAACTGCCAGTGGCTTATATCGTGTTTGCTTCATTTTAGAATGCACAAAGCCGAGTAAAGTAAACAGTAAATCATGAACACTATCGCCTAGCCTGCCTTCTCTGCATTATCGATGATTTGCTCAAAGTTTTATATGTGGAGGCAATAAATTAAAGTGCTAATCCGGAGGCAATATTAATCCAAGCGAGTTTACCAGTATAGTAGACAGAGGAAATTAAATATAGCCAAACGAGTTTAAAAGTTACCAGAAGCTCCTTCACAGTTTCTCCATGCCCATACAAGTAATTTCATAACTTTAATTAGATTGCACTGAATTAATTTTGTAAGAGAAAGAAATATTTCAAGTGTAATTTACTCTTTCAAATTCCCATAATGAAAGGTAAATTGTCTATGTAATCAATATGTTAATTGCAAAAATATTGTGTATAAAATTATAAATAAACACACTAATTAGAAATAAATTGTGTATATTGTGTGGAAAATTTTATTGTTTTTGAACACTGTTACAAAACACTTTGTGGTTTTAATGTGTTGAAAAACACAATGGATTCATAATTTTTTTAAATAATACTTATATGTTGTACTAAAAAATCAAATAATACAAGTATTGTGTCATTAATTTATTATTTTGGAACTCTTCGATTCGAGTGAAAAGTATATTTTGAATTTACTTAGTTCTAATTAAATGACTGATAACATCGTAAAATATGTGAATGGTGTCTCATTAACTTACAACATGTGTGAAAAGTTGTGATTGACCATTAAACATTATTACTAATTTAAATTGAACTCCTCTTTATGCCATTTTATTGGTTCCTAGCATGGTCATAGAGACCTTTTCCGTATATAGACAAAAAAGTCTTATTTCCATTTACTAACAACTAAATGTCTATATGACAAGATCAATTTCATATTGACTCATCAATGACAATTAAGCTTCCACACACAATTTCCACATGTTAATCAGTAAACATTAATTATCATTCACATTTGAATAATTAAATTCATGCAAAGTAATGTGCCCGTAGGAAAATTTTAGTCGCTTAATAATAAAATTTAGGGTTGGTCGAGAAAAGTTCAGTTTATTGGCCATCCGTTGGGGGTTTCGGGTTAAATACCAATATTTTAGAAATAAATATAATAAATCTCAGTGTGGTACTTGGTGTACTAATCTATTTCAAAAAGGGAGTGTGTGTGAGTTGTATATTTGAATAATATAGTTGGGTCCAACCAGCTGCACGGCGAGTCATTAATTGCCCTATCTATACACCCTCTCTCACCCATATATATAGAATATAAGGAGGGGGTGGGGGGTGGGGGCGCCCCTATCTATACGTAGGCCCACCTATCTAGATAGAGCCCATATCTAGATAGGGGGGACTACCCATATCTATACACGAGTCATTTGGAAATTAAGGTCAAGGTATTGGCTTGTTACTGATTTGGCCTTTCTCCTACCTTAGACCCCTTCTTTTACTCTGATAGTTTACCCTATTTAAATGCAAGGGAAATGCATGCATTTTCATACTATGAAAAGAAAAGGATAGGCAATAAGTAAAACTTATTATTGTTATTACCATTATTTGGATTTCAAGGATCCTTAGGTTGACATCAAGTGCTTGATTTACATGTTTGTAACCCACATGAGGGGTATAATGTGTCCTTTGTGCCCATGGGATAATATTCGTGGAACATATTATATATCAACAATATATTCTTACATGGTTGTTCAAACACCATAATCTAGGATGCCTAAAATGGGTTATGAAACATATAGTGCCAACACCTAAGTTATTACACCAAATTGATGCAAATCAAAATCATTAAAATGTTTGATGAAATTAAATTTAACTAAATTCCAAGAGCTATGTAGATTATGGTAAAGGAATGAACCCTCAAATAAAGGAATGCACCTTCATGTAAAGGAAGGAAATTGATAGGCATTTTGAGGATAAAAAATTTGTTGTTGTGGGATGTGACAAAATGTTAATTACAATAGATTATTCGATAGAGGATAAAGTGTATAATATTATAGAATGTATAAATATGGGAAATAAAAATGTATATTCATTTGGTATAGATAAAAAAGTTAAAGGTATAAAAGTCTTGTAATAAATGATTGAAGAAGAGAAAACAAAGAGTAGTTGATACATATTGAAAACATGGAGACAAATAGTTACCACTTGATATTTGATACATATATGCATGTCATAGAGAACTATGGTCTTGACCCCTTTTTGAAACGAATACATTTTCAATTTCATTATCTTATATGTGTCATTTAATTTTGTAAGGGGTATTCTTGAACTGACATTTTACCTACAAAAGCCTACATAAGCTAGTCAATATCTCTTCATAACTCACATGGAACTTCATAAGATGTATTTTAAATATCTTGACAAAATCCTCTTGCAGTATGACTCTTACATTTTATCATAAGATGTAGTAAAATCTATGTTGAAATCGTGTATCTATCCCTAAAGCTATTTTAGAGACCTTTAAAAACCCGTATTTTTGTAGACATTCTGGATGTTTGCAAAAACTTAGGAAAATAAAATATATTTGGGACAATAAAATCTAATGTTTTAACCCTCTATTGGATGATTCCATCTAGATCAAATATCTATGAATGGTTTTTATTTGTACATGTAAGTGTGTCCCTATATAACATATTCTATTGTATTCTAATGTTTGTAAGCTTTATGTATCTCTGAATTGCATTTCTATGCTTTGCGATAACCACATTGAATTCCCTCTTTTTTGAGGTGAGTGAGATATACTATAAATATCTCATCTCAAAATAATTGAGGTGTATTCATGTCATATATAACATATAATAATTGTAGAACTCGTCCACTCAAAATGCACACCTAATAGCAATACTAGAGCACATCCACAACCTTATACAAAAGGAACCATCAAGATACGCTAGAAACTTCATGAGTATACATACCTATACACATGAAAAACTTATCTACAAGTGCATATAACCATGTGCAAGTAATAATATAGAGAACCATAACTTTCTATCACATTCATATCCAAGGTAGAAGTACATGTAATATAACATGTTAGGGTATTAAGAAGTAGAATTGAACCTCTTAATAGATCTTAAGAAAAGGGAAAAGAATGAACATTCTTACTCAATCCATATATGAAACATTTAGAAATAGAAACTACCAATATGATTATTAGTTCCACTTCAAAGCACAATAGAAACATTAATTCCTTACTATAGTTCAAGGAAAAATCTATTTTATGAAGTCTCGCAATTCTAATTGCATATATCTAAAACTAGATCCCAATGCTCACAGATATATGTTATATCATACACTAGGGTTTGCACATGAATTTATGTTCCCTATCTATGGATTTCATTAGAGATTTCAAATCCATTTGCATTTTTAGAATTTACTAATAAATTTCAACAACCATGTAATAACCTCCTCATATTCGAGCTTCTAAAAATATATCCAAACGTTTGTTTTCATGGCTGCAAATTCATGTAAGTAGAAATTACTTATGATAACGAAAATTCGTGGTTAAAACTTCTACAACCATGTAACAACCAGGTAATTAATGTTTGGTGATTAACATGAGGAAATCGCAGTGTGTTCTTCATAGTGATGAAAAAATAGTGTGTTTTTCAACATGCTGAAAAACGCAATGTATTTTTCAGCATGTTGAAAAACACAATAGTTTTCCACACATTTTCATTTACGAAATTGAATTTTCTAAAGTCACACTAGCATGAACTTAATATTTGAATTCATATTTGTTAACAAGAACCTTACTAATAAATGTCTTGAAATCTGAACTCAAACATTAATATAATTATAGTTAAACATATTTAATGTTATAAGTGTTTGAGATGATTCTTAATATTATCTATAAGTATAAATAAGTTCTAGATTTGCATGTCGATCTGTTACTATCGTAAGAAGATATAAAAATTTCATTTAAATATGCATGTGATCTTCGAGCTCTTAGTTGCAATATCATTACTCTTAGATGTGTTAAATGGAATACATTAGGAAAAGTTTGATTTTTTGGATTCATTATAGTTGTAAATATTGTTAATGTGTAGATCATTTGTATGTATAATTTTTTAATTAGTTGTTAGATATTGGTAATTGTAAGGTTGTGAATGTTTGATGTAAGTTGAAGCTATAAAAATTATGTGTTGTCATATTCTCACTCTCAATTCAGCATATGGGGACAAGTGCCTCTGCAAAGACAGGAATCAGTGTGTGCTGAAGGGGCTTGCCCCTTAGGATGCCACATCGATACGCCCAACTATCATTGCATGTTGAAGTGGCTTGCCCCTCAGGATTCTGCATCAATAGTTGCGTGGTAGATTGTGTTGTGTAGAGGTTTTTAAAGCTTTTCTGCCAAAGCTACCCTTCACTCAAAAATGCACCCTCCCATAGTATCACAACTGCCCCTTTTGAAATGGATGGTTGTGATATTATGGGAGGGTGTATTTTGAGTGAAGGATAGTCGTTGGCATTTATTCATACTTGAATTTGTCATCGATATTTGCTTAAATTTTTCATGTATCGTATTAACATTAATTACATGTTTCTTTTGTGTACTAGCTACTCTTTTATGTAGTGAATATGAATACCAGGAGCCTTATTTCTCCCGATCCTGTTGGTAAAACGAAGACATATAGAAATACAAGCCTCCACATAAACTGAAGATGAAGGGAGTTCGCATAAAAAGTTTAAAAACTGCAAGAGTTCCTAAAAATAGTCCTCAATTTATTAACAATTTATAAATTATATGTATATTATAGACACTTTAGTATGTCATTGAATACTAGTTGTTCAAAATGTATAGTAAACAATTTTTATTACGATTCAAAAGTTTAGCTCCATTTTTAAATTTCAAATAAAAGTGTGAAAATTCTACACATTATAATATTGAGTTTGTATTATCCACAAAATTTGAAATACCTACATTGTGGGAAATTTAATATGCTAGTGATTTCTATTGTTTTAATAATATAAACTAACAAAATATAAGTAAAACTATAGATGTGGATAGTCTACACCATTATAATTTACCCACGGATGATAAACCCTTAAACAAGGTAAAAAATTTCAATCATGAATAATAATCATAATTTCATACACGACAAAATATTTTTTTCGGAATATCCATAGTTTATAAATTTCATCGTGGAGAAATCACATTTTTCAATTTTTTTTTTGAAATGACAATATTCTTCAATTTTAGTTTATAAGTTCACCTTCTTCAAAAAGTAGGGTACATGGGTGTTGCGAACATTATTATTTTATTGTTGTTTAATTATTATGTTTTGTCATATATATATATATATATATATATATATATATATTAAAGATGTTATTAATATTTTAATAATTTAATTTTCTGATTTGTAACTTTTGTTTTAAATAAACATGTTTTTGTGTTGTTAGTTTTTGATTTTTTTAGCTAAATATAATAATTTCTATTTTATATACATCATTTTTGAAAAATATTATTTTATAAATAAAATAAGAACCATAAAATATATTATTATACAATGTGAATTATATTTATAAGGTTAATTATAATATTTTCTATGGAAGTTTCTCTCAACATTGAATAAGTGTATTTGAAATCATATTAATTTTGTAACATTCTGTGTCACATTATATTTATTATGTCACATTATAGATGACCATATTGTGATATGCTTGTGTACTGGAAGCAGTAGGTAGTCCTATAAATTATTGTTTCCCTTGCATTTCAATACTGTTTTTTATACAAGTGGCTTTTGAATTAGAAAAAAATTCAAATGCTTCCAATGTTTTAAGATGGTATTCATGTTAATGATGATCAAGCACAACTCAAAATTTATTTCGGAAAGTATGAAATAATTGTTTCATTAAAGATGCAAAACTCCATGTAATAATTTTTAGGATGGGAAGGAGGCCCAAATAGCAGAGCATGATCGATCTTCTTGTCCAAGAGATAACAGAGGAAAAGAGTCAGTTTGCATATGATGACCTAAAATGGACACCAATCGGGGATGAGCCGAACGTCGACATTTGTGCCGCCATACCACTCGCAAGACTACAAACATTTCTAAAGGGGGAAGGTTCTAACGAAAATTTTGAGACTACATTTGCTCGCACAAATCACATGTCAACAAATATAGAAAATCCTAAACCGCATACAACCAAGTTATATACTAGGTTCAGAACTTTCCTAACATTTCTTTTTTGTACATTATTTTCGTAAACATTTGTATAACATTTGATGTTAACATTTTTAATTACAGCTATTGGTGTTCATATGGTCCAAACGACAATAGAAATAAGCCAGCAATAGGTGAAAAAGTGGTAGGTGTATAATTAAAAGGGGTTGTCAATGTCATTTCAATGTGAAAGTTTTTTATGGGAGACCGACAATGGCCATAATATTATACGACAATTTGTTTCATTGTGATGTAAACGGTGAGTGTTGTCATGGGAGGAACGAAAATACCATTAACGGTCATCATGTCAATGTTGCCCTGTACTTATCAAATGAATGCAAAACTTATATCGAGATTCTTTTGTTGATGGGTGTCATCATGGAAATGGTGTACAATAAATATATATAGGATCCATCCAACGTGGGTATATAGAACAAGAGGGATGAATACTTGACAAGAAAGGATGTGGTGAACACATGGAACAGAGTTTGCTCCAGAAGGTCTCAAAAGCACGTTGATGATGCCATGAGCATGAACTTGGCATGCGGAGGAAAGAGACATTTTTTCTACTATCAATGCCTAAATGGAACCAGCATTCCATTCATTTTGGGGTTGCAAACACCGTGGATGTGTGAGAGAATGGTTCAACATTCACACAATTTCATAATCTCTATGGATTCGACATTTGTTATGAAAAAATATGGCATAAGTAATTGGAATGAATTTTGAAATGATGTGTGATTCATGTATCAGTAATAATGTTCCCTTTCTGTTATATTAAACCCCAGGTTACCCTTTGATGTCATATTCCTTACAGTACTAATTATACATGATGTTTGTTTTCGATGAGCAAGAGGTTGGGGTGTCTATAGCATGGGCAATTTCTTTGAGGAATAAGATTGAAGATATTTACGGGTCGTTAGCAAAACTATAGAAACGAGGAAAATGTCTTTGTGTCGATTGGCAGATCAATGCGTTCATCACGGATGATGCGTCTGTTGGAATCCAAGCCATCAGATGTGGTTTTGGTTGTCGTGTATTGTTATGCCTATGGCATGTGCGCAGGGCATGGTTGAAAAACGTGCATAGGTATTGTAGCAAGGAGTCCAGGTGGAAGATTTTTGAGAGACTAGGTACCATCATGTATGGTTCTAGAATGTGTCACGAGCACACATTTCGAATCATTCAAGACTTCTTCAATGAATTCAAAGAGGAAACTAAGTTCCTCGAGTACTTCAGGAATACATGGTGCGAGAGTGACGAACGTATTAATGAGTACGATCCTTTGTGTGTTCCTTATTAATTACCATCAAGAATAATGATTGGTTTATAGTGTCACTGATTTTCAATCCATGTCACTTGATAGCTATGTGGGATATAAATTTTAGAAACTTCTCCCATGCAAATCAGGAAACAAATGCATCCATCGAGTCCTACCATTGTTTTCTGAAGACTATATACTTGTGTGATAGACAAAAAAAATGTACTCATCGGATGGACTATTTGTTTTACACACTTGTATACAAGGTGGAGCCATTTTACAAACATAAGAGGAAGTTGCAACAATCTGTCTTCTTGACCACTTTCAAAAAATAAAGACAAGATAGTGGTAGAGAGAGCAAAGAGTATTCATGATACAGATTGCCTTACAATTACACTTGATTGCAATCAATTATGGGTGAGGATCCAAAGAACTAGAAGTATATGGTATTTGGTAAGGCAATGCAGAGCCTTGGACATATGCGAATGTGCTTGGGCTATCAAAGGAAACATACGTAAGCACGTGTTGAAGGGGTTGGAACTTCGCAAGTGATATGTGTCAATTTCATCATATCAAGCACCGGAAGTGACAAGTAATTCAATGTCATCATATGTTACCGATGTAGATTTCTAAGCATAAGTCGTAATGAAATAAGCATCATGTTGAAATGATTTAATCCTTTTCAAAAGTTTGAAGTGGCTCGAGCATCGCTGTCAAGTGATGTAGGAAGAAAAACATTCCAACCAAGACAAAAACTAAAATAATTATTCATATATATAACCAAGTTCAAACATTAACATTGGCATATGAGTTATAGGCTATATGTATACTTAGATCATGAATATGTTACATTAACTATAAAGAAGTCATTAAAGGGCACTTTTGTTTAGAAGATCATATCCATCACATGTGTTCGTAAGGTTGATCAGTCAACTTGTTTACGACTTTTTGGAGGAGTTATCATTGATTGGTAGATTGGTCAATCTTGCAAACATGTGTGATGTTTAGACTAAGCGCAGGTATTCTTATATAAATAGAATATAGCATCCCTAAAACACAAGGAACTCCAAATTCGTCTACGGAATTACATAACCTGCACACCATCAAAGAAAGAATATAAACCAAATTAATCCACTACAATTATAAATCAATCACGATACAAATTCTTCTAGAACATATCCATCACATATAAAAGTGTGATAAAGATGGGAAACGGTAGAGTGTGATAAAAAAAACACGGAGATTACTTACCTCCACATTTCTTTCCGGCGAACCTGTTTTTTATATTGCAACGTTTGGGAATGGTAATGGCGATCCCCAGATTGATTCCTACCTGCTTAGCCAGGGGAGACAGAAATACAGCACACAGACAGGCGGGCATGGCCATGCTTTTTCTCACTTGTGCACAGCACGCGGGTGCCACTTTCGTCTGTGCATTGGTAGCTGCTCCGATGCACGGGCTCAGACTCTGTGCAACTACATTCACCGGCGTTCTCGCACATTCCCCCGCTCCAATGGCCTGCTCAGTTATGCACAGCATCACCATTATAACAACTGCGCAATGCTTCCCGGACGCCATTTTATCTCACTGCCTTTCTTCCTCGGACTGAATAACCGGCGGGTCTGGCGGTTTAAAGAACTCGAGCCGGGTGGAGGATTCTGGGTGATTGAATGTTGGGGGATTGGGGAGGTTTTATAGAAGGTGGCCCGAGCCGGGTCGGGCATTGTAACGATGGTGTGAACGGCGTAGTGAGGAAGGACCGCTTATTCTCAACGCACGTCTTGACCAAGGTCGCTTCCGTGCGTAATTGTGCAACGTTGAATGTTCAGGGGCGTTTCCAGAAAGAAATGTTACATCAATCTAAGAGGGTTGTGGAGGCAGGAAAGAGAGTGATGGGGAGTGGGACATCAATCTACTAGGGGTGTGGAGGGTGTAGGATGCTCTTCGCATCATGTATTATGGACTTGATGTTTGGTGATATGACTAGTTTTGTGGTTTCCTTAAAGATTAGGTGAAGAAAGTGGATATTTATTTTATTTTATTTGTTGATAGTTATGCCATTCAAGTTGAATGACATTGAAAGTATTGATTTTAACACTTAAAAATATTATTTTATTGGTTAATAATTAGACAATGTTTGTGGGTGTTCTTCTACAAGCTCTACTAAGAAGTAGAGTTGTTGGAACGTCAATCCAACAAGGGTGTGGAGGGTATCCAATGTTCTCTTGTCATTTGTATACTGGTTTTGTTGTTTTTTGATATGACTAGTTTTGTGATCTTTCTAAAGATAATGAGTTCAAGTTGAATGGTGTTAAAATTATTGATTTTAACATTTAAAAATATTAATAGTTTGTTTGTTAATATTTAGACAATGTTAAATATTTTAACACTAAAAAATACTAATAGTTTGTCTTAATAGCTAGACAATGCTAGCTAACCTTGCTTTTTTAAGCTCTTTTGTGACAAAGATCTCGTGTATAAAGGCATTTAGATTGTGTATTATTGGCATTTATAGGTAGCAATCACACCCCAAAGGTACAATGGAAATGTCGAAGGGGGGTAATAGGATAAGGAAAAGAAAAATATGAGCAAAAGTAGAGGTACAAAAAAGGTATGTAAAGCTACTTAATCTAAAACCTTTTACAATTAATAGAGGCAAAATAGTATTTGGGAATAGGCAATGATATGGTGTCAATGTATATATGTGTTCTTTGGACATTAGTTTCAAAGTTAGGTACTTCTTGACACATATTCCTTTTACCAATCCAATAGGGGTGGTGAGGGTGTTTGATGCTTTTTCGCACCTTGAAATAGAGTGATTCGAAGTGGGACATCAATCCAGTTGGTGTGTGGAGGGTGTTCAATGCTCTTCACATTGTGTATAGTGGATTTGATGTTTGGGTATATGGCTAGTTTTGTGATCTTCTTAAATATTAGATGAAGAAAGTGGATATTTTATCTATTGATAGTCATTTCCGTTTAAGTTCAATGGAATTGAAAGTAACGATTTTAACATTTAATAAATGTTAGTAGTTTATTTGTTAATATTTAGACAATAATTACAGGTGTTCTTCTTTAGGGGCTCCAATAAGAAATAGAGTGGTTGGGACATCAATCCAACAAACGTGTCCAATGTTCTTGACATCCGTATAGTGGATTTATTGAATGTATTCCAAGTTGAATTTTGTTGAATGTATTTATTTTTAAACGTTTAAAAATACTAATAGTTTATTTTTTAATATCTAAACAATCTTAAAAGATTTTAACAACTAAAAATATTAATATTTTATGTTTAAATAGCTATACAATGCTAGCTAACTCACTTTTTAAGATCTTTAGGGGAAAAATATCTCAATTATATAAAGGCATTTAGAAAGGTGATTTTTTCCATTTTGTAGTATTGGCATATATAAAGCATCAATCACACCCCAAAGGTACAATGGAAATGCCATAGAGGGTAGCAGGGGTAAGGAAAAGAAACAATATGATCTTGAAAGCAAAGGTCTGAAAAAATATGTAAAGTTATTTAGTCTAAAAATTTTACAATTAATATAAGTGAATTAATATTTGGGAATAGGCAATGGATATGGTGCCAATGTATTTATGTATTCATTGTTCGCATTAGTTTCAAAGTCAAGTTCTTGTTGAAACGTATTCCTTATGTAATTTGGTTTTTGATGTATTTCTTTAGCTAATCCTTATGACACAACAACATATTCAACATTTTTTTCATACTTTTAAAATTAGGTTGTAAATTTAATAAATATTAAAAAAAATATCGTAAATTATCACCTCTATGGCCACCTTTTGATTAATGTTTCTTTATCTTTAAAAAAAACAACTTCGCAAAGACAAACAAAAAATTACTATATTGTGGAATTTCTCCAGAATTTCTTGATAGACGAAATAGGTGGAATTTGAGGAACGGTTGGTGAGATATCAAAAATTGCGTGGACTTCACAGACATTGTTATCACTGGTTGAGGTTTTACTATTTTGATTAGATGATGGTTTATGGTTAGGGAACGTCTTCTTAAAGATGTGCAAATTTTGATTTGTTGGCGCGTTCGGGTTGTCCATGACGAGATCTCCATTATCTATCATTTCCTGAATAATTTTCTTAAAAGTTATGCAATTACCGTCACTATGGGCCTTTGACGCAATGCTAATTATAGTAGTCATGTTCCTTATACCATGCAGGCATAGGATGAGTGGGATTGAAACTAGTATGAGCTTTTATGGGGGGAAGGTTAATGGCTCCAGATTTAAGAAGATTTTCCAAAGCTGAAGAAATAAGGCTCTCCAATTGAAGTATACTTTCGTTGTTCCCCCGCCGGAATTGAAACGCCTAGACAGGGGAAAGATTGGAAGAAGGTTTGGCTTGATTAGAAAGATGAGATCGACCAGATTTTGAGAACTGCTGCATTGGAAAAATCCTTTGGCTTTTGAATAATTATTTTGGGTTTTTAAAGGTGAAGAAGAATCGTTTTATTTGAACGGGGATTTCTTGTTTCGTAATTGGATTTTCTTTTCTTCAATGGCGTGAATTTCCAGCTTTTGTGTCATGGTGAATGCTTCGTCAAAAAGTACAGAAGGTTTCTACCTACAGTGTTGGTGAGATGTTTCTAGCACAAGCTCTAGTGAACAACTCAATAAGTTCAACTTGAGGTAACTAGAATGTCAATTGGTTGATAAGAATTCACCAGCGAGCAACAAAATTTGCAATAGATTTATTGTCATAACTGTCGTGTCGAATATATGTCGGTCCATGGTGACCTTTTTTACTACATTGATCGAGAAGTCGTTCAAGGATGCTTGACCCACTTGGTTAAAGGAGTAGATGGAATTTCTAGGGTAAACTGTTGTCCCCAATCTAAGGTGGGGTCCTGTGAGGGACATGGGGAATGTTCGTAGAAGAAAATCATCATCATGGGAAATTAGGTAACACCCCATGTTTGAATGACTACTAGTGTTGTTGCGGGTCCTATTTACTGTTAAAATGATTGAAATTGTGCATTTTCCAATGCATGGGGTATGGGTGAATAGGAATGGATGGATGAATAGGATCATTACAAATTTCATCATAGGTCAAGGATTTACGAGGAGCCAGAAACAAATGCTTCTAATGTTTGTATCTTTTCCATCATCATCCTAATGAGGTCATTGGTGGGTTATGAGGAATGGGGCCTCTTGCAGTAAAGGGAGGTTGATGATGGGTGTATGATGTGGATGAAATCCTAGTACATGGGGGCAACCGAATATGAAAAATTGTGAAGGGGGGAGAGATACATGTGGAATGTACCCTGAATAAGCGATAGACGAGATTGGGGGGGTTGTTGGTGAAGCGTGTAAATAGGTGGGGTGGTCACAATGACTCTTTGTGGTAATGGGTGGTAGAGACTGAGGGATGGAAAGAGCCAGGTTTTGGTACAGGGTTGTGGGTTTCCGACACTAGAGGTGGTTGTGATGCAATTCGTATATACGTGGAAAAAGAGGGCATATGGGGCCATGTTCAAGGTAGTTGGTGAAGGAAACGGTTGACACCATGGGTGCTATAGGACATTGGTAGGGCAGTAGCTATGACAAAGGTGGGACCTAACAATGAGACCACAAGGGGTAATGTGGATGAGGGCGGCACTGAGCTAGTGGTAGATGATGCAAAACTAAGGGCGAATGCAGAAGGAATAGATACGTGCATGTCGTACACTAGTTGTCCTAAGGAGTTTCGGGTAGATGAGTGGGCAAGATAGTATTGTAAGGTCATGGGATTTTGATCAAGGAGTCTTTTGAACTCTTCGTCACCGGTAGAAAATTGTGATAGGCTAAGTTGGATCCATAGGCAATGGGATGGAAGGCAAAGAAGGGCTAGGTGGGAGTGGCTGAAGAATAGCTTGAAATATAATGGTTTTGGTTTGGTTGCGAGTCAACACCATGTGAATTAGCGTTGACCTGGTGAAACTATATTCTACAGATGACACAGAAAGCAATAGGAATGGGACAGAATAGATACTAATAGGTAGTGTGTTCAAAGAAAAGTTGTTGAAAGCCATGGATTTGGGGTAAGAATTCCTAAAGAATCCCCAAAGGATTCAAGCAACAAATTAGTGGACCATGGGATAAGAAATGAGCAAGATTTTCTAACTAGCATACATTATGAAGTAAACACTCAAATTTAAGCTAGTTAAAGCTACCTCTATTCTTTGAAAGCTTAAAATAATGAACCTAGTAAGCCCTAAGCAATCATTTTTAGTGATTAAGGGAAAGAGATCTCCCCATTATAGGCTTTCGAGCCAATGGTTCTTCTCTTTTACCCTCTAAATTGGATTAGCAATACAAAAAATGAAGTAAATAGCTCAATATCTAAACTAGAAATGAAATCTAGAACCTAGATGCAAAATACTATAATCTATGCTTAGGAAGAAGGGAGGAATTCTTGAAAATGAGAGAGGGGGTCTAGCCCTATATATAGTTTTCCATTTGGGAAAAAGGGAAACTTGGGTGCATGTGGGAAAAACACTAAATTCCAAAAAAACACTTTTAGCAAGTCAAAGCTTACTTTGACTAGGTTTAGGGAGTGACAAACCATGTTTAAGCTTAGTTAAACATGTTTAGGAGGTGATTAGGGTTTGGAGAGAGTTTTGAAGGGTCAGATCAATCCAATGGAATGGATTGAGAGGCCAGGAAGGTGGTAGAAGTGGACTAGAAGAAAGTAAGAAGCTAATGTAGTTAGAACACAGCTATTATAGCTTGTTTAAATGGTTTACAAGAGGAAAAATGACAAAAGGGATGTCATAGGAAGAGATTTAGATAGGTTGAACCGGCGGTGTATCATCGGTTTGCAGGGAGAAGCACAACTAGCACAATATTAGTCATGATAGTGCATTAGCCAAACTACAGGTGTCTACATTTACCCCTCTTTGAGGTGATGTAAGTTACATCACTTCAAAGAAAGAAGACAAATATAAAAGAGAAGAAATCTTTTTAAGGGATAGAAGAAAAATTAATAGGATGAAGGATGCCCCCTCAAGTGTCGATGGGGTGATGAAAGAAGTCGATCGACGCTCGAAAAAGGTGAGACATAGGTAGAAGAATAGGGAAAGCAAAGAGAAGAGGATAAAACAAGAAAAGAGATATTGAGCTATCCACAAATCAATAGTAACCACTATCATCATTTTTCTTAGAGACCTCCTCATTGGTCCTTATTAAAAATGTGAGCATACAATAGAAGTGTATAGTGACATGAAAAGCCAAGATACAAAACAACTGTCTATTGCTAAAATGCCAACTTTGTGCAACATACAAACATGTAATGTAAAACGAGAAGTAAACAAACTCATGTAATAGGGAAATAAGTACAGTCACACACACTTAAACCAACTACGTTCAAGAAGGTTGCACAAATATTTTGTTATCAAGTTGAAGTCCCAAATGTTCTGATAAATGAAAGAGGTAAGAACGATGCCCCAAGCAATATGCACATGCAAGGGAAATGACGGAGGACACTTGGGTCTGATGAAAAATCAACGTGCATGATGAAACAGTACCAGGCTACTAATAGTGCCCCAGAGTAAAAACAAAGTAAGCAGAGGTCTTTTGTAAATGATTGTAGATCAGGGTGATTCACAAGCCGTTGCTTCAAATCATGTGAAAAATGTCAGTAGGATATGGGATGAGTGCCATGCAAAAGACACAAATTTCAGCTGAAAAATGAGTTGGTTACCGATTTTAGTTCATTTTCAAAGTTTTACACTGTTTTTGATATTTCTAAACCAATTTTACAATTTTTTGATCGGTCAGAAGAATTCAAAAGATCAAAGATCATCTAAAAAAAGTACACGCAGAGGTGAACGGGGGAAGGCGAGGCCGCAAAAGAGCCAAAAGGGTATTCCCATGGAAAGAAAGACAGGGTGATAATAATTATTGTTCACGACGAGAGGTAGATAGATGAAAAAGAGGAATCGAAATAGAGAAAAACACATGTAAGGTTCGTAACCAACGCCAAGGTTAAGAGGAAGTGTCCGCGGGGTAGCACAAAGTTCCCCAGCGTGTGAAAATTAATAAAAATAATTATTTTAATAATAAATAAATTATCATGGCGGGTAGAAGAATATTAGAAGGACCGCGGTAGAGAAAACATGCCTTAGGGGCAACGCAACGAGTTAATATACCCACCCGGGGGGTAAAAACAATCATGATCAATTCATTTGTACCAGAGCTCTTGCAATTTTTTACCGCGAGGTGTCAGTGAGAGATACTGGAGTGCGATGGAGAGGTTATCGACGAGACGGAGGTGAGCAGACCGGATTTGAGAGTACCAGCGAGACCCCGCGCATGGACCCTTCGTGAGTAGTCTATCCCTTCTCTCTTAAATTATGCATTTAATGCTTTTCTAGGTCGTTTCTAGGGTAAGTAGGCAGGTAAAAGATGCATGCACACGCATGTGTCTAAAATACAGGGACGCGCACGCGTACGCGTCAAAAAAGTGGATACGCGTGGGTGTATGTGTTGAAAAACATGTACGCACACGTGTATCCATCGAAGGGGGAAAAACAGAGATGTGCACGTGCGTCGTACTAAGCGCGTAGGCGCTGGGGAGTAAAATTTTTGAATTTTACCGGGAATGGATGCGCGCACATGTACACGCTAGGAGGGGGCACGTAGGCGTCACACTGGGCGCATTGGCATCCTGTGTGGGATACATGTGAAAAGTAGAAAAGGTAGGGGGCACGTACGTGTTGGTTAGGGTACGAATGCGTCGAGGAGGGCGTGTGTGCGTCGAAATGGGCACACATGCATTCGGAAGAAAATGAAAAACACTTATAGCAATAAAATAGCAAAGTGCCTAGGAGAAAAATTAGAAGAATTAGGAAGAAAAAGGGAAATGTAGTAAGTTAACGGGCTCATCGAACCATTTTTCCTTAGAAAGATAGCTAGAAGTTAGATAAGTGCCTAACACTTTTTTTTTTATCTTACAGCGTAGATTACCCACACTTCAGACATGGGAGAGATATGGCCGCCTCAAGACGATAGAGGCGCAGTTCGAGGATGGAGATACAAGGATACTAGATATCCTCCTTTATGTCACAGGGTTAGCCTACGTGGCTGACATGCCCCTGATCACATTAGACCATGGCCTTCTCACATCCATAGTAGAGAGATGGCACAACGAGAGCCAGTGCTTTTGGCTGCCTACAAGGGAGATTACCATCACATGGGAGGATGTTTGGTGCATCATGCGCGTTCCCATCGTTGGCTAGCCCATTCAGTATGTGAGTGACAAAGCAGCGTTGGATGGATGCATTGCACAGCTATTCAGAGTCCCAACGATACCTCGTCATGGGATGATGGTGAGATTGTCACGCTGCATTGATGACCTTTCTCTAGATCATGTCGTAGTCTATATGATGGCCTTTGTCAGTGGAGTTTTACTCCCTGACAAGACCAGTTCCTCATTCCCCCTTGGACTACTTGGGGTCATACTTGGATTGATACAGGGAGAGACCTATTGTTGGGGCTAGTGCATTCTGGCACGTCTTTACTAGGATCTTCATCTTATCACCTACTACCATCAGAAGACGGTAGGTCCGGCCAGGCTCCTCATGATATGGGCCTGAGATCACATTGCTATCGGGAGCCCTTTAGGCACTCTAAGAGTTTGGGCTCCAAAGGAGACATCTACTATGGGTTGGGTCCTCGTCAGGGAGGATGTTCGGCCTTACAGGGTGATCCTTATCCCTATCATAGAGAGCTTGATGACTTACAATAGGCGGCCGTGGTATGGAGGCCATATCGACATTTCTAATGGCCCAAGGATGCTCGAGAGCTATCTATAGCCAAAGTAGATCATTTTATCATGAGCAGCCGCAGCTATATGTGGGATTTTTATACGGTGGACAGATGCCAACGATAGTTTGGCACCACATAGGATGTTCCAGGGCTTCATATGTGGTATGTGCGGAGAGCGCGCGAGTATTTTGACATGGGGCCACGGATAGCCTTCGACAGTGCCTGGGCCAGTTTTACACAGGTGGTACCCATTACATGGGTACCCTTGAGGCAGGTTCGAGATCTAGGGTACACAATAGAGTACGCACCCTGGTACCATAGCGTGATTCCACACAGGCTGACCATTCTGAGGGCATCATATGATGCAGGCATGAGGCCTCCCCCAGTGGGGCCACCTAGTGATGATGATGGCGCTAGAGGTGGTACTGATGATGATGATTCGGATGACGAGGGTGACCTCGATGTGTAGCATTGAGTTAGAGGTAGGGCTTCATAGCCACAGGTAAAGAGTCCTAGGCCTATACCTAGACAAGTACACCAGGCCCCAACTGGTTCGTTGCCTCCAGTAGGCATTCCAGCGGGCATATATGTCCCTTTAATGCAGGTTCTACCATAGCAGGGTCCACCTCCCTAGGCTCTAGGAGGTGGTGATGGATAGCCTCCTACACTACAGCAGCAGTTAAAGGCCGCGATAGTGGTACAACTTCAGGTGGCCGCAGAGAGAGATCGGGCCAGAGCGCAGATTTAGGTATTGACTACCGAGAGAGACCAGGCCAGGTCTCAGGTATGAGATAGTGGTAGGGTCATACAGCCAGGTCAGATTACATAGTGTGCAGTGTAGGGCACTCAGTTAGTGGGTGCCTTAGGCCAGGCACAGAGCCAGTTACATAGTTTCATGGTTCAACATGATCAAGTGCAGGCCGAGGGACAAACCTATCTGATAGAGAGAGACCAGGCCCGTAGTGATTTACAGACTATCACATTAGAGAGGGATCAAGAGACCGTTGCTGTTAGGAAGGATGATGTGGATAGATTTTGATTGATAGGCGAGCATGATGCCACCCTACAGGCAGCCTTAGCCATATGCGATGAGGATTTGATATGTGACAGTATTAGGGCCACAGGTGAGGCTCTTTATTACAGGACAACCTACTTTCGGGTAGTTCTAGTAGAGGAGTGAGTGATGCCTTATGCCTAGCTTGATGTGAGCCACACAGGCTCTAGATCATGGAGGTTTGCCAAGTCAGTACAGCAGCCGGAGTTGAGTACATAGCAGAGGGGTACACAGGATCCCTCCTCACAGTTAGCAGGTTCTTCAGGGGCAGGCCCATCATGACCTCCATTATTCCATCCTCCAGGACATGGTCCCAATAGCCCTGGTGAGGGAGAGAGTTTTTGCTGAGTCTCCTACTCGTGCCATGATATATGTGTATGTATTCATTTGTATATGCCTCTTATGAAGGAAGATTTTGACCATGTATAGATTCTTTAGATTCTTTTGTGGATGCCTCTTGATGAAGGCTTGATTTTGATTGATGTAGATACTTTTGTTATGTACCACCATGCCTCTGTATGCAGGCTTAGTATTTGATCCCTACCCCTTTTATATGGTAGATGGACAGAGCATTTTGTATATACCAAAATCTGACACTGAGGTGTTTTTATTATACATGTACCATATAGACATTATCTTGTATATCTTGTCATGCATTGATATATTGTCATGGTAATTATGTTTTATTGATGTTCATGTGATATCTTGTTTCTCTTCATGTATGTGACATACTTTCAGATGTAGAGATGGACATGTTTTTTCTTTCATAGCGATGATATACTCATGTATTTGATATTATGTGTTTTTTATTTATGAGATGTTTGATTCCATATGGCTAATATTTTGGCATGATACTAGATGATACTGGTGTGGGGGGGGATGGATTAGTGATTATGCGCAACCCCTGTTACCCCCCATTGATGATATGATATGTGATGATTAGCTTAGCATACATGCATGATGTAATACTTAGCATTTTATTTATATATGATGTATAGATGATGTTAGATGTGATGAAATGATTGATGATAGATGTGATAACAAACAACTGTGCTAAACAAACACACAAGCAAAAGTTAACAAAAGTAAACAAATATACACATGCAAACACAATACAATGCAATTAAAAGGAAGATTAATCTAACACTTTAATCTAAGCATGTGAAAATGAGTTCTAAACAAATGCACATGGCAATCAAAGAAACATACAACAATTAATTACAAGCATAAAATTTGTAACAATGAACACAGTGCAACACATAATTAAACCTAACAAGATCTAATATAATGTAAGCAAAGAATCATTCAAAGAATGAACAACACAACAAGCTAAGTACATCAAAAACTATACAAACCAACAACTAAAAGCAATCTAACTACCACTTTGTTTTTTGCGGGACAGTATTGACATATTTTCAAATGTTTTTGGGTTTATCCAAAAGATAAGTTTTTCGTAGCTGCGTTCATCATTGTTGTCTAGGTTTCCCTAAGATGACATTGTGAGATGAATGTAGCTTTATATCCCTGAAATGGGAAATTTTCTAGATGTTTAGATATTTGTGTATCATTTTCTAAATTCTTTTGTATTGTCAAGGTCATGTTTTGAAAGCAATGTACAAGCTTGAAAAGAAACATGAAATGGCCCCAACGTGATGTGGGAATATACAAAGGGTCAAATTCCACGTGTTAGCGTACGATGAAGTGGAGTGTGAATGTGCCCCCAGCAAGATGTGGGAATATACAAATAGGCCACATCCATCACACAGATATAGTGTAAGTAAACCAGATCACAGGTCTTGCATGGGAAGCTTGAGGTCGGATTCCTAGGACCTAGCCAGGGTACTGCGGAATTTAGCAAGTGGCAAGAGTTACCCCATCCTATCACAAGAGTGACTTGTGTATGAGAAACCTTCCTTGAGCACCCGAAAAACTAGTTTTCCACAAAATGACATGCCCACTACGCCACAATTGCATGGTTTTCACACGAGGACGGCCTTTTTTTTTTCTTCACTTTTTTCTCAATTTTTCAATTTTTTTGCTTGTTTTTTCTTTGTTTTCTACTTTTTTAGTTTCTTATCTCAATATTCCAACCCACGCCTAAGCATAGAAGTGCTTGAGTTGGACGGCATTAATGGGCTCTGGAAGCTCTTCACCATCTAAATAGGGAAGTCTATATGCCCCTAATTCATATTTAGCGGTCCACCACATAGGGGACCGAGCCAATTGGCCTCAAATTTACCTTTCTTTTCTTTGTCTTTGGTGGTATTCTTCTGATTTTATTTTAGTACGAGATCACCTAAATCAAATTCCCTATGAATGATGTGTTTTTTTGTATCCTCTGGATACTCTATTTTGATATACTTTAAGGTTATTAAGCGCTCTATATACGTCGTTCATCTAACAGTTCCAACTCTGCCAAGCGAGCAACTCTGTAGTCTTCATCTTTGTCGAGGTAGTCCCGGAGAGATATTCTCAGGGAGGGAAGCTCCACTTCCAAAGGTATGATGGCTTTAGTGCCATAGAAAAGTGAATACGGGGGTCACACACCAGTAGGGGTGCAGATGGAGGTTTGATAAGCCCAAAGGGCGAGGTGGATTTGCAAGTGCCAATAACGACCAATTTTACTAAACCATTTTCTCCATAATGCGCATAAGAGTTTTGTTTTTTAGCCTTTGCTTGCCCATTACCTTGAGGGTAATAGGGGGTGGAGCATTTAAGTTGGATATTCATGGTATTTATACCAACCAGGTTTTTGGAGCATTTTCTGGGAATGGTACTATGGTACTTGGATACTCTACCATTTTTAGCATCATCTAGTTGTTTTAATATAGTAGTCAAGGGTTCACTCAACATTGTGAACATACATTTCGTATGTGCCTTGGGATGAGGTCCTTATGAAAGCTTCAAAAGAGGGAACCTATTTGCACAGCTTGGACTCTTTTGGAGTCAGTAATTCCATCACCCGAAAATGTGTTTGTTCTTATTATAAAACTTAGGTTTTTCTATAGATTTGGCCTCATGTTTGTCTTTGACAAAGGGTTTAAGTGTTCCTTTGGTAATAAGAGCCTTTTCAATTTGGCTACCTTTCTCTATAACTTCCTTGAAGTTAGATCCACAATGCATCTAAAGATGGAAGGCTATCTCTGAGTTTAAATTAGGAACAAAAATGCTCACTAATTGTTTTTCAGGTAAAGCACAAGGGAAGCGACTAGCCAGTGCTCTCCATCGTTGTAAGAAACCCGTGAAGGTCTCATTAGGTTTTTTCTTTGCATTGCAAAGGTCATTCATCGTGACATCATTTTCAATATTGAAAGAATGGTGCCGCACAAATTTTTTCTACTAGTTTCGGCCACGTTGTTATAGATCCTTTAGGTATGCTATAGAACCATTCAATCGCCAAAGCTCCCAAACTGCGGGGAAAGAGTCGTATTAGAAAATTATCATTGTAGGCAACCTCTTGACAAGCCATGTAAAAGTCTTTGACATGATCGTGGGGATCACCTTTGCCTTTGTACTTGTTGAGCTTTGGAATAGTGAAATGTTTAGGAAAGGGCTGCAGTAGCATGTCTTTATCGAAGGGATAAGGACATAGTTCTTCATAGAGATACTTTCTGTTTTGGCCTATATTTCCCTGTTGTAATGTTGTGATCATATCTTTCATATATTTTAATTCATCCTGAATGATTTTCTCCTTAGTAGGTGATATTGACCTTTGAGCCTGAGTTTCCTTAAAGGTATAGTCTGTATGCGGATCAAATTGAAACTTGTTAAGTTTATTTTTTTCTTTGTCTTTACCTATGTTTCTTTTTGAAGCACCTAGGTTCACTAATTTCTGACTCAACTTCAAGATCTATTTTTGGAGGGTCTCCTCCTCAACCAGGGGATCCTCTTCTTCATTGAATTTTGGAGGAGGGGAGGCCTTCTACTCATTTTTTACTTTACGTGAAGCCTTAAAGTGATGTTTATGTGATGTTTCACCTTCAACAGTGGCCTTATGTTTCCCAGAAGTGGATGCATATCCCACATCAAAAGGATTATCTTTGTCTAAGATGAATCTTCGCTCTCCTAAGTTAGGGTCAACAACCTTTGTTTCTTCTTCGCGCTCATGCGGAAGTTTAGCTCCTAATGCCAAGACTTTCACGAGTACTTGATCTTTGTTATAATATAAGAGCTTGTTAAATCTGTTTAGGTATAACATTTGTTGTTCTCCCCAAAGAGTCAGACTCTTCTCCACTATGATCGATTAACGTCTCTGTATCTTTGACTTGAGAGAAGAGTGGTCCTAAATTGTTCCTGCTAATGGGGAAATCATTGAAAGGATTAGCTCCTGCATTAAGCTCATCAGATTTTGTTGCCATTTTGAAAAGTCTAGGCATTACTAGCTGATACTCAGATGCAACACTATGTTTACTATTTTTTAAAAAGGATACCGATATGGACAAATGAAAATGTACCACTCACCTAATTTGCGTTATGTCAAATCTATACTTAAAAGACCAAGATGAATGACAATGTTATACCAGATATGTGGGCCAAAGTTAGAAATCTAACAAGGTTTGAATATCAGCACAATACTGGCAAATTCCTCTAACAAGGTATACCTAGAACTGACTCAAGTACTGACAACAAGCCAAGTGTATTGAAAATTGGAAGTCGTAATTAGATACAGTGTAACAACGCTATCAAGCTATCTCAACCAAGTGAGCAAGGCATTGATATCAAGACAACATCATGACGATATATATAATGAGTTATCAACACTTGTCAAAAAACCTAGATGACGTCAGAACTAAAACCAAGTAGAAGGTATAACAAGAATTTTTTGACGATGTAAGCAGCGTAACCGTGTAATAGAGGGATATCATACTACGTGCCCAAAGAATGGGAGACGTAATGTAAATGCCAATACTAAATGACTAAAATGCAAGCAAAATTTGACAAACTAGGGAGAGATAAAATGACAAAACCAACCCATAACAATGACGAAGATCCTGAAGTCAACAACATGCCATGAAGATACTGAAATCAAGATCATAGGACTACCCGCCCAGACTTTAGTCATTGTAACACCCGCCCACTTTAGTCGTTTAACCACCCCCAGCCGCAAACATGGATGAGTGTAAACGTACAAAAAAGTAGCTAGCACTATCTCTGACATGACACGTAAAGTATGCCTCTATTCGACTTCCAACGTGGAAAGTACGAATGCATGGGTGTAGATCAAGAATATGTGAAAATAGACTTAGTTTCACTTTGGGTAGAGCTTCGCCTCATTCAAAAAGTGAGAAGGAAGCTAAGCTAAGTAATACGTTTGTCTAAATTCATGATGAAAAACACTTAGATCTAACTTAGAATGGGTTCGTTACCATGTTCGACAAACAAGGTGCTGAATCCAAACAAGTTATCACTTCATGATGGAAAACGACGCGAATGGACTAGTAAAGTTGGCCTCCAGAAAAAATGGTTTCCTTAATAAGCTCTCTCAGCTAGGTGTTACAAGGTTGTCTTAAGCGAGTGCGATTTACCCAAAAAGTCACACTAACTAGTTTGGGAGTATCTCGGCTTTACTTTACCCCCTTCAAGAACAATAGGCAACTAGTGTGTCTACATGTACTATCACTGGGGTCGCCACACGGACAACTGGTAACAGCTATCTCACAAGGTGTACTAGTCAAGTGGGTAAGCGAGGCGCTTCCCATTTCGTCCACGAGGTTACTCAGCGGTGGACTACTTTGGGGTTCTTGGAACCACCCCCCATTGTTATAGCTTAAGGCATTATGCCAAAGGGGTTACGTTCCAGTTAAGCAGAGAGGGACTTACCCTTTTCTGAAACCTGCAATACAGTGTGTTGAATGTGGTGTGTTTTTTATCTTTTTTAATCTTAATGTGGTTTCAAAAGTGGCACACCTTTTGGCAATCTGCAAACACACGTGTATTAGAATTTTTCGCTTCGTTCTTAACACCCTTCTTTGACCAACATTAGGTCCTGTAGACAACAAGTTGGTTAGTAGTTTTCTATTTTGCTGATTGAGGTAAAAGAGAACTCGCACTTGCTTTTGATTCCTAAGATCACCCGAAAGTGTGAAGGAAGAGCATACACAAAGTGGAAATCCTAAAAAGCACATAAATATGTTACTTTATCCTTTAAAGAGCAAGTGTTTTTAACATATAAAATAGATTTTTTGTAAGTACTTTTGATCTCCAAGATCACTTTGGAAATCACGAGGAGAGAGCATACACACCTTTCACAAATCCTAATTTAAGCTAAGGAATGAAAAACACTTAATCATGCAAACTGAAATTTTAAAGAGTTAGTCCTATTTTAAAACCTGTCAACCTTTTAGAAACCGGCATCAAAAAATGTCAAAGAAACAGCTAAAATAGACTGTAATTTTTTTGTTATTTTGACAGTAACACTTGCGCACCTAAACCGACATCTACGCACCCCAACCAATGGGTACGTGCCTATACCAACACCTACGCGGGTCTATTAAAATAAAAATAAGTCACCAACACCTACGTGCCCTAATCCAACAAGTACGCTAGGGTTTCAATGCGTACGCGCACTCCTTCCAACGGATACATAGTCCAAACAAAAAGAAGTCTGTAAAATTTTACACAATGATATTAATTACATAGATGTGTCCAGAGAGGTGGAGATGCAGACAAACCAACGGAGATATATGGATGTGTCCTTGCATAGAGAAAAATTTTTAAAAATATAGAGGACACCTCCTAACGGGTATGCGGCCTTACCGATGGAGATGTGCGCCTATATCAACGCGTATGCGCAACTTAAAAACACATATGCGTGCCTTGTAAAACACCTACATAAACACATAGTTTTTCAAAAAAATTAAGAGCATATAGGTTATTGGTTAGTCAAAGCTTCCTATTTCTATGTTAAGCCCACAAATGTATGTAAATAGAGTTCATTAATCTAAGGTTTAAAACAGAAATGAGAAAAATAGCAAGTGATTTAAACTAAAAAAACTTGGAAAAAAGAATTTGAAGAACTCAAAGGACCTCCATTTAATGGAGGATGGACATAAGGGTCCCACTAGGTGTGCCAAATGTGTTCAAAGAAAATTTGTTGAAGAGCCATGGATTTTGGGGGTAAGAATTCCTAAAGAATCCCCAAAGACTTCAAGCAACAAATCAGTTGGACCATCCGATACGAAATGAACAAGATCTTCAAACTAGCATGCATTATGAAGTAAACTCTCAAATTTAAGCTAATTAAAACTATCTCTATTCTTTTGAAAACTTTAAAAATAATGAACCTAATAAGTCCTAAGAAATTAGTTTAAGTGATTAAGAGAAAGAGATCTCCCCATTATAGGATTTTGGAGCCATATGGTTCTTCTCTTTTACTCTACTAAAGTTGATTGGCAATGCAAAAAATGAAGTAAATAGCTCAATATCTAAACTAGAAATGAAATCTAGAAATGAAAACTAGAACCTAGATACAAAATGCTATGATATATGCTTGGGAAGAAGGGAGGAATTCTTTAAAATGAGAGAGGGGGTCTATCCCTATATATAGTTTTCCATTTGGGAAAAAAGGGGAACTTAGGTGCATGTGGGACAAATACTAAATTCCAAAAAGCACTTTTAGCAAGTCAAAGCTTACTTTGACTAGGTTTAGGGAGAGACAAACCATGTTTAAGCTTAGTTAAACATGTTTAGGAGGTGATTAGGGTTTGGAGAGAGTTTTGAAGGGTCAGATCAATCCATTTGAATGGATTGAGAGGCTAAGCAGGTGGTAGAAGTGGACCAGAAGAAAGTAAGAAGATGATGTAGTTAGAATGAAGCTTTTATAGCTTGTTTAAATGGTTTACAAAAAGAAAAACAAAAAAATGGATGTCATAGAAAGAAAGTTAGATAGGTCTAACCGGTGGTGATATTGTTGGTTTGCATGGAGAAGCACAATTAGAGTAATATTAGTTCGTAATAGTGTAATATCTAAACTACAGGTTTCTACACCCACAACTGCCTAAAAAATAGTCCTCATAAATAGGGAAAACTTAACCTCCTAAAGGCTCAACCATGATCTAAAACTATCATTGATATGAAGTAAAAACCCCATGCTTCCATAAATGATAAATTAGTCAATAGGTCTAATGGGGAAACTGTACTTGACAGTGATATCAGAATGTTGCGAATATGATGATGTCCAGATGAATTTAAATAGAACAGAGAAGGTGATGAAATCCTTTTTGGGTAAAATAACCAAAAGAGCTGGTAACCGACACCAGTCAGGTAAACTGAAGATGGTCAGATCGGAACTGAGGACGGTCGTTGGACCGACACCAATTACTGTGAAATATGAAGAAGTGAAGAAAAAATGGATTTCATGATTAATTTCGATGAAGAAACAACCCATAAGAGTCGAGGATGATAATATGAGGTCCTAACACACTCAGAAATAGTCGGAATCCTCCAACTATGATGGGGAGTGCGAAAGGAAGAAGAAAATGAAGAAACGTAATCCTCGCAACTCAAAACGCAATTAAGGAAGAAAGCTAAGAAAAACATGCAATCCTATGAATGGATTTTATGTTACTTTATCTTATGTTATTTGAAACTGACTTGCGAACTTAGAACAGAGTTTTTTGGTTGGGAAGGCATCCTATGAAGAGGTAATCTAAAAGGTGAGGTTTCAGGTTATGTTTTGGTGGGGGCGGTCCTTTCTCTTAGATAATGACTGGGAAGAGAAACCAGCTGGGTGCCCACTATTAATCCTTTGATCGTGTTATCATTAACAACTTCTTCCAGGTAAGGTGTTGTATAAGAAGATGTGTAAATTCAAATTTGTGCAGTTTGGCAAAGAGAGAGAAGAGAGAAATGTGCTTTCTACGATTCAATTATGTCAACCATCAACTGGGCATGAATTCCAGCATATAGGTTTCCCTCAATTTTAAATGTGAGCTAATAATGTATCATACATAGATGAAATGCAACAAGTTTTATAACCCAAATCGACAATTATATTTGATGAAGAAAATGATGAATAGGAGAGGGCATGATTTTCACTAATGTAAAAAGAAAGAAGAATTTTTCTTTTTAAATGCACCAAAAGAAATGTTTCATTTAGAGCAATTAGAAAAAAGGGAAGATTACCAAAGAAAAAGATTTAGTGAATAACAATTTTGAAAGGAAACACACAAGATGCAACCTATATGAATAGAAAGAAACCCACAAACGCAAGTCCCACCGGGCGTGCCAAAATGTTTCGCTAATAAGTTGCGTACGTATGAGAAAAATAGATAGGGTAAGGGTGAGGAGGAATACTTGTGAATGAAGGTGAAAGGTAGAGTGCACGCATTCTGATTTCTCGATCCAATGTTGATTGCGAGAACTTCCTTTTTGCTAGGAGGAACTACCTAAAAATACAAAACAAGACCACAAGAGGAATATTAAACAATATATGTCAGTGGACTGCCTAGTGTGTGCTAGATCCGGGAAGTGTGATACTTCCTAGATGGTTGTTAATCCACTGTTTAATATAATTCAATGCAAGAAATAACGTAAATAAACAACATCCTATTGTAGCTGATATGATTTAGGTACCTCATTCAAATACAATAAGTAAATTTAATCTAATGGGTTAGGTTATGATCATATCTGGAGGTTAGGCAAGTAGCCAAGGTGACTAGGACAAGTTAGGATCAAGTTTTTGGTGGTTTCGTTTATTTGGGTGAATGGTACGAGGTTGTTGTTATAGGAATAATTACCAGATACAAAGACCAATGTCGGTTTGGTATGAACGATGTCTATTGAGAGGAAACCAACGACAGTTTGGGTTAACCGGCATTAGTAGGGTCAAGCTGATAAAAACTCAATAAAGTTTTGTTTTGGTGATTCTCTGTGATTGCACAGAGAATGAAAGAATGAGGATTAGGTTTCCAAAGACACTGGGAATTCTCAGAGATGTATGGGGTTAGGTATATAGAGTTAGGAGGTTGTAGGTGGTTAGGTGGAGGGATTGACAGAAAGGTGGGAGGTGATGAAATGCAAAGGAGACTGGGACTCCCAAACAGGGATAAAGAAATTGATCTAAATAAGTATGCAAAGATGGAGATCCAAATGTAATTACTTGTACTTGCAGACTGGTGGTTAGATGAGGGTGATTATTGATCTGTGAAATTGGTGGTCAGTGCCATGGCAGTGCTTCCCGAAACGTTACCATGAATACTTAACCTTCAGATCAGTCTTGGTGTTGATTCAGGATGTCTGGATGTGCAAGAGGGCTCTGGTGCGTGCTTGCATGCAGATCTCTCGTCTCCAAAACTTGAATAATTCTTCCAACCTCTCAAAAAAGGTTCCCAAAGTGAATATATCGTACCCTACGATGGTTTACGGTGACCAACATCGGTTTCGGGTTGACGAGTGTTGGTTAAGGCGAGATATCCTAGGTTGTCGAAAATAGCAAATCTTGGTTGTCTTTTTGGCTAGTTTTTTCCATTGTTGCGGATCCAAAATGGTATTTTCCGTGAAATTAAGTGTGCATGTGGTTAGAGGAAGAATAGGCACCTAGTGTTAGGGTTAGAATAAGTCTCAGTTAGTTATGCTAAATAGAGATTGAGTCCTAGTTAAAAGGAAACATGTTAAGAATAGATCCATGATGAGGTATCTAGGTGAGGTGGTGGGGTGAGGTGTCTAGGTGAGGTGGAAATTAGCTCAATTAAGGTAATTAAATAATGAATATTGCGATAATTTGTATTAATTTAATTATAGGTAATTAAATTAATATACATGTGGGGTAAAGGGGGAGTGTGACCCAAATTTGGTGTCTACAATTATCCTCCAAAAATATCCTACAAACTTCCTACCTCTATGACATTTTACTTTGCACCTACCCACATAATATCATGAATTCCCTAAAAATAAATTGGATACATGCATAACATTTTTAGTCATATTGTATGCAATAAAGTGTTTCATTTTCAAATATCCATTCACCCCACCAAAAAGAGTCATGACACTTATGTTTTTTATGAAGTCCTAAAAGAAATTCCATGTTGATGTGATCTTATGGTCTCTTTGGAATAAAAAATATTTGATATAACCTTGAATTCAATCTTTTCACCTTTCCTATCTAACAAATTTTAAGCCACCGCACAAATTTGTTCACATCAGTGCTCATTTTTTGAAAAAAAATACATTCACTAAAGTGAGTCAATATATTATCAAGACTAAAATGACCAAGTAGTCTTCCACTATTTTTTTCCTCTATCAAATTTTCTTACATAGATACTTGGGGTATACAAAACTATATTCTATTGAATAATATCCCCTCTTGTATAAAATCATGTAACCATGGCTTTTTATCCATGTTGACAGGACTCTGACATGCAACCCTTATATCCTTGAAATCCATATCCTCATCATATAATCCTTTCATGGAAGTAAATCACATTATTTCTTGGTGCAATTATGGTCACGGTTCCCATAGAAGGGATGCTTTATACCACATAACCTATATCATAGTTAGATCTCACCAAAGAAATATCTCAATCAATTCTCTTAATAAGAAAATAACAAATATTTTATAATTAATGTGAAAAAAGATTGCAAAATTAGGCATAATAGTGCCTCTCTATACACTAAATATAGTCTTATGACAATATTGTACAAAAATTCTTCTAATGATCTTATTCATATACCTATCATAAGCTTACTGACTCTATAAATCTTATATAGAACCAAATTCGATCAACTAGAAATATCACATTGGATGCCTTCTCAAAATAGGGGATAAACACCATTCCTCAATTTATTTAGCATTTATAGCTCCTTTTTATTTATAGAATTTATAAAAGCTTCAATTTGAAAAGAAATGATTTGATAAATAAATATGAAAGAACCAATACTTCACATAATCTTTGAGATAAACAAAAAAAGATAAATGACATACACAAAATATAATAGTACACAAGGATATATCCTAGGAAATCCTTCTGGGAAAACATCCAACACAGTAACTTATCTCCTCATTATATTAACTTAGTCGTTTTACTAAATTCTTAGTTATTTTCTATACTATTGCATGTACAACTAAATGTAAGCACATAAATAGGTAAATGTCACAATGGTATTAAAAACAATGGGTAACTTTTTATCATTATATATTTGCAGGTTGATAGGCAATGTGAGTTGGAAGAGGAAGAAAAGGAGCAGTATCAGTGGGGTGAGGATGAAGATAAGGACGACGATGAGGATCGTACGAATGAGGAGGAGGGGGAGGAAGATGAAGATGATGATGAAGAGGAGGACTAGTACCTAGGCATATATTTATTTGTTTTGTTTATTTATTAAAGGTAAAAGGTTTTTGAGGGACCTTACCCAGGAGTAAAACCAAAGGCTCAAAATCCAAGATGAGAAATACATAAAAATGTGATTTTTTGATAGGTGAGGGCCACACCCCAGCCAAAAAGAAAAAAAACAACTAAGGCAAGGGCTAACTACCTAAAAGAAGCCCTGCTACGATTAGAAAACAACAAAATTGCAACATAACAACAACAATAAAACAGATGCACATCAAATAGAGATACAAAGGCACTACTTAATATATTTATCGTAGACCTTGAGAGAAATTTTGAGTGCCTGATAGAGATTCAATGTATTACCAGTGGTTGGATCCCAGTTAGAAGCTTTAAATTTTATGGTGATCTTTTCATTCTTCCAGGCCAAGGTCGAAATGCCACTGAAATCGCTGATCTGACAAATGTGAACTTGCAAAAGGTCAAGAATTGCTCTGTGGATGGCCAAGTAATTATTATTATTATCTTCATGAGATTTGAATTGAGTGGCAAGAGTGTTAATTTCCTCCCTGAGGTTGGGAATAGAGTCAAAAGCTAAGTCCTTAATCCATGTATCTTCAATTATTTTTAGTGTCTCAACTTGCATTTTAAATTTTTTCATAATAGAGGAGGTGTCCTGATCACAAGTATTAATAGGATTGACATCAGGGGGGTTTCTCAACCATAATTTCCTTGTCCTTTTTACTGCTTTGAAGAATCCTTTTGGGAGGAGGAGGTTATGTGACTGGGTCATGGAACATGGGATTCTTGGAGTGGATGCAAGGCTGTTGAGGAGGCGGAGGGGCTAAAGGTGGGAAAGGGTCGTTACGTCAAGGATGTATTGATTTATGATAAAAATGACCCATTGATGTAGAGGAACAACCCTCTTATGAATCTGAACCTCCAAAACTAACTTTTCCATTGAATGCACAATATAATAAGACAAACTCACCTTAATCTCACCCTTGAAATGATTGAGTAGGATCAGGTGATGCAGTTGGATAGTAGAGAACCTTCCCTCAAGAGTAACATAATTATTTGTTTTGTAATTTTCAAGAGAATTGGTCCTTTTTTGTCATTTGCAAATGTAAAATATTATATAGTTACTGTATAAAAGTAAATGGTATTATAAATATTGTATTTTTTAATATATGTAACATGGATTTATTTTATTGTTCATATTCGAATAATATTATGATATTTTGTTGAGTTTTAATAAACAAACATTCATTTTATATTAAGAATAATCACTATAATATACAATAATTATATATAATAAAACAAATCAAATGTTAAATATTATATTTGCATTAAAAATATATAGTATTATATAATATAATTGTACCTATAAGTTATTTTTTATTTTTGTGATTAGAATTTGTGTCATTTATGTTCCACACTAGAGTTGCAGATACAAAACTAAACGGTTGTGTCAATTATATGTGGCAGGAAAATAGATGTTATAGCGGCACTATAGTGGCGTTAAAGTGACACAAAACTGACGTAAAGCTTGACAAAATAAAAAAAGTATAGTCGAATAAAAGTTACATCACATTTGCAACACCTTTCCCAACACAAATTATTCATAGAAATGCACATCCAAAATACTCAAAAGGTTAATTTCTGATGCAAAATTGACTCAAAATTTGGCAATATTCAGACTTTGTGTAGTAGTATTGAGGTAGATTAAGAAAATGAACCTAGATTGGAATAATATTTATGTCCTCTTTATCTGGGTCAAAATCAGGTCTTTTATTTCCTCAAGAACAAGTCCTATTTTTCTATAAATCATGGACTATCCAAAAGGACATGGATACAGTCTTCATGGTAAGAGAAAGAGATTAAGAAGAAACCTTTTATTATATAAAAGATCTCAATTTGACCATTCAAATCCCATTTTTGGAATGCCCAACGTCTAAAAATTTCTATATCAATTATTGACATAAGAAACTTACCCACTAGAGAGTCTATGAGCTTCTTATTGGCTCAATTGACGGATGTTTTAGGGAATTTCAAGCATATTCCTTCACTTTTCAAGATGGGTGATTTTGATCATCTTTGACACTTCTACCACCTTCCTCTAGTGAACCAAGTCTACCCATGACTTGACAGGAGACTTCTGCATGCCCACAGGTGAGGCCCATTTAAGGTCCTTATCATATCCATTGTAACATAATAGAGAGGCAGTTTGCTCACTAATCATACGCCTCTTACTCCTCTCTACATTTTCTCACACATTTGAAATCCTCCTCCCACTCGTACTCCCACGATTCCATCGCTCAACTTTCATTCAAAAATAAATATTGATGACTTAAGATAACTTAAAATACATAGAGAATAATTTAAGTAACATCAACAAACATGTTTGTAAAAAATGATAAGTAAATCTTAAAATCGCTGCAACTTTAATGTTATGTGAATGTGAAAGGACAAATTGAGATTCAATCCCACCAATCTGATTAGTAATAAAATATATTGGGAAGAAATAGAAGCCTGAAGTAAGATAAAGTGTTAATCATCCCCTAAATATTACTTAGACTTATGTGGATACAAATAATGAAATGACTAACCAATTCTTAGAAATACTCTACTCTAGTCTAACACATAAATAATGCAATCACAAAATAAGAAAGGTGCACATAATTGAATAATTTATTAAAGAAAATCGATAGACATACAAACATGGTTTGATAGATTTTATTGCAATAAATGTAATTGATAAACAGTATCGAAAATATATATGAAAATAATAGACACTAAATATGGGTATGAGACTAGATAATTGTTATGATATTAGTGTTTTTATGTGTTTAATAATTATTTTACTGGTATGAGTAGTTAATCAATATAATATTAGTTAAATTGTGTTTTTCTTATTGATATATGATATGTTAATTGATAAGCATTTCAATTTTTATTTTTATTATTACATATAATATTAGTTAATTGTTATGTTATTAGTGTATTTATGTGTTTATTAATGAATTTAATTGATATGTGACTAGTTATTACTTATTAGTCAATAATAATTATTGTAAAATTATATTTTAATAATTACTATATTATTTTTATTAATTATTTGATTGATATGAGACTAATTATTAATTAATATTGTATTAATTTATTTGTGGTAGATATGATACATATGAAGGGTATGTAATTTAAAATGATAAAACTCCAATTTTTTTGCATCATGGAATAAAATAAATTTATATTTTACTTAGAAAAATAATAAAATGACAAGTGAAGAGACCAATAATATGTAAAATAAATAATATTTATAAATAAATATAAAATATATATTATTCAAAAATATTTACTGAAATATTAAAATGCATTAAAATTTTGATTAAATTAAAAAGATAAGATTAATAAAAAGTTAAAAGGCAAACACATTTCCGCCATGTTTTCCAAACATTGGCATAAACCAGGTCCTCAGATTATAAAGGTAAATATTTCAAAATTACAATAGAATTTGATATCTTTTGTCACTAGTTTGAGCTCAAATGACATTAAGTTTTATAGGAACAATTTTGATAAGGATGACGGAAGAAAATAAATTTCTTCAAGGATTTGAAACCATGTAGATTGGCAAAGGGTCTAGCATTGGTTGTTCATCCATTCTAGCCCCCTATGATGATGTGGCTCGAATAGGTGGTTAGGTATGTTACCCTAGAAGGTATTCATTTTCCACTTTTCCCCTTCACCATGAGGTGGTCCACTTGAATCATTTTAGAAGGTCTCCTAGAGTTAGCCTCTCTTATCACATTTTGCAATCTCTTGAGAGATCTATTTTGTTGGTTCACTCACATCAATAGAGTTCTTCCTCACCACCAAGGTTTTATTCTACTCCTCCACTACTACTATAAAAAAAATTGTTGCTAATATACCCTCCAGCTCCAATCTTCCCACTCCCATGCAACCCAAAAAATGATCAAAAAATTCAGGCCTCCTTCACACCCATTTGGCCAAAAGGATTCTTAGAAGTGCTCGTAAAGGTAAAGATGTGGAAGTTGTTGAGAGTCTATTGACCATAAGTCAAATGACTAACCTGAATCCCTCGGCTGTCAGAAACATTCAAACCAATATTCAAGAACAAGTTGAGAATTTCAAGAGTATGGGGGATGATGTGACTGTTCTTTTTAATGAGGGTGCAAAATTCAATCAAGGTCCCTGTAATGGATATTGAGAAAAAGCTTGAAGATCTAAGTCAGAAGAAAAAGGCCATGGAGGATACTCTAGAGAAGATTGTCAATTGGAACAAGTCAATCATCTCATCATGCAAAAGGCCATTCTCGAATTTTTGGCATATTCAGGTTAAGAAAATATGTGATGTCAGTGGTATCCCAGAGGATCTCTGGAAAGGTGGAATAAGCAATAAAGAAGACTTTCTCCTCTAGCAGCAAGGACCCAACAAAGTGGACTGCTCTTAATCTCTTCAAAGCACTGGAGAACATGAAAAAAGTGTTTCAAAAAAATCTTCAATAAAGGTGCTTGGCTCCTTTTGGTCTTTATGTATTTTTGTTGTTTCTTGTCAATAGTGTAGTTGACGTTAGGGCTGCAGTTTTGTGCTATTCTTGTGCTCCATATTGGCAATTTTTTCTTTGCCTTTGTTCCTCATTTGTTGTATCTATCTTCTAGGCCTTTTGCTGGGGTGTGGCCCCCACCTTTCAAAAAATCATGTTGCAACTCATGCTTATCTGGCCTTTGGGATTTTTTGTAACTCGGGGTATAGTCCCTCCTAAAACCATTTACCACTAATGAGATAAAAAATTTAAAAGGCTATATATCTATTTTCAAGTAGAAAATACAATTATCTTTTAACCACACCACATTCTTCTTAAAATAATTATTCATCTAATTCTCATCATGTTAATACAAATTATTTTGCTCTAACTTCGTTTATTTATTTACACATCTAATTACAATTTTACTTGGATAAAATCAAAAATTGTTAGCATACATACAATAATTTGGTTTAAGAACAACCTAATAATAATAAATGATAGATGGTCAATGAACTGGGGGTGAGTTGTTTAGGTCATTTGGATGTTTCCAAGCCAACCAAGGTTTAATTTCCGCTGAGGCATTTGAGTTCGGTTGTATTCAATGATAAATCTTATGGAAATGTAAAGGTTCAGTCCTATGATGGAGGAGGTAATTTCCCTTGTGGTAATGCTCGAAGGTTTCAAAGATGCAAAACATACTGGTTTGTAGTCTATGGGATAACATAATGATTCCATTGAGGTTGTGTGGTCTTGGGGATTTGGGGGCCCCTGGTTGTGTCCAAAACCGGTTGTTGCTCCGGCGATTAAAAAAGTGACACATAGGGAAAGGGGCCCTTCAACCCTTGTTTACCAATCAAAATAATAATAATAAATAGCTAATATATATTTTATTAATGAATTTTATTATTGGAAAAAATTACAATGCCTTGTATAGACCACATGAAATTAACATCTGTGAATTTTTTAGAGAATAAAAAATATCAAAAGTATTTGTAATAGTGATATAAGACTTTATGAACAATAAGAACCAATCTATCGAACTTCATATATGGTAAATCTATCATACATTTTCATAAATTGCAAATGATTTAATCCTTTTAAAAAGTTCAAAGTGGCTCGAGCATCTGGTGTCAAGTGATGTAGGAAGAAATTTTTTCCAACCAAGAATTGAAAACTAAACTAATTATTCATGTATATAACTAAGTTCAAACATTAACCATTTTCATAGGAATTATAGGCTATAGGTATACTTAGATAATGAATATTTTACATTAACTATAGAGAAGTCATTAAAGGGCACTTTTGTTTAGAATGTTTTTGTAAGGTTGATGAGTCAACTTGTTTACCACATTTTGGAGGAATTATCATTGATTGGTAGATTGGTCAATCTTGTAAACATTATGTGATGTTTAGACTGAGTGTTGGTATTCTTATATAAATAGAATATAGCATCCCTAAAACACAAGGAACTCGAGAAATTTGTCTACGGAATTACATAACCTACACACCATCAAAGAAAGAATATAAACCAAATTAACCCATTACAATCATAAATAAATTTTAAGAGATAAAAAGAAATTTAAAAAAAGTTTAGTTCATTTGATGTTTTTGATAATAACCGTGTCTTGTTACATCATATATAAAAATCATAAAATTTAAAATGAATTAAAAGCATTTTTAACCAAGTCGATGGGGTGGGAGTGGTGTGGTCAAGTCACATGGTTGTGTGTTTTCCCACCCATGTTCAAATCCCCCCGAGGCACGATCCTCCTCGGAGGTGGTTCACCACTAGATGGAGCATCTTTGTTCGTGTTGACACTGGTGGTTGCTCCTCCTGTTGTTGATGTTGGTGGCTACTGTTGTCACTGGTGGTTGCTCCTCTTGTTGTTGATTCTAGTGGCTGCTCCTCTTGCTATTGACGGTGATGGTTGCTCCTCTCATTGTTTTCGTTGATGGTTGTTCCTCTCGCTACTGATGTTGGTGGTTTCTCTTCTCATTGTCTGATGCTGGTTGTTTCTCCTCTCACTATTGATGTTAGTTTTTGCTCCTCTCGTTGTCATCATTGGTAGTTGTTTCACTCGTTGTGGTCATTTTTTTTTGTCGTTGCATCTTCACTATGGGATTTATGGTTGCTTCAATTGGTTTCTTAATGGTGGTCCCCTTGATTGTAACCTAGGTTGTGGATCCTCTCAAAAAAAAATCCTCAATTGTACAAGGATGTGGGTCCTTTCAACACCCTCGTTTACCCTAATTCCAAAAAAAAGGCATTTTTAACCAATGTATCTTTAGAAGGTAAGAGACAATTGTCTTTCTAGAGATTTCTATAGATCATTGAAGAAATGTTTAGTCTTGTTTATTCTCAAAACCATTTTAATTATATTTAAATGAAAGTGTTTATTCTCAAAATCATTTTTTTTCCACAAAAGAGTGAAGCAAAAATAAAAGATTGTGTCAGTTATATGTGGTGCAAAATAGATGTTATAGCAACACTATAGCGCCGTTAAAGTGACATAAAACTAAGAAAATAAAAAAATTATAGTCGAATAAAAGTTACATCACATTTACAACACCTTTCCCAACACAAATTATTCATAGAAACACATCTAGAATACTCAAAAAGGTTAATTTCTTGATGCAAAATTGACTATAAAATTAGCAATATTCAGACTTTGTGTAGTAGTATTGAGGTAGACTGGGAAAATGAACCTAGATTGGAATTATATTTATGTCCTCCTTATCCGGGTCATAACCAAGCTTCTATTTCCTCAAGAACAAGTCCTATTTTTCTAAATATCATGGACCATCCAAAAGGACACGAATATAGTCTTCATGGTAAGAGAAAGAGATTAAGAAAAAACCTTTTATTAGAGAAAAGATCTCAATTTTACCCTTCAAAATCCATTTTTTCAATGGCCAACATCTAAAAACATCTATATCGATTCTTGAGACAAGAAACTTACCCACTAGAGAGTCTATGAGCTTTTTGTTGGCTCAATTGATGGATATTTTTTAAGGTAATTTCAATCATATTCCTGTCACCTTTCAAGACGGGTGATTTTTTTCATCTCTGACACTTCTACCGCCTTCCTCTAGTGAACCAAGTCTACCCACGATTTGACATGACACTTCTACATGCCCATAGGTGAGGCCCATTTAAGGTCATTCATCATATCCATTATCACAGATAGAGAGGCACTTTTCTCACTAATCATACACCTCTTACTCCTCTTAGATGAATGTGGAAGGACAAATTGAGATTCAATCTCACCAATCTGATTAGAAATTAAATATATTGGGAAGAAATAGAATCTTGAAGTAAGATAAAGTGTTAATCATACTCCTAAATATTACTTTGACTTTATGTGTATTAAAAAAATGAAATGACTACCCAATTTTAAAAAATAATCTACTATAGTTTAACACATATATAATGCAATGATAAAATAAGAAAGGTGCACATAATTGTTCAGATAATTTATTAAAGAAATTCGATAGACAAACAAGGACCTGATCATGATAGATTTTACTGCATTAAATGTAATTGATATACGATAGAAAGTAATATACATGAAAACAATAAACATTAAATTATATGAGTATGAGACTAGATAACCGTTATGGTATTAATTGCCTTTATGCAGTTTAATAATCATTTTATTGGTATGAGTAGTTAATTAATATAATATTAGTTAAATTGTGTTTTTAATATTGATATACAATATGTTAATGATGCGGGAGCATAACTTGTTAAGGCCATAACTTTTGATCTGACCGTTGGATCATCTTGAAATTTTTCGAGGTGTTAGCTATTAATTAGTATTATGTTGGGGCAAACTTTATTACAAAGGTTATGGCTCATTTTGGAATATTTTTTGGGGTTGTATTCCTTCATCTAGTGGTCTAAAATTGGCTCTAAATATTTTTTTTGCTTTTGACTAGGTCTTAGAGTTTCAATAACTTTTGCCACATTTTATAGAATAAGCCGAAATTTTGTGTGGGCCTTAATTTATGAAGGCTATATTTGGCACGAAAAATTTGGGGCCCATCCAAGGTGTTTTGCTAGTAAGTAATTTTTGGCATTTTAGGGTTTTTTGGCATTCTAGGGTTTTTTTAGAACTAATGTGAAATAAAAGAAAGATTGGAATGATGTAAAAGATTAGTGTGGATTTTGGAATGAGAAGAAAAGTATTTTGAAGCTTTTGGTTTATTTTCAAACTGTTTGTGTGTGTTTTGGAGGTATTTCAACCTCTTGCAGTTGGATCCACATCAGTTAATTGTTAAGATATCAATTTATGTTTTTATTATTAATCTAATATTAGTTAATTGTTATGTTATTAGTGTATTTATGTGTTTATTAACTATTTTATTGGTATGTGACTAGTTAGTACTTATTAGTCAATAATTATTATTGTATAATTATATTTCAATAATTACTATATTATTTTTTATTAATTATTTTATTGATATGAGACTAATTTTCAATTAATATTGTATTAATTTATTTGTGGTAGATATGATACATATGAATGGTATATAATTTAAAATGATACAACTCCAAAAAAAAAATTCCATGGAATAAAATAAATATTTATTTTAAGTAGAAAAAATAAAATGACATGTAAAGAGACCAATAATATGTAAAAGGAATATTATTTATAAATAAATATAAAATATATATTATTCAAAAACATTTAGTAAAATATTAAAATATTAAAATTTGATTAAATTAAAAAGATAAGATTAATAAAAAGATAAAAGGCTATATATCTATTTTTGGGCAGAAAATTCAATTATCTTTTTAAGTACACCACATTCTTCTTAAAACAATTCATTCAAATTCCCATCATGTTAATAAAATTTATTTTTCCGTAACTTTATTTATCTATGTTTTTGTAATTACAACTTTTACTTAGATAAAATAAAAAATTGTTGGCATACATGCAATAATTTGGTTTAAGAACATCGTAACAATAATAAATGATAGATTTTCAATGAAGTGGGGGTGAGTTGCTTGAGTCATTTGGATGTTTCGAAGCCCACCAAGGTTTGATTCCCACTGAGGAATTTGAGGTCAGTTGTGTCTGTGAGTATTCTACGATAGATCTTATGGAACATGTGGGTGAGTCTTGTGATGGAGGGGGTGATTTTTCTTGTGGTAATGCTCGAAGGTGAGTAGGTGATTTTGATTGTGGTAATGCTCAAAGGTTGGTGCGGTTTGCAGTTTATGGGATACAATGATTTGTCGAGGTTCTGTGGTCTTGGTGATTTGCGGCCCTCGGTTGTTTCCTAGACTGGTTGTCGCTCCGGTGATTAAAAAAGTGACACATAGGGAAAGGGTCCCTTCAATCTTTATTTACCAATCAAAAAAATAATAATAAACAACTAATATATTTTGTATTAATGATTTTTATTATCAAAAAAAATTACAGTGCCTTGTATATACCACATGAAATTAACATCTGTGAAGTTTTTAGAGAATAAACAACATTAAAAATATATGCAATAGTGATATAAGAGTTATGAACAATAAGAACCAATCTTTTTAACTTCATATATGGTAAATCTATCATATATTTTGATAAATTGCAAATGATTAAATCCTTTTCAAAAGTTCGAAGTGGCTCGAGCATCGCTGACAAGTGATGTAGGAAGAAAAATATTCCAACCAAGACGAAAACTAAAATAATTATTCATATATATATAACCAAGTTCAAACATTAACATTGGCATATGAGTTATAGGCTATATGTACATACTTAGATCATGAACATGTTACATTAACTATAAAGAAGTCATTAAAGGGCACTTTTGTTTAGAAGATCATATCCATCACATGTGTTCGTAAGGTTGATCGGTCAACTTGTTTACGACTTTTTGGAAGAGTTATCATTGATTGGTAGATTGGTCAATCTTGCAAACATGTGTGATGTTTAGACTAAGCACTAGTATTCTTATATAAATAGAATATAGCATCCCTAAAACACAAGGAACTCACTCCAAATTCGTCTAAGGAATTACATAACCTGCACACCATCAAAGAAAGAATATAAACCAAATTAATCCACTACAATTATAAATCAATGTTAAGAGATAAAATGAAATTTCTAGAACAGTATCCAGTCACATATAAAAGTTGTTGATAATAGCGTGTCTTGTTACATCGGTTATTAAAATGTGAATTTTAAAAGAATTAAACAGAGATTACTTACCTCCACATATATCTTTAGAAGGTAAGATACAATTGTCTTTCAAGAGATTTCTATTGCAACGTTTGGGACATGGTAAGTCTTGTTTGACCTCAAAACCAGATTGATTCCTACCTGCTTAGCCAGGGGTATTTACAGATAAATACATTCACACAGACAGGCGGGCATGGCCATTGCTTATTTCTCACTAATGTGTTTCATGACTTCGCGGAGATGCCACTTTCGTCTGTGCATTGGATAGCATGCTCCGATGCACGGGCTCAGACTCATTAGTGCATTCTTACATTCTACCGGACGTTAATACGCACATTCCCCCACTTTTAATGGCCTGCTCAAATTATGCACTGCATCAATCATCATCACCATTATAACAACTCCACAATGCCCAGACGCCATTTTATCAATCGGACTGATACTAACCGGCGGGTCTGGCGTGTTATAAAGAACTCGGGTCGGGTAAGAGGATGTGCTGGGTGAATTTCTAATGTCTGGGGATATGGGGAGGTTTTATAGAAGGTGGCCTCGAGTACCTATAATTCTTTTGAAATCATTGTAACGATGGTAAAAAAAAAGATTACGGTTCGTAGTTGACGAGAAGGACCGCTGTTTATATCTACAACGCACGTCTTGACCAATGAGTGGCAAGTTACGCATGAGCATGGCTCGTAATTGTGCATGTGTATGATATGGTTCAGGGTGTAAAATATATCCTATGATCTATGATAGATGTTTGAGCGAAGAACATAGGTTACATTTTGCTAAACAGTTCACATGTCTTTATGTAAGGTGCCACATTCTGCATACATGTATGTCATGGACATTTGCATGCTATATGTGATAAAATTCCTCTAGTATTTGTGGCACATCTTAGAAGTACTTAGGTGAATTTAAAGTGGATATGGGTTGGAGCCCTGTTTATTTTATTTGTTGATAGTTAGGCCAGGAGTGTGCTGGCAAGTGTAAACAGGAAACTAGTCTTTGTGCCTGAGTGGTCCAATGTTCGGTTGTCATAAGCTGATGAATATGTACAACGTTTTGTTGTTTCCTATGGATATGAACACAAAGTTTTGATCAGAACTTTCTAAAGATGAATATCAAATTTATAGCAGGGTTAAGAGATTTGAAACGAATTGAGGATTGTAAATATCTAGGATTGTAAAAATATCTAAGATTGTAGAAAAATATCTTGGATTGTAAAAAAAATATCTAAAATCAGGCAACATGTAAAGTTAATCGCCAGAATTTGACACTTTCCAGCAATGTCTTCTTCAAAGTAAACGCCTCCGGCGAATCAATCACTATACAAATTCTTCTAGAAGATATCCATCACATATAAAAGTGTGATAAAGATGGGAAATGGTAAACTGTGATAAAAAAAAAAAACACAGATTACTTACCTCCACATTTCTTTCCGGCTAACCTAGTTTTTTATATTGCAGCGTTTGGGAATGGTAATGGCGACCCCCAAATTGATTCCCGCCTGCTTAGCCAGGGGAGACAGAAAGACTGCACAAATACACACAGGCATCGCCATGATTTTCCTCACTTCTGTACAACACGCGGGTGCCACTTTCGTCTTTGCATTGTTACCTGCTCCGGTGCACGGGCTCAGCCTCTGTGCAGCTACATTCACTGGCGTTTTCCCGCATTCGCCCGCTCCAATGGCCTGCTCAGTTATGCACAGCATCATCATCATCACCATTATAACAACTGCAGTATTCTTCCCGGACGCCATATTAACTTCACTCACTTCCTTCCAATCACTAAACAACCGGCGGGTCGGGCGGTTTTAAAGAACTCGCGTACACAACGAACCGGCGGGTCGGGGACTTGGGTGGATTGAATGCTCTTCGCACGGGTCGAAATAGAGTGATTCAAAGTGGGACATTGAATCCAGTAGGCGTGTGGACGGGTCGTCCAATGCTCTGCATCTTATATAATGTGGCGGGTCAAACGGGTCGCGCATTATAATTACGGGTGTTCTTCTTTAGGGGCTCCAATAAGAAATAGAATGGTTGGGACATCAATCCAACAAACGTGTCCAATGTTCTTGACATCTGTATAGTGGATTTGTTGAATGTATTCCAAGTTGAATTTTGTTGAATGTATTGATTTTAACATTTAAAATACTAATAGTGTATTTGTTAATATCTAGACAATCTTAAAGATTTTAACACTAAAAATATTAATAGTGTATGTTTTAATAGCTAGACAATGCTAGCTAACTCGCTTTTTAAGATCTTTTGGGAAAAATGTCTCAATTATATAAAGGCATTTAGAAAGGTGATTTTTCCATTTTGTATTATTGGTATATATTAGCATCAATCACACCCCAGAGGTACAATGGAAATACCATAGAGGGTAGCAGGGTAAGGAAAAGAAACATATGATCTTGAAAGCAAAGGTCTAAAAAAATATGTAAAGTTATTTAGTCTAAAAATTTTATAATTAATATAAGTGAATTAATATTTGGGAATAGGCAATGGATATGGTGCCAATGTATTTATGTATTCATTGTTCACATTAGTTTCAAATTCAAGTTCTTGTTGAAACATATTCCTTATGTAATTTGGTTTTTGATGTATTTCTTTAACTAATCCTTACGACACAACATATTCAACATTTTTCATACTTTTAAAATTAGGTTGCAAATTTAATAAATATTACAAAATATATCGTAAATTGTCACCTCTATGGCCACCTTTTGATTAATGTTTCTTTATCTTTAAAAAAACCAACTTCGCAAAGAAAAATATTGAACACGGGAGAAAAATAAAAAATTACTATATTGTGGAAAAAAAAACAAAAATGGGATTTTTTTACATCTTAATCTATTCACATTCCTAAACTAATATATATTGAACTTTATACTCCCAACAAAGGAAATTTTAACATAAAATACACACACATATTTCTTTCTCATGCACTATAAGAATACAAAGCAAAATCATTTAGAATACATATATATGCAAAGATACAAAGTCACAACTTGTTATTGTAGAGGCTACAGATGCTTGAAAATAGGGTAATGTTAATCGCAACACTGTAGAATCATATCACCAATTCACATGCATACAAAATATGGCAATTTAAAGAATACACATTCTAAAAGGCAAAAAAACAACCTTCAACATGTTGTTTGATGATTTTTATGGTAAAATTCATTCCGAAAGTGCCATTGTGACCGCACTTGACACAACAATAAGTTTCAGTGTCCAATAACGAAATACCAAATTAGATTGCATCTATTAGAAGCAAAATAAAATATCATACCATTACATTGAATAGGTTTATACATTTTGTTATGTTCTTACTAATATCATCACAACAAGAATGTCATGACAAATCACCCTATGTGTTTATTTTTTAATAGTGATATGAGATTAATTAATTGCTATGATATTAGTGTATTTATGTGTTTATTAGTTATTTTATTGATATAAGACTAGTTAGTAATTACTAGTCAATAATTATTATTGTGAATTTATATTATTATATTGTGTTTTGTTGATTATTTTGTTGGTGTAAGACTAATTAAAAAATACTATTGTATTAGTTTATTTACATACTTGATGTGATTGATATGGGTTGTGCATGCTTCATAATTATGAAACTCAATCAATTTTTTTTGCCAAATTTATAGTGGAATAGAAAACATATTTACCTTAATTAGAATGAAGAATAAAACGAAAAGTCAAGAGACCAATGTGATTTAATTTAATTTGAATTAAATTTAATATTGCAGAGTCACTACTGAAATAAATGATGTATAAATGTTGAAATACAGAAATGACACAAGCAAGTTAAGATTTAAAATGTGAAACCCTAAGCAAAGAAGAAGGAGAGACGACTTACATGTTTTACGTGTAATTTGGGACTGATTTGGGTGGAGAGAAGTGATGAACATGATTCCAACAATGTCATAATTAATCTCTGTAAATTTTGCTACTCATGAAGAATGATAGGCAGGGGTACCCACGGTAGGACAGGGGCACCCCCGGCAGGACAGGAGCGCCTGGGGTGTTGGTGGCTAATATTTGGGCGCTCGTGACTATGCAAAAGCTTCAGATCTGGTTTCTATTATGTCATTAGGGTGTCACAAATATTATTTGTTGATCGCATGGTAGGCACATTATCATTGTTGAAGGTAACTGTAACCTCCAAAAGAGATGTTCACTTGCACAAACCCATAAACCACATCAAACCTAATAAGAAATATGTAGAATGGGGAGTCAGTCTGACCCTAGTGGTCACCCAAGAGTGAACTTACAACCGAGCGTTGTACTACATCTCAGAATCCATTTAGTTCTTGTGAGGGTGTGTGAGAATGATTCCCTAAGATGCCCTTGTGCAAGTTGCACTTGATAGCAAGTTATAGCTAGAATGTAGCAATGTAGCAGAATGTGTGGATGGAATAGAATGAACTTCCCCTCTCTATGTTATGTATGCATATTATGTACTCCCTTTTCCCTTGAATGGATGCTAGATAAATGCCTTGGAGTGCTTTAGGCTCCTTTTAAAAACAAACCTAGGTGATTATAGTATTGTTTAGTGTTTGGTCCCTCACTTTGAACACATAACCGTGTATTTATATGATTCCCTTGTTTGAATTTCGTAATTGAAAACTGGAAGACTGGCCCATAAGTGAAAAATATGTCCAAAAAATAAAAGAGAACCAAAAGAAGTAAGGTGAGAAAGATTAAGGTGCGCCCAGAGGAGACAAGGCTTCGACATTGTTGTTTTGGCTTAGTGTTGGTGTCTAAAGCCATGAAATATAAATAAGTAAAGTTTCAACTGGGTTGTAGGGTGTGTAAGTCCAAATAGAAATTAAGAGACAAAGAAAAGAAGCCAAATATAGTTTTCAACCACTTTTTTTCTTGTTTAGGAATCATGTAAATGCTAGTATGCTTTTAGGACTTAGAAATGTACCCAAGTGCGTGATTTTGTGTCTACATTTTCCCCCACTTTATGTTGTTAAGTGAATACTCGATAACATAAAGTAGATAACAGATGTGTACCTAATGATATTGTAGATCATGCAGCAAAATGAGTGCTGAGTGGACAAGTGAAGCGTGGAATGATGCAAAGTGAAGCATGGAGACTAGGAAAGAAAATTTACCCAAGGGGTGAAGCGTATGTGTTTTACCAGTTGTACTTGTTATTGTGCTTGTGGTTATTACTTCTTGTCAAGACGTACCTACAAAAGAAGAGCAAGAATGTAGTCAGAGTCATGTATATGATAAATCTGAAAAACATGTGCATAGGTATGTAAAGGAGAGTGTGCACCTGATGTTAAAGAGTGTAAAGGGTAGAAAAGTGTCCTGAAAATGCTGTGAAGAGAGATTTTTTTGGGAGATATCACACCAAGAGTGATTTTTTGGGCGATCTCACGTCAAGAGCAATTTTTTTGGGTGATATCATGCCAAAGAGAAAGTGTTGGGGAGAGAGGTCTAGTATTACTCTCCTTCCATGACTCTACCCAATAAGCACCACTGCAGATGGTGCATCTCTACTCTGTTCATTTTGTCCTGAATTAGTTTCAAATGTACTGATTGTTCTAATTGAAATTGATTATAGGAGATTGCATGCATGTTGTTGTTGGAAGAATTTGCTTGTACTGTAAAACTACTCTGAATACTTCTGTGAATTGTGCTGATATGATAAGTTGATTTTATGTTCCCCCCAAGACATAAGTGCCCATGGGAGGATATAGGTGCTCAGGCATTATTGTCTGAGTCTAGGCGTTGGTGTCTATGCTATGATTCTGTCCCAAGTCTAATTCTGGGTCATTTTATGATTGTTTTCCTATGATGATTTATTACTGTATTGATTCTGAATTATAGCTCTGAGCTGTTGTAGGGGTGATTTTTTCACCCAATGTGTGCCCCTTCATTTGGGGTACATGAAACGAATGTAGGAGTGTGCGTCCCAAAAGAGAGGACATGATGTTGATCTAAAGATGATACTTGCAGGGGGTAGGGGATGTGCATGGTAGAAACCAAGGAATGTGCAAACAAAGTGACTAGTAACATGTGTTAGTAGAAAAAGTGACAAACATGTAATATAAGACTATGTGATCAAGAAAGTGCGGAAAAAAAATTGACCGTGAAAAGTGGGTTTCAAACATAAGACATCCCTCACAATGTCACAAGATAATCAGGGCCAAAGTGACTAAAACCATACAAACAGTGATCAAACAAGACATAGGGATACCCTGCAAACAATGGCATATAATAACAAACAATGATAAGCAAAATTTATAAGACAAAAATGGTAGCATATAGTCCTACAAGGAAAATTTTGTGCATGAATCACCCATTAGCATTTTAGAAACATAAAAAGTATGTCAAGGCATGCGTGTATCAATTAGAATTAATGTGTTAGAAAGTAGAAGTAGTAAACAATGAAACAATAACACCTATAATGTGTGATGCTAGTAAAGGTAGATGCCCCTAGGATCCTCGGTGGGATTGGCAAAGGATACAGTGTCGACCATCATTGCAACATGTGAACAATTGTAAGAGATATGCATTCACAACTAGATACCAAGTGAATGTGCATGTGTATATGATAAAGATTATGACATACTGAGTATCTAACTAGCATAGTAAGCAAAGTGCATCGTGTAAGTATAAGCAAGTAAGAGTAAGTGAAACCAAGATATGTAATATGCAATGTATGAGTGGGATCGAATGGTATACAATGTGAATGTGATAAGAGAAATGTGTCCCCCAACATATGTGTATGAGATGAGGTTCATTTATAAAATACCCTTAAATAATCAATAATGAACCATAGAAAAAGAGTGTCATCTGGAAATGGTTTGATAATGTGTGCTAGAAAGATAGATCATGAAGCATAGATCTTGAAAAGTGTGAGTGATATGTGGTTCATTTCAAATTTAGACCCTCAGCAGTCGAACCGTGGAACTAGAGTGTGTCATAGGGAAATGATGATACAAGGTGTGTATTAATGTGTGTAAGAGTGGTCAGAGAGATTAGATATAAAGCAAGGAGCGTGATAGTAGATTTCATAGACAACTTATGATGTTAGCAGTGGGAAGAAAGTGTGATGCCCCCCAAGTGTGTGATGTAGATATATGCGGTGATATGAGAAGAACCATACCATTGTGGAGGAGTTTGAAATGTGTCTCGCCCATCAATGTAAGGATTAGCTTGTCTGAAAAAAAGAATTGGACGTCTAATTGAAGGAGGTTTTGAAGGGATCTTAAACGATGGTGGCTTATTTAGGATTGGTTGAAAAACAATCCACAGGTTAAACACAGAATATATTATTAATTCTCTATATCTTTCATGCTAATACAATGGCTATTATATAGCCAAGAATGTAGTTTGAACAACTTCCTATAAAATAGGAAGTATACAAACAATAACAACCCGTATTGATATATTGTTACACATTTGTTATAACAATATATATAAAACTAACCATGTGAATACTAATTCCTAACATTCCCCCCCTTAGTGTTTACATGGTTGAAAAACATCCACACACTCCTCTGCAGTATGCTCACCCCTGTGGCATGTCCAAATCTGTGACTCATGACCTTGATCCAAAAGAAAGGCTCTCTCCTTCCATGCTTTTAAACAGGCTTACCACAAACCTTGAAGTGACAGAAACCTCATCAATTGTTGACCTCGTGTGGTTTTCTGGATCCTCCCACAAACCCTTTCAAGATCCATGAACTGACTTACTCTGGTGCTACTGTTCACCACTATGCTTATACATCAGGGAATTATGTAGGAAACACAACTTGCATATCACAAAACTACACAATAGAAGATATACTGAAAAAATTTCACATTACTTCCTATAAGAATCGTAATGTTCTTAATTGTATTCTCTGTCTTTGATCGTTGCCACTCGATCTCGAACAGCAAAGAAAACTGCCACTGCCACTGGAAGCTTTCCTTGACTAAGCCGTTTTGGGTGCAGAATGGGAATGGAACATTGGTATGTATTCCCCCCCACAATGTGAAATTCCGCTCATATAGATACTGAGAAGCAAACTGCATCGAAGAACATACTCCTGAATGGATCTTGCTAGTTAGGTCTTGCTGCACATGGTCACTAATGCTAGTGAACGTATTCTCCTAGCTGACCATCTTCCAACGAAGTACGGCAGTCAAAGGACCAAGTCAGTCAGAGGATCACTGACAGTCATCTATGCTCCAACACAACTTTCTTTCCAACATCCATCAAATACCAAACAAAACAGGAACTCTGCAAACATAATCACTCTGAGAAAATGGAAACCACACTGAAAATCATATACTCACACTGCACACCTGTTCCACCAAATCATTCTGTGCGGCCCCGTCGTTGGTGACTGACGAGAGGTCGTTGTCTGACCTCCATCCTCCTGTGCCTCCGTCCTCCAGTAAGATGCTGCTAACTCAGCAAGATGTGAACATGAAGTGCATTTGTTTCCACATTGATCTTATTCTTTTCTTCCCTCCTGCAATGTGAAAAACTTTATTTTTTCCGGACATCAGGTAACACCGAAAATGCGTCCATGAGGCAAAAAAAATTTATTTTTACGATTTTTACAATTAGACGACTCTAACTCTTGATAACAACTAAAAAATCCTAAAATCACCTATATGACTTTGACAATATACAACCGACATACAATGACAAATTTTGAAAAAGGACCCGTTATTTTGACACAAACACTACAATTTTGAATTGACGATACAAAATCCAATTGAAGATTGGATTTTTACGACTCAAATTTTAGATTACAAAAACCAATTAAATACTAGAAAGTATTTTTGACTCCAACTTTAAAAGGATGACATAAACTTTATTTGAATAGACCAAAAACATATCCAAATAACATAGACATTTACTTTGACTATAGATGAATTTTGACACATATCTATATCGACCTTGGCAGACAATATGACTACCTATAAAGTTAAAAAACACAACAAGACACTAAAGACCACAAAATGATTAACAATACGGACAAAAAATATTATAAGCTATGATCTCCAATACTCGTGTCAATGAATTCTCAATGGAAAATTCTATCAGACCTGGTACAAAGGTGTTCTAGGGACTACCATTGATGAAGGGAATATTCTCTTGAATACAAGCTAGAGCATAAAGAGTCGAGGATGAGATCTCAGATTCATCCCTTTCTAGAGATGCTAACAGGGTCTCCTTTGTGTCATTCAGACCCACCATAACATTGATGTATCGTTCCGTATTTGCAGTCCAAAGAACAACTACTCTGTCCACCTTTGTTTTCACCTTGAACTCCGTAATGTCTTGAACAATTTGCTGCACCTGTTCCTTCTTGGAACCCTTGATGATATTATTTGCCCTTTCACCTTGGTTTGCGGCTATGAAATCAGGATCAAAAATTCCAGGAAGAGGCACCATGTCTTGCATGTAGGGTCGCAGCTGCTTCTGGAGGTCAATGTCTAGCACCTTGGCTTAAGCCAAAATACCATCGAGCCTGCAACGTTTTTTTTTTTTTTCTTTGCACAGGAATCGAACAGGATGGATACTCGAGTCAGACTGTGAGATCCACTTCGTATGGATCGGCCTTTGAATGATCTGTCACGCCTTGTTATTTTTAACTTGCATGTGAGTGAATATGCATATGTCTCAGATATGCATGGCGTTGATATATGCTGATAATGCGCAGAGACCAGGATTTTTGATATCGACAATCTGTTGAAACCTTTGATGTCAATGCGGGATCCAAAGCATGCAATGCAGTTTCAATGCTGACAAAACTGGAGTCGATTCAACCAGACTGAGTGAGCAATGACAAATTAATGCTGACAGATTGTGGACGTTTTGCTAATCTTGACAGAGGATAGACTGGTGCCAAATGCTATAGACCAGATCATTAATTATCACGCTTCTCTCTTCCAATATTTTTGTGGAACTTCTCTACAAAGTTGAGATTGCTCTCTCTCCAGGCAACGTAATACACTGTTGCCCGTATGCAAATTAACTCTCCATTATATGGATCAAATGTTGCTCTGATACCAAATGAAAAACAATCCACAGGTTAAACACAGAATATATTATTAATTCTCTATATCTTTCATGCTAATACAATGGCTATTATATAGCCAAGAATGTAGTTTGAACAACTTCCTATAAAATAGGAAGTATACAAACAATAACAACCCGTATTGATATATTGTTACACATTTGTTATAACAATATATATAAAACTAACCATGTGAATACTAATTCCTAACATTGGTAACATCGTAGAAGACTAGAGAGGAGGAGGGGATAGACCGATTTTTAGAGTAGGTTGCTTAGTTGGAATTGGTAATGTTGTATATGACTTAGTAGAAGGAGATAATGGGGTAGATATTTTTGAATATGGTATGACACTGAGTTAGATAGGAAGCGGTTGACTGAACAAAGGATGAACATTAGTAATGATGGAATGATGTTCATTAGATATGGAAGAGCCAGATTTAGGAGCCCATTGGGATTTAGAAATTGGAGATGTGTCAGGATGTTGTACAACAAATGATATAAAAACCCTTATGCTCAAGGTGTTTAATTTTTCTTTTTAAAGCATAGAAATCATTGTCATGATGTCAGTTAAGTTTGTGATAATTTCAAAAGGGTATACCTTGGTATTTTGCAAGACGATAAGGATGGTAGAAATTAGTAGATGGCTACTTGATCAACTAGTGAGTGAGGAGTTGACGAGGAATATCATGTTGCTTAACGTGGAGATCAAATCTGAGAGGTTCCGGTAATGGTAAGACTTGAGATTCATTGACATGAGCATGTGTAGAAGACATAGAAGTAGACTTAGATATAGAAAGAGAACTAGTATCAGCCTAAGAAGCATCCTTGAGATGTTGTATTTTAGCTTCAAGATATGTAATTGTTGTTTCCATAACTTGAATTTGTTTTGAAATAAAAAATGCAAAGCTTGAATTGACTCTAAGATGGGTTGATTATATGGAGGATTAGGACCGATAGAGTCATCAGATAAACGGTCGAAAATGGCACTAACTTGAGTGGAGGGCGTATTGCGAGGGATGTACATAGTGTCTAGGGTTTTTTGGAGAGAATATTTACAAGGTAGATGTATTTGAAGCAGGTCATGCAAGGAGACTTGAGGAACAAAGAAAATAGGCCAAAGATAGTTGTCAACCACTAGTTTTCTTGCTTAGGAATCATGTAAATGCTATATTGATTTTAGGACCTATAAATGTACTCAAGCACATGATTTTGTGTCTACCAAATTATATGTGATATAAGTGTCATTTATAACTAGCCAGCAATCGTACGTGAAGTATAATATGATGGAAACATCAAAGGGGATGGAGTGAAGAATAAAAATTTGAGGAAGATAAAAAAAAGGAAAGGATGAGGGGTGATTAGGAAGGAGTTTAATGGAGGAGAAGGACATTGTATTCCATTGTATCATCTCTATCTTACTCGGATTATTCATGTGAGTAAAATCTAGGTTTAAAGAGGACAAACTAAAATATGGGGATTTTTCAAAAGGTTCCATGTTTGAGACCTAACTGAAATTCTTTCTTGTTAGAGCACTTTATACCTTCCCTTTTAAATTTAAATATGGAATAACTACAAGAAAATAGGGGATACATAAAGAATCATCAATAATTAAGTCCCTACAGTGGTTTTCCATACATTTATGGTGTGTGAATATTTTAGACTGAGACTTCATTATTCATGTTAGTGTAATTAGCTTAAAGTGCCTAAAATAAAATAAAAATGAGGGAAACCCAATAGGTTCCAAGGTCAAAACCAAACCACATTGCTTTCTTCATTAGCACTTTGTAGTCCTACTTTTTTAATTTTAAGCTCAAGTAAATGCATATGTAATTGTAGGAAAATAGGCGATGCATTAAAAATTATTAATAACTAAGGCCCTCTAGTGATTAGTCATATGAGTGACAGGCAAATTTTATCTCCTAGCCAAGCTTGGTTATTTTTAATTTTATTTTTTTATGCCATTAAGGTTTTTGAATGGATGGTGTTTGAATTGTTAGAAAGCATGAAAACATCAATGGAAAGATGGAAATAAAATAGTGAAAATTAAATGCCTACATGTACCACACTTTTTCCATGGGTCAAATCATAAGAACCAAATCCTATTAGTTATTTGTGTTCCATTTTATTTTCTCAATCTCGCTTGCATTATTCACATGAGTGCAATTTGTGCTTAAAGGATCAAAATTTAAAAAGGTGAAAATACAATAGGTTTCAACGTCAAAACCCAAATTCAAATGCCGTCAAGGTTTTCATTTGGACAACATTTGATTTTTTAGATAAGACGAAGACATCAATGGAAATTTGGAAATAAAAATATGAGAAATAAATATATGCATGTTCTACACCTTTTCCATGGCTTAAATTGTAACACCCAAATAATATCATATATTTGTGTTACACTTTATTGAATTGATCTCGGTCACATTATTCATGTGAGTGCAACTTATGCTTAAAAGAGATCAAATAAATAATGGGAAAAATCCAACAGGTTCCATATTTGAAACCCAACTGAAATGCGTGTTTCTTGGAGAACTTTTTAGCCCCTCTTTATAATTGTAAGCTTGAGTAAGTGCAGGGAAATAAATGACATGTGAACAATCATTGATAATTGAGTTCACATTATTCACGTGGGTGTAATTTTCACCTAAAGGTGCAAAAATAGAAAATAGAAAATATCAATATGTTCCATGTTTGAAACCCAATCGAAATGTTTACTTCTTAGAGCACTTTGTACTCCACCCAGTTCTATGCCCAAGTAGGTGGAGGGAAATAGGTGACATTAAAACAATCATATATAATTATGCCTTATTTGTATTCCATTTTATCATCACTTTGCAGTCCCCCTTTATAGCTTTAAGCTCTAGTAAGTGCAGGGAAAGAGGTTAGGTGCAGGAAAATAGGTGGTGTGCAAACAATCATTGGTAATTATCCATATCTATATCCCACTTTATAATCTCAATCTCGCTTGCATTGTTCACATGAGTGCAATTGGTGCTTAAAATGGCCAAAATTAAAATTGGGAAAATCCAATATGTTTAAGGGTCAAGATCCAATTGTAAATGATGTTAAGGTTGTTGATTAGATATTGTTTTATTTGTTAGATAAGACGAAGACATTAGTGGAAAGTGGGAAATAAAAAAGTTAAAATTAAATACATGGACCACATATTTTCCATGGCTCAAATTGTAACACCCAAGTAATATCCACTATCTGTGTTCCACTTTATCAACTTGATCTCGCTCGCATTATGGGTGTAATTTTACCTTAAAGGGGTCATTAAACCATACATAATAAATTATATTTTAAATTATCTTTTATAAACTATATATTATAATATATATTTTAAAAATCCTATTTTAGGAAGAGCTTAATTCCTTTTTTTAATTTATTGCGAACATTATTTTCTTTTCGGAGGACTATAATTATCCAGAGGAAGGGGATAGAAATTTTAGGATCACAAAAACATTTTCCCACCCAAATTTCTCCTACAATTCTCATTTCTAAGAGAGGGAACATAACTATCTATGCTACATTCACACTAGACTATCTTCAAGATTGTTATTAATATCCTGTTTGTAATTAATATATGTTTCTACTATAATTTTGTTCATTCACCCTCTCTGTTGCGCTTACGTCAACATCCATGCACCATGAGAAGCCTGCATGAAGATTTCCCATGTAAGCGAACATGAAAGCGAAGGGACACGTGGACGATCATGATTAATTGGAGGGTGTTGATAAGGCCTACAAGGTAGACATGTGAGATCACTGCACATTGGTATGGGTGTCAGAGGCAAACACCATTTCTAGCTATGTTAATGCATTTGGTATATTCAATAGGTTTTAGGTTTGAAACCCAAATATTAATGCCATCAAGGTTTTCAATTGGATAGTATTTGATTTCTGAGATAAGACAATGACATCAATGGAAAGTTGGAAATTAAAAAGTGAGAATTAAATAATTGCATGTTTTGCACCTTTCCCATGGCTTAAATTATAACACCCAAATAATATTTGTTATTTGTGTTACACTTTATCAAATTGATCTCGCTCGCATTATTCAAGTGAGTCCAATGTATTCTTAATGGGGCCAAAATACACAGTGGGAAAAATCGAATACGTTTCATGTTTGAAACCCAATTGAAATGCTTGTTTCTTGGAGCACTTTGTAGCCCCCTTTATAATTTTAAGATCAAGTAAGTGCAAGAAAACAGATGATGTGTGAACAATCATTGATAATTGAGTTCACATTATTCATGTGAGTGTAATTTGTGCTTAAAGGTGCCAAAAGAAAAAAATTTAACAACCAATATGTTTCCTGTTTGAAACCCAATTAAAATGTTTGTTTCTTGGAGCACTTTGTAATCCCCGTTTAAAGTTCTAAGCTCAAGTAGGTGCAAGGAAATAAGTGACATGCGTAAACAATCATCGTTAATTATCCGTTATTTGTGTTCCACTTTACCGCCACTTTGTTGTCCCCCTTTATAGCTCTAAGATTGATGTAGGTACATAGGGAAATAGGTAATGTGTAGTGAAATAAACAATGTGTAAACAATCAATGATAATTATCCATTATTTGTCTCCCACTTTTTCGTCTTGATCCCGATCGTATCATTCACACTGAGTACAATTTGTGCTTAAAAGGGCCAAAATAAAAAATGGGAAAATCCAATAGGTTTCACGATGCTAAGACCCAACCGCAACTGATGTCAAGGTTTTCGAACAAATAGATGTTTGATTTGTTAGATAAGACGAAATACATCAATGGAAAGTTAGAAATAAAAACTGAAAATTCAATACCTGCATGTACCACACATTTTTTGTGACTCAAATTGTAACATCTTAGTGATATCCACTATTTGTGTTCCATACTTTATCGACTTGACCTCACTTGCATTGTGAGTGCAATTTTCCCTTAAAAAGGGCCATTAAACTATATATAAAAAACTATATTTTACACTATATACTATAAACTATATTATATACTATATATTATAAAGTATACTATAAAATATATATTACTAAACTATGTACTAGTAAAAATCCTATTTTACGAAGAGCTTAATTCCGTTTTTTGATTTATTGTGAACATAATATTTTCTTTTCGAAGGACTATAATTAGCTATGCACAGTGGGGGATAGAAAGTTTAGGCTCACACAAACATTTTTCCACCCGAATTCCTCATATGATTCTCAATTCTGATGGAGGGAACATAATTGTATTGTTGCATTCATGCTCGACCATCTTCAAGATTGTTATTAACAATCTACTTACAATTAATATTTGTTCTAGCTATAATTTCATTCATATTTCCTATTTGTTGCACTTTTTTCCACGTCCACGCAATCCCCAAATCAACCATAAGTAGCCTGCAAGTGACTTTCCCACAGAAATGAAGGGGCACATGGACAACCACACTTAATTGGAGGGCATTGATACAACCTACAAGGTAAATTATCAATATCTGAAAGGAACAATAAGAAGACTATTCCAAGTTACGATCTCAGATGATAATAGCACACCACATTAGATTTGCAAAATAGAAGAGCTAAAAAACCATATATGGAAATCCATCATAATCCATAAGGCTCAATACATTACAATACAATGACTTGAATTACTCAATAAGAAAGATGTACATATAGGAGGAGGGAAGTGCAACTACTACCTAAATCAATGGTGAAGAACTCCCACTAACTGATAATGATAGTTAAGTTAACTACAGAAGACTAATAAGCTAACTCCACATAACTGAGAAGCTAACTCAACACAACTAGTAAGCTAACTCCACACAACTAGTACACCTAAGCAAGCTAACCCAACCAGTGTAGGGCTAACACAAGTGTAATAATTATCCTAATAAATAAATAAAAGGATAAATAATAACCTACACTAACAAGATCATTGCATGTTGATACAAGTGTTAGAGGAAAACAATGTTTCTACTTAAGAAAACACATTCATCGTAATGGTAAAAAATTATTCACAAAAAAAGGGCGGTATGGTGGCACACCCTAAAGTTTCCACAAAAATTAGGCCAATAAAATCCTTAGGAATAAAACGAATAGACAAAACCTAGTTATAGAGATCAATTACATTAAAAAAGGATAGTAATAAGGAAAATTAAGCCACCACCATAAATTGTTGATCCACATGAGGCAGGTCTAGATCATGCCAATTTGAGTCTAGCGGATCTTTACCAAAATCAAGAGGTTCCCATCCCAGACCACCCAAAACGGTCTTTTTGAAGAATTAATAAGTCAAAAAAATAGTGATACCTTAAAATCTATATTGTTTGCTATCCTATCCTAACTAAAATAATTGATTTTAAAATTATTCTAAATTTTTTTATTCTAAGTTTGTTATTTTTGTGAATTTTATGATTGTCAACTCAAAACAATTTATATGTATTTTAAAGAAGGGACATCAACGAATGTTTCATCTACATGTGCCTTGACATATATGTTTACAAAAGCCCTCGAAGATATGCCTGCAAAATGTGGAAGCCTACACAGGACATGCAAGCAATTCGAGTAAATTCTTTGCAAATGTGATATCTCATTGACTAAAATGCTTGTAAGGTATGCACAAAACAGTTTTGTTGAAACTACCATGCAATCGTTCAATTACATACACTTATAGGGTAGAATCCACACTCAACCTTTGTTGTTATCTTCTCATCTTGTGTCATGGGAAATTTAGAACGGCACATGGAAATCCTGCAAAGCTTAATGGAAAGTTAATTATTTTAAGTTGTATTTGTAGGTGCCCTTGTATACATGTATGCACAATGTGGAAGTAAACATAATCCACGTGACCTGTTTGACAAAATGCCTTACACAAATGTGGCTTCATGGACTGCCCTAATTGCAAGTTATGTATATGATGGATGTTGCAAGGATGCTTTCAAACTCTTTGAACTATTGAATCACTCTGGAAGATTCCCAAGTCATGTAGGCTTCATCTATTTTATTTGCATGCAGTCATACACATGAACTGTTTAACAAAATTCATGGAGTAATTGTTCTAATGTCCAATTTTTTTACATTAGTTTATGTAGACACGTAAATCTGAGTACGCGGTTTTAGCACTAAAATTTTACTTCTTATCCTATTTTCTATCATTTGGTTATAATTAGCATCTTTCTCGTTTATTAGGAAATACTCCCCTTTATCTCGGTCAATTAACGACAATTCGTTAATTAATCAGTCTCCCCCTTCATTTTGGATGCAAATTAACATCACTTTATTAGTTATAATCATGTTCTATTTTAATTAATTAATTATCCAATATTGATTAGTTAATCCTCCAAATGAGAGTTTACCCTCCTATTGGGTCATTCCCCCTCTCTGATCCATCAAAATCCATCAACTTCTCTCCAACTAGGTTTTACAAGCCTAACTTGGTCTATTAATCAATCTAATTGATTAATTTAAATTACCCCCATCTCACAAAAGTTGAAAATTCTAATTAATCCTCCCTAAATCATACTTAACCATTGCTAAGTCTATTTAGCACTCTCTAACCCTAAAGGTTCTTTTTGTCCCACATTCATGAGTTTGAAAGTTTCTCCAATTTGGAAAACTATATAAAGAACCTACCCCCCTCCATTTTAGTTTTACACCTTTACACCTTTACACCTTTACCCTTTACCCATATGCATAAGATAAGAGCATTTTCTTAACTGAAAAGACTTATTGATATAGTAAAACCCCTTTCCCATTTTATACTTGGTAAGAGTAGTAGGAGGATAACCAAAAATGGCAATTAAGCCAAATTGGTGAGCCCTCTTCCTCTTCCTTGGAGAAGTCCTTTGATTGCACGTGGCTACGTACAGCTCGCCAACGAAGGTGTCTACAATCTAGAGCCCATCAAAAACATCAAAAGGTGGATTAGCATTTCATGTAATGTAGATGCATTAGTTTATCTTTCCCTTTTAATGGATTTGTCTTGATGTTAATGATTGCAGCTAAGAGTAGACATGGATATCCTAATGAAGCATTGATAATATTACCTTTCGGCATTTTCCAACCCTGTGAACCAAACAGATTAAACATTAATCGTGTGCAATGTAGTGTTGTTAGTATATTCAGTAAAATTTTATTTCAACTGGCCATTAATTTTTAAGTTTCTATCTCTCTACATAGCTATTGTTTATGACATTTATTGAATAATATTTATCCCGACTTTTAGACTCGTAGTAAAATGTTTGCTTAGTTGTTGAAAGTGACAAAATAAATTTGAATCTTTGTCTATAGAGTCAAAATTTGAATGTCCTATTGATTGGATTTGCTTTCATTTAGTCAATCATTTTGGTTCACTTGCCTTTAATATACCTCCACATTTTACATACATGTCTGTCAGAGTATTTAATATTAGGTAAATTAAATTATAAATGTAAGTCCACATACAACACCGAACTGAGGTGCTTGGCAAGGTACTTACAAAATTTTGACTTAATGTAGCTTCCATTAAGAGGAGATTTAAGCTTGAAAACATATATGGCCTGTTAATTTTCCAAGTTGTTTGAAGTTGTTACTATCTACAGCTCCCTAAAATGTTTACATCTCATATACGGTGTAAATCACAAAAAACTAGTCTATACATAGTCAATTTCCAGGTTGGGCCCATACCATGTTCAAAATATCCCTTCATGGCACAATTTGAGTAATTTATATATGGATCTTGCATGATAAAAGTATTCACTAGTGACCTATTTCTAGGGTTTTTGTGGTCATTGAGTCACTCATCCTGGTTGTTTGTTTAGTTCAGTCATCAATTGTCTCTGCATAGTTTTGGACATATCTTAGAGTGTCTTAGATGTCGTAGTTAGCTCAATTGTCATCTTTCTATCTGCATCAAGACACCTAGGGTTGCACACCCTGGGGTGCCCCAGTCCATGACTTTAGGTCATCTGTGTCATCGTGATTTGTAGTCTTAATTTTTTTATTTGAGGTCAACCCTAATGGTCACCCTGTGTATTCCCCTAGGTCATAGTTTGCAGTTTCGGGTCACTAGTGTCAAAATTTGAGAAAGATATCCCTATATAAACAAAGCATACTCATCACATTATGGGAGGACATCACACACATCAAGGGAATCTATCTACTAAGGAAAGGGACTGTATTTGGGCTTCTTCTACATCTACATCACATAACAAACAAGGGGAAAGGGTTGTATTGTTTCTATTTTTCCATTCTTTCCATTTTTTCCATTATTTTGCATTTTACATCTAGCTATTGCCCCTTATTACCGCTTCATTGGTGTTAGGGCACCCTAGGCAAACAATTACACACACATGCACCAGAACTACATCAGGGTCTATAATGTAGTGCAACACTCAATAATAAGTCCACTAGTTTGGTGGTTGAGGACAGTCCGACCCCACTAACCTTTTGTTTTGTAGGTCACTATTCAGTTCATCTAGAAAATCCAGCACAACAGACATTCAGGGTTTCAGACCTCCTTGTGACACTTCCAAACATAGATCCTGAGTATTTTCATAGTTCCTAACACCCAGAATCTAGACTAGGGCACCTGAGGGTGCTCTAGTACACTCCTAGGTGCCGTCAGTATAGACAGATAGTCAGCTCCTACTCTTCCTAAAGTCATTCAGTCATAACCTGACCCAGTCCGCATACCAGTCTGCCACAGTCCAACGCATAATGAGGTAAGTTATTTACAGGTTAGTAACATATCCCTTTCATTTCTATTATTTTAATTAATTCAAGTACAAAATCAAAGATATCTAGTTCTAGCACTTCGATATATAACTTAGTTTCTATTTAGATTAGCTCATAAAAATAGTTAGAAACCCTATTTTTAGTTAATCATTTTGGTGAACTCAACATTTCAAACATTGTTACTTTTTTATTATCTTTCATTAGCATAGATCTTCTTTTATTATTATCATGTCACATTTTAGTGTCAACCCCATTTACGATGAGGCTACCATCACTGAACTTATAACTTTATATAGTACTGCTATGACCTTACCCGATGCCACTCAACAACTCCTCCTAGAAGGTCAAAAACATGTGCCCACCAATCCTGCTGACTCTCTTATCAGACATATGCCTTGTTGATGAATCCTTTTGCTTTTACTCCTTGTATGCCATGTCATCCGGTGGCCTGTGATCCTTCTTATTCTTCTTCTGATATGCCACCTGAATGTTTTAGATCCTTCTATCATTGATTATCTATTAGGCATTGATTCCCAACCTAATCTGCCTCCTACCTCTCCTTTGGCCACTCCCATCACTACTCCCATGTCTCCTACCGCTTCTCATTGTGTTTCCCTGACATCCCATTCTAGTTCATCAACACATTCTTATTACCTTGATGATCCCATTGATAGTAGTGTTTCGGATAACATTAACCATACCACTTCATCTATTATTCCTAAGGAGTCTCCTTCTTTCTACACTGCTGAGAGTGCTTCACCTCTTCCATCTTCTTCTTCTCATGATTGCTTCTACCATAGTGCATGAGTCTCCACCTCATGTTGTTTCTTCTCATTCTACTCCTACCTTATCTACACTTCCTTCTTCTACTTCACCCACACCACATGTTACTTCTAGTAATATTTCCCCTTCATCCTCTCATGTGGCTCCTTTGACTCACACTCCTCACGTATCTTTAGCTTCAGAGCCTACTATCTCCCCTCTTGATATACCTATGATCACACAAAATGGAAAGCTCCAACCTCTTAATACCTTATTTCCATCTTCTTCTATTCCATCAAAAGACATCCTATCCCTCATGCATGTCATAGGACAACTTTAGTCTCAGGTTCACTCTCTCACCTTAGAAAGTAGGGCTTACTACGCATCTATAGATAATAATTCCTTGCATGGTAATACCATTCCAAAGAAAATTCATAACTCATCCTTTCCTAAGGATTTCACCATGCCCACATTTACTTTATTTTGATGGTACCGGATGACCCTCATGCTCATATTACACATTATCACACTCTTATGGCCTCTCATTCCAATGATCAACTATTACTTAAGGCCTTTCGGTTTAGTCTAGTTGATGATGCACTTCAATGGTATACCCATATCCCTTTTGGTTCTATTAGCACTTTCTACGACATGAGGATGCCTTCCTTCATAGGTTTATTATCAATGCTGGTCCTAGGGTCACATACAATCACATTCCCACTCTCCATCATGGCTCTTCTGAACCTATTCAGGATTAAATCTTACGCTTTAATGTCATGCATACATCAACTTATCTTTCATCCTAGTGACTTGGAAAAGAAAATTCCTCTTTTTTCATGGTCTTATTCCTCCTCTAAAGCAATGCTTACAGTATGATACTTGTGAGTCATTTATCCATTTATGTTACAAGGTTATTGATCTAGAACAAGACCTTCTTGCTTCTTCTCTAGTAGAGCCTTCCCCCATTTCTATGATTACTAGGCCCTCTACTCTTCCACCTACACCTCCACTTCTAAATCCTCAGAAACCTCCACCATTAGCTAGAACTCAAAAAAAAACCATACTACTCCTACTCCACCTCCTCATAACAATCCAAAGCAACCCTTATCTCAACCCAAAGTACATAGGAAAAACCTCAGTCTCCTCCCCCATCTCCTACACATGTCTCTCCACCTTTATGACCACTTACCACTACTACTACTTCACCTCAATACCATGAGCCTTTTTGTTTTTCACCTAATGCTTGACCTCATGATGTTTTGTGTATATTACTTACTGAGTGATTAATTCAGCTTCCTTCCAATGACCACCACCCTCCACACCTGTTACAATGACAACATGATCAATATTACTGTAATTACCACCGTATTAGTGATCCATTGTGACAATGATTCTCTTGCTTTACGTGAGTGGTTAAAACATTTAGAAGACACTAGTGTCATATCTTTTTCCTCTCGCGAGTAATCATTATCTCCTTTACCTTGACAACGTAGACATACACCCCCTAGGTCTCCTACACATAGTCCTTAGTTTGTTTTTCAATCACCACTATCACATGCTCTACTATCCACCACCTCCATTACTTCCACCTCCATATTCATTACATCTGCGTAACTCACACTATCAATAAAATCCATCCCATGGGTTTTTGTCGGTCTCTGCATATCCCATGGTCACTCCATATGACACATACTTTGGTCCATACACTCATGCTCCTCTATTACATATGCACCCACCTCCACCCGTCATCCTGGTTGTCAATAGGTGATCATTATCACCTTACCCCCTGATGACGCACTTGTGTTCTTACGGTTCTTACATGACTATTGAGGGATTAGTTTTAAGAACCTTTCACCACGCACTCCATCTTTCATCTAGCACACCTCAATCATTTCCCAATGACACACTCTTGCTTATGTGTCTCATCCTTGACTAATGAGGGGTCTTACACATGAGCCTATTCATCCATACACTGGGGGCATCGTTAACACCCCCCATGCCCATACTATTTTCATCACTTTATCATATTACCATTATATTAAATTTTCACATCTTCATTACGATACATTTATCTATTTTCCCATTTATTCTATTATCACCATTACATTTCCTACGCGCTACATACTTTTTTTCATCTCATCAATCACATTACATTCATTATCTACATCATCATAGTCTATCTACCATTACTCACATCATCATACAAATTTATATTCATCACATACACCACAATACACATGCTAGAACAATAACCATACAACCATATGATTTCCATTACATCACAAATAATAAATAATGTCAATTATAGATCGCATACATATCCAAAATAGATGTCCATACATATAGCGTTCATACAATCATCATCACAAAAACATGTTTCATCAATGGGGGGCAAGACCCCTATATCATACCTGATCATCACTATCACAAACTCATCATCACTATCACTCTTGTGTATCATGAGAGCCCTAGAACTCGATGCCTCACCACCGACGTGATGCCACATTTTACAGCCTTGAAACTTCTCCACCTGTCTGTGCAACATCGTAATATCCATGTTCTTCTCTGAGAACTAACACTGTAAATCTACATATCAAGAAAACATGTCTTGAGCCAAGGGACCACCACCTACCACCTCTTAGGCATGACGAGTCTCCTCCCATGCCTCGTCCCTCTTGCTAAATAGCACCTTATATGTCACTGCTGCTATGGCTACTGACTCAAACAAATGGGCATGCCCGCCTGCAATGTCATCCGCATGCTCTAGTATCTCCCCGTATAACACATCACTAGGCACATTCTGCATCAGTGTGTGGATTGATGTTTCTACTATTAATGACCAATAGGCATCCTTTGTATACATAACATCTAACCTCATGTTAGCCAACCACATACAAAACACAATATAAAAATTCATTAACCACATTAGCATACAAAAATAATTATGATCTACCATTTCCACCACTATAGGGTTAGTAATTCCTCCCTCACCCTATCATCCTACTGGTAACTTCCATAGCACCCGCAAATATTAGGTATAAAAACACCCATCAATGTGCTTCCCACCATGCTCGATAATCCTCCAGTACTCCCCGCATCTTCCCCATCCACAACTGCTATTGCTGGGTCTACCACATCTAATCTTGGTGGTACCAACTCTAATCCATTGTGGGCCATGTTCTAGCACCTACCTTCCTAGGGGATCTCATGGCTCGTAGCCATATATATGGCTTTGGGGGCACATCTTGTGCCATCCTAAATTTTTGTGACACTATCTCTACCTGAAATAGCTCTTCTACACCTGGAAAGAGGTCCTCTAACCACATAGTTCTCTGAATACATCACGGATATTTTACATCCTTAGGCCATCCCTCGTACTCATGATATGACATCCATGTCACTGACTTGAGGCCTGATCCTTTCTATCAATTCTCTAAAGCTATCAGTGTCCATCTTCCTACCATGAATATCCACCCAACACCATGTAAATATCTCAGGCCATATCCACTCTCTTTGTTTCCCTCCAAATGGTCTCACAATGGCTATGTGCTCATATGAACATGCATGTAATAGTGTGGTGGCCCCTATACCCCCACCATGCTCATTGTGTGTAAAATGATACAAGTCCCTCTACATGTGGGCTAAAACACACTATGCCCATGCATATCTCATCCCATCCTCCTCTATCCACTGACATATGTCATGCATATTATACAAGATGTCGACTCCCCCTCATTCCATTGCTATATAAGACACTATCACCACTACGATGAAATTCTAAAAAATGTAGAATCCTTGACTTTAATATCACATCAAAACTAATATGGGACTCCATGAGCACCTGGACCCAACAAAATATTGCCCATCCAAATGCATCTGCCACTCCATATCCACTACCTCCATCACATGTACTCTCTCCCCAACCACTAACAACCATAGTATGTGATATACATCCTCCAGTGTCATTGTCATCTCTCCCATAGGCAACCAAAATGTGCATGTGTCTTCACACCATCTCTCACACAACGTAGTCAACATAGGCATATTATGGGGCACGTCCCCCATCTGTGCTATATGTCATAGGCTGGCATGGTCCATCACATCCCACTCATCATCTGACAAACCCAATCCTAGTAGTGTACTCATATGTCGACCACCGCTAAACTCCCTCAAGTGGATATCCCACTGCACAACACAAAACAACAACAAATGTAATGATTAGAACACTTTCCATGATCGAAAACAACTTCCCAACATGTTAAAAACACATTCCATAGTAGTACCACCAAAGCCAAACTTTCTGGATAAAGGCACCCAACATCTGGACTGGGGTGCCCCAGAGTAGGACACTAGTGCTAGGATATGGGCACTCCAGCCCCAAGGGTCACTAGCGCCCTCACCAAATTTTTCCAGGTCCTAAATGTTGAGAAAACTAAAAATATCTCAAAATGCAAAAATTTAACTCAACATCCTATGCCACCCTACATTTTAGAAAAAATAATGCACTTACCAACTCACAAGTAGTACGCGATGCTACAGGCAGTCGCTACTCTCTCAAACTAGGTCGGACATAGTGGTCTCACCTAAGGCATCCTAACTTGTTTCGCATACACTCTTACACTCAAAAAAAAATGAAGTGATTAGTTACCTTTTCACTTTCCTATTTATAAGCCCATTACAAATGTCACCTTTACTATGGCCTACATTTCACACTTATCATCACAACTAATAAATGCAACACCACATATCTTGAGCACTCATTTGCACCCCGTTTGTGGATTACATTCCACCTACCACACTACATGTTATACACTATTTAATATTTTGTATTCATTACAACCATGTTTTAAACTCTTTCCATTACGTTTGGCTTAGAGTCTGTTCTAATCACCATTCCCTCTTTTGCCAAAAGTAGGGCATATCATTGGGGGTCCCCCTATAATCCCCCTATGTCACCATGCATCAAAAAATCATGAATCTAACACCTTAACAACTTATACCATGACACTTCACCATCAATATCCCCTAATGACCTAATATTGGGGAAACAATTGTGTAACATTTTATAAAAACACCTTCACACATCATAACTTATCAATTCCCCCTGATGACCTAACTTGGGAGAAAAAAGAAACTAAAAAAACATATTATGTGACATCTTATCAACTCCTAGCAACCTTCCCCTAATGACCTAACTTAGGGGTAGTTAGCATAAAACCTCTCCATGAGTAACCAACCAAAAACAACCAATCAAAAGTCAACACATTCAAATCAGACCATTCAAATCCACGAGCAATCTACTAGATGACCTAACTTGGGAGTTACATTCACCATTCCTTTCCCAGACAACTTAACTTGGGATTTTATTCTATACTCATGTTCACTTCCAGATGACCTAACTTGGAAGCCATCTCATTTTCTATTGCACTTGATTCCAGATGACCTAACTTGGAAGCCATCCCATTTTCTATCGCGCTTGCTTCCAGATGACCTAAATTGGAAGCCATCTCATTCTCTATCGTGGCCACTTCCTCATGACCTAACTTGGAAGCCTTTACATTGCGGAGACACTCGTGAAGTGGGGGAAAGAGTTCCTTTCCCCTTATCACTCCTATATGGGTCAACTGTTTAAACCAAATTCATCTAGATCCAAAATCACCACATTTTTAATCTGAGTCCATCTGTAGTGGCTAGATCTTGGGTATGAAGTTAAAGATTGGAGAATAATAGACTTTTCTCCCTACACTCTTCCTCTAGCATTGGGACGCCAAAATCCTCCCATCATTCCATTTCATTTACAAGCATTTGGATTGGGAACTGATCACTCCCTACCCACCTATTCAATATTTAACTGTGTCCAAAATCATCTAATCATCATTTTCATTTTCCACACTTCATCACGACATTTAAACTTTTATGTTACATGGATAGACTCGTTGATCCATGGTTCGACACGCTTCTACTACACATCTGTGCATTCTTATACAACTTGGGCTTCTATGGCTTTTTCTCAGGTATGCATCTCTATCTACTTTATGTTACCGATATTTCTCCTCACCAACATAAAGTGGGGGAAAATGTAGTTACAAAATCACACATTTACTATTACATTTATACCGCTGGGTATGTTAATTTATATATGGATCTTGCCTGATAAAATTATTCACTAGTGACATATTTCTAGGGTTTTTGTGGTTAGTGAGTTAATCATCCTGGTTATTTTTCTAGATCAGTCATTAGTTGTCTCTACAATTTTGGTCATCTCTTACAGTGTCTCAGATGTCGTAGTTAGCTCAGTTTTCATCTTTATGTCTGTATAAGGGAACCTAGGGTTGAATCGGGGTGCCCCAGTCTGTGATTTTAGGTTCCTGTGTCATCGTGATTTGTAGTATTAATTTATTTATTAGATTTTGGTCCTAACAATCACCCCGTGTATTCCCCTAGGTCATAGTCAAAGTTTCAGGTCACTAGTGTGGAAATTTGAGCAAGAGATCCCTATATAAACAAAGCATACTCACCACATTATGGGTGAACATCACACACATCAAGGGAAATTATCTACTAAGGTAAGGGACTACATTTGGGATTCTTCTACATCTGCATCACATATACATCACACAAGCACAAGAACAAGGGGAAGTGGTTGTATTATTTCCATTTTGTCCATTATTTTGCATTTTACATCTAGCTATTGCCCCTTATTACTACGTCATTGGCACTAGGGAACCCTAGGCACAAACATTACACACACACAGCACCAAAAATACATCAGGGTCTATAATCTAGTGCAATGCTCAACAATAAGTCCACTAGTTTGGCAGTTGAGGATAGTCTAACCCCACTAAAATTTTATTTTACAGGTCACTATTCAGTTCATCCAGTGAATCTAGCGTGACAGATAGGTAGGGTTTCAAACCTCCTTGCGACACTGCTTAACACAAATCCTGATTATTTTCATAGTTTCTAGTGCCTAGAATCTAGACCAGGTTGCCCCAAGGTGCTCCAGTACACTCCCAGGTTCCCTCAGTACAGACATACAGTTAGATCCTGCCCTTCCTGAAGTCATTCAGTCACATCCTGCCCAGTCTGCATATCAGTCTACCTTAGTCCAGTGCACAGTGAGGTAAGCTATTTACAGGTTAGTAACATATCCATTTCATTTATATTATTTTAATTAATTCAAGTTAGTAACGTTATTTTTAGCAGATAGACTTTTATGGGGGGAATGCATTCCCACAATATGGTTGCTAAAGTTGTATAATACCTATAAACTACCGATCTCATACATGAGAACCGTCTATAATAGCCAGTAAACAAATATTAGTTAAAAATATTTATTAGGCTAATTTACAAAATATTTGGTTTACTTCTTTGTTAGAATGCAGATCTAGAGATATTTGCATTAAATAAATATTTGAGAGTTATAATGCACTAGCCATCTCTTCCACTGCCTTAGGTTTACATATATATTTGTGGCTATGTCATTTATTTATCGGATGTTGAGACTACTAATTGGTTCACCTTTCCTAGCATGTTACCAACTTGTGTAAGACCATCTCTCACATTATTGGTGGATCAATTGTATTTGCAATGCAGATTGACTGCCCACCCCAACCGCAATAAACCAAACCTAGATTAAATAACCCAAAATAGTATGATGATTAATGATGGGGGTGTTCATTTTTTATGTCCAAATCCCTAATTACCCGCCATCATGGCGTAGACAGAAACCACTATAATTGCCTCTATCTTTGGCACTCGGCAGAAGTAGAGTTGTTGGATGCTCCTTTGTTTTCATGCAATTAATGGGTGATAACAGATGATGTTTTGGCATTTGCACCTCGTTTTTATGGAGGGCTAATTAAAATAGGAGAATATTAGCATAATTTAGTTCACCTTTACTAGAATTATATCAGCGTGTGCAAAAATAGGAATTTTGAAACAAGGCGTGGACATCCTTCGAAGCATTATGAAGAAGGGGCATTCGTCATATGTTTAAGTTGCAAGTGCCTTGGAAGATATGTCTACAAGATGTGGAAGAATGTGAACTATTTGACAAAACCCTTGAAAGATGTGGTCTCATGGACTGCAATGATTATGGGATATGCACAAAACAAATAGGTTTGTTGAAAAGACCTTAGAAAATTTCAAGGAAATGTAATTGGTAGTTGTAAATCCAGACTCCACAACCTTTCAAAACATCCTCTCAGCCTCTATCAAAATGGGAGATTTAAAACAGTGTATTTTCCTCCTCAAGAGCCAACATCTACTTCTGTTGTGAAATGTATGGCAACTCCTAAATCTGGCAGAGGTGGAGTGTTTTTTATTGCTTTGGCTTAATCAAATATAAAGGTAAATAAAAGTGAAGGCTTGCAATCTTTAATAAATATTAACAAGCCTGGTATTTTTTGGAGAGTTTCGGAACTTTGCATTGAAAGAATAAATTAATCCCCATTAATGTTTACCTTTTTGTAATGTTCTGTGTTCCGTTTATTTTTAATTTATCAATTCTAATATAATGTATTTGTATTGTTTCTAGATTAGTGTTTATAAAGGTAAAATACATTTTTGGTATATTCTTGTTGGTGAGAAATTTATCAATGCATCTTACATATCCAACATGCTCTTAGTTTACGCCTAAATGAGAGCTTCAAAATAGGGTTTGGTCATCCATCAAAGAATCATGGGACACCTGGGTCTTTTATAGATGTCACAGTTGGAAATTATATGGTACATATTAATATAAAATGTGGACTCATACACAAGGCACAAGAACTTTACTTCTTATAGTTTTGATTTTTTAAAGTTTTTTTTCCAAAATTTTAGGATTTTTTTGTTGAGAAAGTTGACAATAATATTAAAAACACACTTGAATTAAACTATATTACTTAATGAGAACATTCCATTTGCATCCCATCTAACGTATCTTCCAACTCGTGTGCAATTGATAGTTTTATGTATTAGTGTTTTACAAGTGATTTAGGGAAAGGATGTGAGGTTTACAGCGTAATGAGAGAAACACTACTCGTAATGCTAGTATCGGTCCAAGTAACTACCCAAATTCACCAGTCAATTAAAAAATATAGACCTCCTTCACACCAATGTCCCTCGTTTTCTCGCAACCACAATAAAATTTTGGGGGCGCACTGGTACAATGCAATAGAAGAGATTCATGGTGAACTTTTTCATGCGCTACTTTGCTCCTACATGCGAGCTTTCTCATGTGATACAATAGCCTCGTGTTTATCTTACAACATTGTTCACCACACCAAATGGACGGTTCAGAGGATGCAATATATCGATGTTCAAATGAATATGCACCATTTTTTTCATGGCATATATCAGGTGCAATAAGTTCTACTCTGGTTTGGAAAATGCTTCAGTGAAAGTATAAAATATATGTTATTCAAAAATATTTTCTCAATTAGAGTATAAAAAATAAGGATTTGATTGAATAAAAAAGATAAGATTAATATAAATTAAAAGATTATTTACCTATTTTTAGCATGATAGTAAAATTATTCTCCTCAGTATACCACATTCTTGTTAGAACAATTCATTCAAATTCCTATCATGTTATCAGCAGCCATTTGGTCCATTGTTGAAATTGTTTGGTTCGCATAGAGTCCACCAGGGATCAATTATTGCTAAATGCAAAGGGCCCTGACACCCCGATGCAGAGAGTTAAAAGGTTAATGTCAGGATAATGTCTTGTGTGATTTTGACGGTGTGGATATCTATTACCTGTAGTTGCTTGGTTGAAGGAGCTCATTTATGCTTACTCAATATTGTAATTTTTCTATAAGTTGTTGTAATGCTTCGACATTCAATGTAAAAAATTCCGTCGTATTAGTAAAAAATATTTCACTCTTACTTTCTTTATTTATTTTTTTCTATTTACAATTTTATGTACGTAAAATCCAAAATTACTAGCTTATGCTAGCATATTCAAATTGTGTCCACAAACTACAATAATTATGTTTTAAAAAAACCTAACAATAATAAACAATTTAAATAATATATTTTATTGATAAATTTATTATTAGAAAAATTAGTGTCTTGGATAGACCACATGAATACCTATCAAGTTTGTATGAATAAAAACATTTAAAATATCTATAATAGTGATATAAGACTTATAAATAAGTTTTCAAAAGTTCAGAGTTGCTGCCATCGGTATAAGTGATGTAGAAAGAACTTGTACATCCAACCAAGTATAAGTGATGTAAGAAGAAATTTCTAACCAAGACGAAAACTAAAATTATTATGCATATTTATTATTAATGTTTTATATACTTCAAACATTAAACATTGTCATTTGACCTATAGACTAGGTATATCAATTAAAGAGAAGCCAAGATAAGGGCACCTTTATTCTTAATAAATAGAATATAGCCCCTCTAAAGCATAAGGAACTCCAAAGTCACCTAGGGAATCACATAACCTGCGCACCATCAAAGAAATATACAAATCAAATTAATTAATAACAATAACAATTATAAATAATTTAACAAGTTTTAAAATATAATGAAATTGAAAAAGAAAATAGTTTGAAATTGATATTGATGATAGTAGTGTCTTGTTACATCATTCACAAAAATATAAATCTTAAGAGATGAAAACAATTTTAATTGACATATTTTGGGAAGGTAAGATACTATTATCTTTTTAGATATTTCTATAGATTCTTGGAGAAATGTTCAATCTTGACTATTTTTAAATTATTTTAATTAGATTTAAATTGAGTCTTCCTATATAGATAATTCTAGGTATATTTCCAAATAGCAAACTTCAAAATCTTAAGAGACATTCCTTTTATGTATTGAATTTTGTGTAATATATTTTTCAGTCTTATTGGTCATTTTGAACCTCCTATAGAAATTAGTACATCAATTAATTTAAAATTGAATGACAAATATATGAAATTAACACTCAAAAGTACCCAAAAAAAATGTTACCAATAATTTAATATTCAGTCAACATGCATGCTATTTAAAATCTTTCCTCTTAAAATAAGTAAAAACCTTGTAAGATTCCTAAATTTATAGTCTTCACTTTATTCCTTAAAAGTACTTCTTAAATAATTTTAAATAATGAAAAGGGTTGTAGTTTTAATTGATATGGATGGTTGTTGCTTGTACTATTTAATATGGTACAATTTTTTGTTGATAGAGAAGTGGGAAGATATTTTCCATCACATATATTAGCAAGTTGAATTGTTGACTAACCAATAGAAAAATTCTACTCAAAAAATTAAAAATAATCTATTACGTATTCAATAAGACATACTTTCAATTAATTAAACTAGCAAAAGCATCCATAGGTGCTTGTGAGAGGCCGATAGGCATATAAATTGGGAGGGGAGAGTTGAAAGTCGAGAGACAAGGGAAAAGGAAGAATGTGGAAGGTAATTAGGTGTCCAGTTGCAGTTACAAAGAAAGAAGATATTGCAATAATAAAGATATTTATTTGAAACATCATAGTTTTTTATTTTTTATAAAATAAAGGACGACTACCAAAAAAATCAGTTACAAAGAAAGTTGTCTCTAAGAAGCCTATCGGCAAAATTAAATAAACATATTTACAAACCAAAAAAAATCTTCAAACACTTTATCTCTTCTAGTCTGCTAGTACCAAAATCTATAAAGAAAACAAGTCTCATAGAGATAGAAATGATAAAGAATCTTTCAACAAAATTAAATAAATAAAAGAAATGACTTACAGCCGCATTTCTTTACGACAGGCCTGTTATTTATATTGCAATGTTTAGGAATGGTAATGGCGATCCCCAAATTGATTCTCGCCTGCTTAGCTAGGGGAGACAGAAAGACTGCACACATACACGTAGGCATCGGCATGATTTTCCTCACTTGTGTACAACACATGCATTCCACTTTCACCTTTGCATTGTTAGCTGCTCTGATGCACGGGCTCAGACTCTGTGTAACTACAGTCACTGGGATTTTCCCGCATTCACCCGCTCCGATGGCCTACTCATTTATGCACAACATCATCATCATCACCATTATAACAACTGCAGTATTCTTCCCAGATGCCATATTAACTTCACTCACTTCCTTCCAATCACTAAACAACCGACAGGTCGGGCGGTTTAAAGAACTCACGTACACAATGAACCGGCAGGTCGGGGACTCGAGCGAATTAAATGGGTTAGATGGGTCGGGGCTTGCATCTTATATAATCTGGTGGGTCAAACGGGTCATGCATTATAAGTATGGTGTGATGACTATTGAGCGTACCACTAGCAATGAAGGAACCTTATTTTCCTCGAACGTGTTGATTGGGGTGCCACGTGGCATGACCGCCTTGCTTTTCAGTGTCCCTTCCGTGCATAATTCTGCACTGTTAAAATTTCACAATAGAGTTGTTGGGGGTGGGACATGTCCAAGAGTGAGCTTTATGTTTAACATATTCAAACCTAATCTACACCACAAAAACCTATAATAGTAATCATCTGTAAAGTTGTCCTAACAAAACCCATCTTGGCCTTTCAAATTTGTTGTAACAATACAACAAATCTAAGCCTCGGGTTCCATAATGATGACTTATACAACCAATTGTGCACTGTAAAAACCTAGATTCTTTGATTTAGTGGCATGACACCAAAGCAAGTTCAATCATTGCAAACTCTGTAAATCTCAAACCTCATAATCCAAAGCATCGAGCAAATTAAAAAAACTAAGCCACTACAAACATGAACAATCATATACTAATTTACTCATATAGTAATGACAAATAACAATAGATCTTATTTGAATGGAAATATTCATAAGTTACCCAATTAATTAAGGCAATCCTTATTTTATGTGAATGTTGCACTTGCTTACGCAAGCACTGAAGATTCCAAGAGTAGTTAGATGTTAACAATTATCTGAGGATGATAACTCTGCTCCTGTTATAGATGACAGACTGGTTTTTCAATAATTTACTCATATACTAATGACAAATAACAATAGATCCGATGACAAATAATAATTATTAGTTATTCAAGTAAATGTGTAGTTAAATGAATATAACGGGGTTTTTTAATGACCATATATAGTGTTTTGTTGGCATGTGCCCACTTAGGAGCCTTGCTCCACAGAAAAGGAATCCATAATTACATGATAAGAAATGGTTTTGAGGCTAATGTCGATGTTGGGAATGCCCTTGTAACAATGTATGCCAAATGTGACTGTATAGAGGAGGCACACGATGTGTTTAATGGCATTGATGAAAAAGATGTTGTCTTATGGAGCGGCATTATTATTGGCCTTGCCTAGTGCAGGGAAGCCAACAAGGCTTTGAAATGCTTTCAAACAATGCAATTGACAGGGCTAACACTCGATTCAGATACCATTGCAAGTATTCTTTCAACATGTGCTCAATTAATAGCTCTGAATCAAGGAAAGGAAATCCACAACTATACTATCAGAAATTGAATTAACTTAAATGTTTTTTTTGGTAGCTTTATTGGACATGTATGCAAAATGTGGGAATATAGAATTGGCATAGAAAGTGTTTAAGACCATGCCTCATAGAAATGTAGTCTCATGGAATGCAATGATTACATAATATTCCTAAAATGGACATTCAGAGGTGGCCTTACAATGCTTTATTGAACTTCAATTAAAAGAAACGAATTCTGATTCAGTTACAATGGTGGTTGTTATTTGATTTTGTACCTTATTGGTTGTACTACATCTTGGTAAAGAGATTCATGCTTACACATATCGAAGGGGATTCCTTTTCAGGTGTTTTTGTGGGGCATGCACTAATAGATATGTATGGTAAATGTGGCAGCATTCACTATACACTTGTTTGAGTTAGAACCTGAGCATAGTGGATATTATGTACTCATGTCTAACATATATGCATGGGCTGGAAAGTGGGATGATGCCACAAAACTGAGAGTAATGATGAAAGACAAGATCTTGAAGAAAATCCCAAGATGGATTTGGATTAAAGTCAAGAAAGGGATCCATCTATTTAGCATATGAGATAGATCACATCCAGAATTAGAGAAAATCTATGCAAATTTGAAGAGTTTGCATGGTCAGATGATGGAGGTTTGACATGACTTTTGTTTTGCATAATGTGGAGGAATAAGATCAAATTGTTCACACATTTTCGCAAACCACAGTAAAAATTTGGTGACTGATAGGAACTATTAATCGGTTATGGGGCAGACCACGTCTTCTTAGATGTTGATCAGATACGAATTTACTACAATTTTTATATTAACAAATATTCAATACCAAAATTGTGACTATTGACCATGACAAATAACTAACTTTTTGACAAATTATAGTAAAGTTGTGATCTAGATGCATACCTAATCAACAAATGATTCCAGAAGATCATCTCCAACTTTCTTAAGAAAAATCCTTTTCACCTGCAACAATACCCAAACTAGGTGTTATATGACTATAGCTTTCATTGAAAATAGTTGTTAAAGTAGATCCTTTGTTTTCTACAACCAAGTTAGTAAAAGGGCGAGTTGTCTATGCTTGCATAATAAAGTAGGATTACATTAATTATTAATGGTAATTAAATTGGTCAGCATAACACCCCCTCTACTCTGTGATTGTTCTCTTTGTTGGATTGTTGGACCTTTTATTAGGATTTTTTTGGGCTTAGAAGCCTCCATTGACACTCATTTTTGTGCCAAAAACCATTTATGAAGCAATACTAATCATTGTTGTTTACTTATTTCTACATGAAGTTTAAAGATCTAGCACCACTACACATTAATACAGGAATAAAAGTTGAGACTAAATTATTGATTTGTTATCAATTGAGGCATTTTAGTGGCAGATTTACAGAGACAAAGTAAAGATAAAAAAATGTATTGGGGTATCAATCCTCAATAATATTAATCAATAGCACAAATTATTCCTTATGCAGACAGAAAAGTATAAAATCAACATCATGTACTCCGTAACATACCTTTCTCTACGATTCTGGAGGTTCTTGACTTGATTCCCTGTAATGGTTCTCTATAAACTACTTCGCAGCAGCAATTTTCTCAGCCAATTATGCGCAATCCCCCTAGTGTTTGGCTGATTCAAAGCATACAAACTGTAGCAAAGAAAAAACCAAGAACATCAAACATGAACACAAAACTTCAAACATAGAGAGACGTGGGATAGATAAATACAACAAACACCAGCCTCTTGCCTCTCAATTTAAAATATGTTTGAGTATTTCAATGATTTTTACTTCCAAAAAATATATATTCTTCTGATTAGAATAGTAAGATAATATCATAACCTACCCCATTGGAACCATCTCCCCTAGTTTCTGAGGTTGTATAATATGCCCCATTTATTCCTCCATAGGTGACAAAAGAGATTTGGAACCTGTAAGTTTGAGGAGGGCTCTGACTCCCATAAGAATGATTATTTTCCTGGTACACACTACTCCTACTATGCCTCTACACTTTCCTCTCTGTACCAAAGACTACGACACATCCACAAATTATTTCTAATTACAAGGTGACAATTATTTTTTAGAACAAAGCCTCAATAAGTATGATCTAACAAGCTCTAGATATAGTAAGGTTAGTTCAAATATTTCTTTACATGGGTTCTCATCATCATCTGGATCTTCAACAATGGTTTCCCGACTTGTTTTTGGCTTTGGGCTAGATGCATCCTCATGCCCATCAAGCAATTCTTCAATCACAGGGCCCCCTTTCACCAAACTATCACACTCCTCATTTATTAGTATCTTCAACAAATTATAGGGCTATAAATCTAAAGAGTATGAACTCCAAGAAAAAAAAATCTAGATTAAATTAAAAAACACATGTCGTTGTGGGTGATAATCCTGACTAAAGCCACTACTTTGTTCACTAAAGAATCCATCCGATCTAAAAAATATGCCAAAAGATCTTCCAAAATGCCTTATAAAGAATGGATAATTAAAAGAATCTCGATCAAAAAAGCTAGAAAAGAGACTCCCTCTGTTTCCAAGCCCAAAGGAATCTGAAAAAAAAAAAGACAATTCCCTATTGTTCCTCCTATTTCCCTGCATCTTCTTTATCCTTCACCTCCTTGAACTCACTATCTGTCATATAAATTAAGCTTAGAAAAATAGATGATGTTATTTGCAAACAAAATTAATGCAAACTTCTTTTATCAATCCTGTTGATTAAAAATATCAATAGAAACTTTAATCCATCAAAAAATCTCACAATTTAAATTTAAACCCTGGATTAGGGGAAATAGCCATCAACGTTCTCATCCATTTTTTCGTTGAAGCTATAATTCTCATACTACAAAAAAAATCAGAAGGTTTTGATAGAGAAATACTTATCAATGCCTATATATACGGAGGAAACATTAATGACATCTTGGTTGATACTGATGCAGAAGTTAACAAATTCACAATCAATCCTAGGGACAAGATGAGGATACCAACGTCACATATATCCTCACATGTGTTGTTCATGCTTAACAAAACATGGGTTGTTCCTATCGGAGTTTTAAAGAATTCCCTAATCAGTATTATGGGGGTGAAGTTTCCATGGAGATTTTTAATTCACACTGTTATCCAAATTAGATAATTTTCCAGCACTACTTATAAGATCGTGGTGTTTATGGCAATAATGTCAACATACAATTTAAGAAAAATGTTGTGAGTTTCAAAATTGATGGTCAACGTGTTATCTTCTCAATGGACCTTAAACAGAGTACACCTGTATTTGGAGACTATGGAAGAGCACATAGATTTTGAGCATATATATAATATCTAGGCTACAAGGATAGAAAATTTTGAGCCAACACTGCAAGGAGAGCTAAAGCGGGGGTGACAACTAATCAATGTTTGACATGACTAGTGTGACATGTGAAAATTAGACGCACAGATCATACGAACTAATAGGGTGAGAATGTGGTATGATTCAACGATCAGTAACTTGATAACACTCAATCTCCACCATGTTTTAGTGAGAGTGAATATATTTTACCTTTTCTTAAAGACATGGGAGCCTATATGCCAACTAAAAACACGCGTTTGAATTGTCTAAGCTATTTGTTAAAAGTTGCCACAATAAGATGGCGGGCAATATATCTTCTAATGTTATTATCATGAGTGGACACAAGGGAGACCATGAAGGCTTGGTTCAAATGAACAAATGGTGCCTAAAGATACTACACCTATAGTGCAGTCAATCACCCTGATGAACATATTCATAAATGCATAGAAATATAGACGACTACATAAGTTAGCGCTACATGTATATTCTATCATACATTACATGTATGGGCATGAGCGTGGTACGTCAGTTGTGAGTTGTGAAGAGAATCACATTCTTGGGAAATATTGACTCAATAATTCCTCCATACCTTCTCCTTTGTATCACCAGTTATTCACTTAACCCCCACCCTTCGATATTTAAAAGGTGTGATATTTAGAGATGACGCTCCTATAGAGGAAAAAAATTTGGCACTACATAAATATATTGGGTTCGTGCTAACTAAAACAGTTTCCGAGGATGTTGGGAAAAATATATCCATTGAAGAAGAGAAAGTAACATTGGAGTGACAAATTTACGCACATAAAGGTTAATACAAAGTGGTGCGCCAAATAACCGATGAAGATGACGATTATTATCTATGCGTGGATGTTTCTTATGGATCGTGAGGGATCATAGATAGAAATAAACAAGGGATTCACCTACTAGATTAAACTTTCAAATCCATCCAGATTAACATTCGTAGCAAGATTGGACCAAAGATGGCAACCATTGGTAACTACTGTAGTGAAACAGAGATTGCTAAGATTGTTGAGTTGTAACGCGCGTATGAAGATATATTTCCCTGAGGGTACCAAAAAATGAAGGGATTACACCCATCATTAGGAATGATTGCATATCAAACTAATAAAGGGGCTAAGCCAGTCTAAAAGCACCCATATAGGATGAATCCCAATCTGAGAATGAAAGTAAAACAAGAACATTGGCTGCAAGAGTCACTGTACCAATAGAGGAATTTGAATGGGTAAGCCCTATTGTGATCAAAATAAAGAAGGATGGGTATATCAGAATTTACGTGGATTACAACACTTCGAAATTTGTTTGTATAATTGATTCCTTCCTTACTCCCTTTACAGGAGAAATTTTAGTAGGCATAGCTGGCTGGGAAATATATACTTTCACAGATGGGTTCTTTGGCTATCACCAAGTCCAAAGTGCAAAATAAGATAGACCAAAGATAGCTTTTGTGACCAAATAGGGATCATATGCCTACAGAGTCATGTCATTTGGGTTGAAGAATGCACCCGCTATTTACTCGCGCATTGTTGTCACTTCCTTTGGAGATTTTATATTTAAGTTTCTTCAAGTCTATTTAGACAATTGGATAGTCTATGGATTAGTGAAATATCATTGCAATAACTTGCGTATAATGTTTGAGCATTGTCGATAGTTACAAATTTCCTTAAATTTGAACACTTCCCTAGCGGGCTATAACTAGCTTTGATGCAAATGTCTTGTATGGAATTCAACACTTCCCTTCCTATGTAGCGTATGCAACCCAAAATGCAGTCCCTTTCAGTAGTGGTAGTAGTATGTACATGTGATATCCCCCTTTTGATTTGCCCACTAGGATAATAGTGAGCATGTTGTGTATATATATGAATCTCTTGCTTGAATTTTGGCATTAGTGACACAAAAGGCCGACCACGAATGGGAGATAAGGATAAGAAAAGAAATAAGGTTGACCACAAATGATAAAATGTGCAAAAAGAATAAGGAGGACATGAGCACCTAGAAGGGACACAAGCCCCTGTGTGCTAGTGTCCAGAGACCACAAATGACTGATGTGACAAAACAAACAAAAAGGGATCCGTGCGACTTGACCAGAAGGGAATCCATAATTAAGAAGTGTAGAAGAGAGTCACAATAGAAATCAATCAAAGAATGTACAAGGACAATTTTTGTTATAACCCCTTTATAATAATATATGTAAAATGTTAAAGCATATAAAACATATGAGGATTATTTGATAAAATATGATGACCTACATTTTAAAAACCTAAACAAATTAAACATTGACCTCCCTTTGGGAATACCAAACAACTCATGTAATTGATTGATTACACAAGGGTATATGGATAAGAAATCACCAATTTACCACATGCACTTGACAAATGAAAAAGCAAAAGTAGACCGCACGATGGAAAACTACAAAGTGCATCTTAAAGTATTGGTCCATGGAAAGGGAAAACCATAAATATTGATGCAGGTAATTTAACTACATTTTAGGATGATTTTTGCAAGACTACAATCTCATGATTTGTAAAAATTCTGGATAGCTTCTATATTTTGGGGGCTGTAACAAAAAATTTATTAATTATTTTCAAAAAAAGAATTAAAAAATTAACATAACTGATATACAACTGACATTTGGCAAAAAATAACCCTAAAATTTCTTTGCGTGTGTCGTAAATTCTCAGCCTTGTTGCTCAACAATTTTAGGAGAAGATTCTATTTTTATAATTCAGTATATTTTTACATGGGACCATTTACAACATAAAACTAGAAACAACAACTCCCCTCAATAGGGTCGTTGGTCTCTAAAGAATGCAAATATCTCAAGGTCAATAGGTCTAAAAGTGTGGTCCCCTATTGGGGGTTACCGCTCCTCTTTATTTGAAAAATGTGGTCCCACATAATTGTTTTATCATCATCACTTAAACCCAACAAAACTCCCAAAATTTATGAGCAAGTACAATTTAGGGAGAATGATTTCCATCCCCATAAAATTGTGGGTGGTGCCAAAAAAACCAATTGCTTAAAAAAATTATGCAATTTTTCTGCGACTCGGCATCTCTATTCGAGCTTCCCTCCCAATTTTTCTTTCCAATAGTTTGTTCGGGATTTATGGATTCATATTAATGCTACTACTAAAGTTTTCTATTTTGTCTCTTAAGAACAAAAATCATATGACCATATTGATACTAAAATAACGTTTCTCTTTATCTCTCTCTGTCTCTCTAGTCAATAAATTTAACTTGCCTTTTGCATGGGACCAAGAGGGCGGTCCCATGCTAGGGACTATTGCTCCTATTTGAGTGAGAAATGTGGTCCCATGTTTAAAAATATTATTGCTACTAGCTAAAACTCAACAAAATTCCTACAAAAATCTTAGTAGATACATTTCATGTAGAGGAATTACAGCCCCATTAAACAACTTTCATGACACTTGGCATTTCAATTTAAATTTCCCTCTCAATTTTTACTTCTAACAATTTATTCGAGATTCATGGGACCATACTTCTAATTGTGATTTTGGCAACACATTATACAAACGCCTACAATGATTTGAACATGTGACCTGCTAGTTACTTAGTGTGCTCCTACCAATCCGCCTAGCACCTTCCACATACAACCATATTATTTCAATAGGATATATTCAAAAAACAAAAAACCTATGATTTTACTGCAGACACGCAGGCTCATGTCTCTACGGTGTCTTTTATGGGTAGTTTTATGTATGGCGGTACATTCGGCCTTCTTTAGTACTAAGGACTCCTTTTTTTTTTTGCAAAATTAAAATTCATGAGACCCTATTAATGTTAAAATATCCCATTTTTATCTCCCTCCCCCTTAAAAAAATTTAACTTTCCCTTTCCATGGAACTGAGGTATAGGTATCCTAGTCCCTCTCTCGACTATTACTCATTGAGCATGATTTAAATCAAAAGAGACTACCCTTCACTCATTTTGTACCTATCTATGGTGCACCCCCCCATAAAAACATGCATAATGACCATCCTTTAGGATGAAGTGGTAGGTAAAGGACAAGTTGTGTTAGAGCCGAAAATTATTTTATCAATGTCTGAGCTCCCTCGAAATCTGTCAAATACTTTGTATCACCGTCAATGGCTGCTCACATTAAATACATTTGGGGAGGCGAGTTTACCTGCCTAAAACCAGTTCATCTAGTTTCCCCATCGAACCGCCAGCTGCACGGCGGTTCATTAATTGCCCTATCTATACACCCTCTCTCACCCATATATATAGAATATAAGGAGGACAGGGAAGGGGGGTGGGGGCGCCCCTATCTATATGTAGGCCCCCCCTATCTAGATAAAGCCCATATCTAGATAGGGGGGGGACTACCCATATCTATACACGAGTCATTTGGAAATTAAGGTCAAGGTATTGGCTTGTTACTGATTCAACCTTTCTCCTTCCTTAGACACCTTCTTTTACTCTGATATTTTACCCTATTTAAATGCAAGGGAAATGCATGCATTTTCATACTATGAAAAAAAAAGGATAAGCAATAAGTAAAACTTATTATTGTTATTACCATTATTTGGATTTCTAGGATCCTTAGGTTGACATCAAGTGCTTGCTTTACATGTTTGTAACCCACATTAGGGGTCTAATGTGTCCTTTGTGCCCATGGGAAAATATTCCTGGAACATATTATATATCAATAATACATTCTTACATGGTTGTTCAAACACCATAATCTAGGATGCCTAAAATGGGTTATGAAACATATAGTGCCAACACCTAATTTATTACACCAAATTGATGCAAATCAAAATCATTAAAATGTTTGATGAAATCAAATTTAACTAAATTCCAAGAGCTATGTAGATTATGGTAAAGGAATGAACCCTCAAATAAAGGAATGCACCTTCATGTAAAGGAAGGAAACTGATAGGCATTTTGAGGATAAAAAATTCGTTGTTGTGGGATGTGACAAAACGTTAATTACAATAGATTGTTTCGATAGAGGATAAAGTATATAATATTATAGAATGTATAAATATGGGAAATAAAAATGTATATTCATTTGGTATAGATAAAAAAGTTAAAGGTATAAAAGTCTTGTAATAAATGATTGAAGAAGCGAAAACAAAGAGTAGTTGATACATATTGAAAACATGGAAACAAATAGTTGCCACTTGATATTTGATACATATATGCATGTCATAGAGAACTATGGTCTTGACCCCTTTTTGAAACGAATACATTTTCAATTTGATTATCTTATATGTGTCATTTAATTTTGTAAGGAGCATTCTTAAACTGACATTTTACCTACGAAAGCCTACATAAGCTAGTCAATATCTCTTCATAACTCACATGGAACTTTCATAAGATGTATTTTAAATATCTTGACAAAATCCTCTTGCATTATGACTCTTACATTTTATCATAAGATGTAGTAAAATCTATGTTGAAATCGTGTATCTATCCCTAAAGCTATTTTAGAGACCTTTAAAAACCCATATTTTTGTAGACATTCTGGATGTTTGCAAAAACTTAGGAAAATAAAATATATTTGGGACAATAAAATCTAATGTTTTAACCCTCTATTGGATGATTCCATCTAGATCAAATATCTATGAATGGTTTTTATTTGTACATGTAAGTGTGTCCCTATATAACATATTCTATTGTATTCTAATGTTTGTAAGCTTTATGTATCTCTGAATTGCATTTCTATGCTTTGCGATAACCACATTGAATTCCCTCTTTTTTGAGGTGAGTGAGATATACTATAAATATCTCATCTCAAAATAATTGAGGTGTATTCATGTCATATATAACATATAATAATTGTAGAACTCGTCCACTCAAAATGCACACCTAATAGCAATACTAGAGCACATCCACAACCTTATACAAAAGGAACAATCAAGATACGCTGGAAACTTCATGAGTATACATACCTATACACATGAAAAACTTATCTACAAGTGCATATAACCATGTGCAAGTAATAATATAGAGAACCATAACTTTCTATCACATTCATATCCAAGGTAGAAGTACATGTAATATAACATGTTAGGGTATTAAGAAGTAGAATTGAACCTCTTAATAGATCTTAAGAAAAGGGAAAAGGATGAACATTCTTACTCGATCCATATATGAAACATTTAGAAATAGAAACTCCCAATATGATTATTATTCCGTACTATAGTTCAAGGAAAAATCTATTTTATGAAGTCTCGCAATTCTAATTGCATATATCTAAAACTAGATCCCAATGCTCACAGATATATGTTATATCATACACTGGGGTTTGCACATGAATTTATGTTCTCTATCTATGGATTTCATTAGAGATTTCAAATTCCATTTGCATTTTTAGAATTTACTAATAAATTTCAACAACCATGCAATAACCTCCTCATATTCGGGCTTCTAAAAATATATCCAGACGTTTGTTTTCACGAGCTACAAATTCATGTAAGTAGAAATTACTTATGATAACGAAAAATTAGTGGTTAAAACTTCTACAACCATGTAACAACCAGGTAATCAATGTTTGGTGATTAACATGAGGAAATCACACCGTGTTCTTCATATTGATGAAAAAATAGTGTGTTTTTCAACATGCTGAAAAACGCAGTGTATTTTTCAGCACGTTGAAAAACACAATAGTTTTCCACACGTTTTCATTTACAAAACTGAATTTTCTGAAGTCACACTAGTATGAAATTAATATTTGAACTCATATTTGTTAACAAGAACCTTAATAATAAATGTCTTGAAATATGAACTCAAACATTATTATAGTTATAGCTCAAACATTAATACAATTATAGTTAAACAAATTGAACATATTTAATGTTATAATTGTTTGAGATGATTCTTAATATTACCTATAAGTATAAATAAGTTCTAGATTTGCATGTCGATCTATTACTATCGTAAGAAAATATAAAATTTTCATTTAAATATGCATGTGATCTTCGAGCTCTTAGTTGTAATATCATTACTCTTAGATGTGTTAAATGGAATACATTAGGAAAAGTTTGATTTTTTGGATTCATTATAGTTGTAAATATTGTTAATGTGTAGATCATTTGTATGTATAATTTTTTATTAGTTGTTATATATTGTTAATTGTAAGGTTGTGAATGTTTGATGTAAGTTGAAGCTATAAAAATTATGTGTTGTCATACTCTCACTCTCAATTCAGCATATGGAGGCAAGTGCCTCTGCAAAGACAGGAATAGGTGCATGCTGAAGGGGCTTGCCCCTTAGGATGCCACATCGATACGCCTAATTATCGTTGCATGCTGAAGGGGCTTGCCCCTCAGGATTCCATGCATCAATAATTGGGTGGTAGATTGTGTTGCGCAGAGGTTTTTAAAGCTTCCTGCCAAAGCTAGCCTTCACTCAAAAATGCACCCTCCCATAATATCACAACGGACCCTTTTGCAATGGATGGTTGTGATATTATGGGAGGGTGTATTTTGAGTGAAGGATAGTCGTTGGCATTTATTCATGCTTGAATTTTTCATGGATATTTACTTTCTGAAATTGTGATTATTTTATCATATTGGATTATGTATATTAAATTTGTCATGTATCATATTAACATTAATTACATGCTTCTTTTGTGTACTAGCTACTCTTTTGTGTAGTGAATATGAATACCAGGAGTCTGATTTCTCCCGATCCTGATGGTAAAATGAAGACATATACAAATACAAGCCTTCACATAAATTGAAGATGAAGGGAGTTCACATAAAAAGTTTGAAAACTGCAAGAGTTCCTAAAAATAGTTCCTCAATTTATTAACAATTTATAAATTATATGTATATTATAGACACTTTAGTATGTTGTTGAATACTACTTGTTCAGAATGTATAGTAAATAATTTTTATTACTATTTTAAAATTTTAGCTCCATTTTCTAAATTTCAAATAAAAGTGTGAAAATTCTACACATTATAATATTGAGTTTGTATTATCCATAAAATTTGAAATACGTGCATTGTGGGAAATTTAATATGCTCAGTGATTTCTATTGTTTTAATAATATACACTAACAAAATATAAGTAAAACTATAGATGTGGACAGTCTACGCTATTATAATTTACCCACAGATGATAAATCCTTAAACAAGGTAAAATTTTTCAATCATGAATAATATTCATAATTTCATACATGATTTTTTTTTTCTTCAGAATATCCATATTTTATAAATTTCATTGTGGGGAAATCACATTTTTCAATTTAATTTTTTTGAAATGTCAATATTCTTCAATTTTAGTTTGTAAGTTCACCTTTTTCAAAAAGTAGGGTACATGGGGTGTTACGAACATTATTATTTTATTGTTGTTTAATTATTATGTTTTGTCATGCATATATATAGTATATATATATATATATATATATATATATATATATATATATATATTATATATATATATATATATATATATTATATTAAAGATGTTATTAATATTTTAATAATTTAATTTTTTGATTTGTAACTTTTGTTTTAAATAAACATGTTTTTGTGTTGTTAGTTTTTTATTTTTTAGCTAAATATAATAATTTCTATTTTATATACATCATTTTTGAAAAATATTATTTTATAATAAAATAAGAACCATAAATCATATTATTATACAATGTGATTCATGAATTATATTTATAAGGTTAATTATATTATTTTCTATGGAAGTTTCTCTCAACATTGAATAAGTGTATTTGAAATAATATTAATTTTGTAACATTTTTTGTCGCATTATATTTATTATGTCATATTATAGATGACCATATTGTGATATGCTTGTGTACTGGAAGTAGTAGGTAGTCCTATAAATTATTGTTTTCCTTGCATTTCAATAATGTCTTTTATACAAGTGGCTTTTGAGTTAGACAAAAATTCAAATGCTTCTAATGTTTTAAGATGGTATTTATGTTGATGATCATCAATCACAACTCAAAATTTATTTCGGAAAGTATGAAATAATTGTTTCATTAAGGATTCAAAACTCCATGTAATAATTTTTAGGATGGGAAGGAGGCCCAAATAGCAGAGCATGATCGATCTTCTTGTCCAAGAGATAACAGAGGAAAAGAGTCAGTTTGCATACGATGACCTAGAATGGACACCAATCGGGGATGAGCCGAATGTCAACATTTTTTCCACCATACCACTCGCAAGACTACAAACATTTCTAAAGGGGGAAGGTTCTAATGAATTTTTTGAGACTACATTCACTCACACAAATCACAAGTCAACAAATATAGAAAATCCTAAACCACATACAACCAAGTCATATACTAGGTTCAAAACTTTTCTAACAATTATTTTTTGTACGTTCTTTTCGTAAACATTTGTATAACATTTGATGTTAACATTCTTAATTACAGCTACTGGTGTTCATATAGTCCAAATGACAATAGAAATAAGCCAGCAATCGGTGAAAAAGTGAGTAGGTGTATAATTTAAAGGGGTTGTCAATGTCATTTCAATGTGAAATTTTTTTATGGGAGACCGAAAATGGCCATAATATTATACGACAATTTGTTTCATTGTGATGTAAATGGTGAGTGTTTTCATGGGAGGAATGAAAATAACATTAACGGTCCTCATGTCAATGTTGTCTCATACTTATCAAATGAATGCAAAACTTATATCGAGAGTCTTTTGTTGATGGGTGTCACCGTAGAAACGGTGTACAATAAATATATATATGATCCATCCAACGTGGGTATATAGAGCAAGAGGGATGAATACTTGACAAGAAAGGATGTGGTGAATGCATGGAACAAAGTTCGCTCTAGAAGGTCTCAAAATCACGTTGATGATGCCATGAGTGTGAAATTGGCATGCGGAGGAAAGAGACGTTTTTTCTACTATCAACGCCCAAATGGAACCATCATTACATTCATTATGGGGTTGCAAGCACCATGGATGTGTGAGAGAATGGTTCAACATTCACACAATTTCATAATCTCTATGGATTCGACATTTGTTATGAACAAATATGGCATAGGTAATTGGAATGAATTTTGAAATGATGTGTGATTCATGTATCAGTAATAATGTTCCCTTTCTGTTATATTAAACCCCATGTTACCCTTTGATGTCATATTCCTTACAGTACTAATTATACATGATGTTTTTTTTCGATGAGCAAGAGGTTGGGGTGTATATAGCATGGGCCATTTCTTTGAGGAATAAGATTGAAGATATTTACGAGTGGTTAGCAAAAGCATAGAAACGAGGAAAACATCTTTGTGTCGATTGGCAGACTAATGCATTCATCACGGATGATGCGTTGGCTGAAATCCAAGCCATTAGATGTGGTTCTGGTTGTCGTGTATTGTTATGCCTATGGCATGTGCGTAGGGCATGGTTCAAAAACATACATAGGTATTGTAGCAAGGAGTCCAAGTGGAGGATTTTTGAGAGACTAGGTACCATCATGTATGGTTCCAAAATGCATCACAAGCACACATTTTGAATCATTCAAGACTTCTTCAATGAATTCAAAGAGGACACTAGGTTCCTCGAGTACTTCAGGAATACATGGTGTGAGAGCGACGAATGTATTGGTGAGTACGATCCTTTGTGTGTTTCCTTATTAATTACCATCAAGAATAATTATTGGTTTATAGTGTCACTAATTTTCAATCCATGTCACTTAATAGCTATGTGGGATACAAATTTTAGAAACTTCTCCTGTTGATGGCGAATCACAGCACCCCTGAATGTTTGCAACTCGATGGGTTGTGACTCTCAGTGGGATTGCATAACATGGAGCTTTTCCCAAGTGTGGGACCTTGCGAAATCAGAAAAGCTCTCCAGATGAAGGCCAGTTCCTATTCCTCTGTTCAGATGCACACGTAAAAATTGTAGAGGGTTTACTCAAAATCTAAACTAACTTTCCAAGGAGATAGGGTAAGAAGATGCATAAAATAAAACCTAAACTACAAAGGTGATGCACTGAGGAATGAAGAACACCTGTCTTGCTAATAAACACAAACCATTAAAATGCAATGCAAGATCATGCACAGATAACAAAATTTGCAGTGAAAGATCAGGAGGATGCAAATGAACACAGAGAGGGTTGAGAATCATCCACATACATGCATTATTTACTCCAAAGATGATACAATACACTACAAAATGCCAAAGAGGCAAAGTTGCATTACAGTTTTAGATGGGAGGTTTGAACTCCACAAATTCACCTGCCAAAGAGAAGAAGGGAGGGGGCAAAACAAGAATGTCCAACCTTTAGAAAGAAGCCCCTCTTTACAATTTATAGGCAGAATGAGAGAGAAAAGAGAGAGGAATTCAAAATCTACCCCAACCACGTCTAGGTTACATTTAATTCATCTCATAATGGTGGTAGGTGAGAACCCTAGCAAACCCAAAAAGTGGCGAACTGTATTTTACATTTTCAAGAACTTTTTCCCACCCAATTAAATGTATCTAGTCATAGTTGGACATAGGACCTCGTAAGCTTTCCAAAAAGTCCAACCTTGCATGAATACGAGCTCCCTGTGAAAAGTTATGGCCGTCTAAATATCTGGGTCAGGGTCTACTTCTTGTCAGCGCTCAAAATGTTGCACCTCCTGAAGGTGCACCTTGGCGCATCCATGTGCGTGTCATCATACTCTTAAGTGTGACAGAGGTGCATCCATGTTCATGTTGAAATCCTTTGTTGTGCGCCCTTAACCTGCGCCTTGGCGCATCCATTTACGTGTCGACATCCTTTGTTGTGCGCCCTTAACCTGCGCCTTGGCGCATCCATTTACGTGTCGACATCCTTTGCTATGCACCCTTAACTTGTGCCTTGGTGCATCCATTTACGTGTCGACATCCTTTGTTGTGCACCCTTAAACTGCGCCTTAGCGCATCCATTTACGTGTCGACATCCTTTGATGTGCATCCTTAACCTGCGCCTTAGCGCATCCATTTACATGTCGACATCCTTTGCTATGTGCCCTTAACCTGCACCTTGGCGCATCCATTTACGTGTCAACATCCTTTGTTATGCACCCTTAACCTGCGCCTTGGCACATCCATTTACATGTCGACATCCTTTGTTGTGCGCCCTTAACCTGCACCTTGGTGCATCCATTTACGTGTCGACATCCTTTACTGTGCACCCTTAACCTGCGCCTTGGCACATAAAACATCAGGCTTTGAATTTCTTTGATTTCCATATTCTTCTACTTGGGGGGGAGATATTTACAACATCTCCCATGCAAATCAGGAAACAAATGCATCCATCGAGTCCTACCATTATTTTCTGAAGACTATATACTTGTGTGATAGACAAAACAATGTACTCATCGGATGGACTATTTGTTTTACACGCTTGTATACAAGGTGGAGCCATTTTACAAACATAAGAGGAAGTTGCAACAATCTGTCTTCTTGACCACGTTTAAAAAAGAAAGACAACTATTGACAGTGATTGAGAGAGCAAAGAGTATTCATGATACAAATTGCCTTGCAATTACACCTGATTGCAATCAATTTTGGGTGAGGAGACAAACAACTAGAAGTATATGGTATTTGGTAAGGAAATGCAGAGCCTTGGACGTATGAGAATGTGCTTGGGCTATCAGAGGAAACATATGTAAGCATGTGTTGAAGGGGTTGGAACTTCGCAAGTGATATGTGTCAATTTCATGATATCAAGCACCGGAAGTGACAAGTAATTCAATGTCATCATATGTTACCGATGTAGATTATTAAGCATAAGTCATAATGAAATAAGCATCATGTTGAAATTATTTTCCATTCATGTGTAGGAGACAGTACTTATGTGGAGACAAGCACGGTAAATGAAGAAACGATCCGAGATGGCCCCTCCTCACCATATCCAGCACCAAAATTGGAAGGTAATTCAATGTCATCGTATGTGGCACGTAGTGATATAGATTTCTAAGCATAAGTCGTATCAAAATAAGCATCGTTTTGAAATTGTTTTCCATTCACATGCAGGAGCCAGTACTTATGCGAAGACAAGCACGGTGAATGAAGTGCCTTGTATAAACCACATGAAATTAACATCTATGAAGTTTTTAGAGAATAAAAAACATTAAAAATATATGCAATAGTGATATAAGAGTTATGAACAATAAGAACCAATCTTTTTAACTTCATATATAGTAAATCTATCTTATATTTTGATAAATTGCAAATGATTTAATCCTTTTCAAAAGTTCGAAGCTAGTACCAGTGGTTGGATCCCAGTTAGAAGCTTTAAATTTTATGGTGATCTTTCCGTTCTTCTAGGCCAAGGTCGAAACACCATTGAGATCGCTGATCTAACAAATGTGAACTTGCATAAGGTCAAGAACTGCTCTGTGGATGGCCAAGTAATTATTATTCTTATTTTCATGATATTTGAATTCAGTGGCAAGAGTGTTAATTTCCTCCCTGAGGCTAGGAATAGAGTCAGAAGTTAAGTCCTTAATGCTAGAATTGAGAAGAAATTCCACGTATCTTCAATTATTTTTAGTGTCTCAACTTGCATTTTAAATTTTTTCATAATAGAGGAGGTGTCCTGATCACAAGTAGTAACAAGACTGACATCAGGGGGATTTCTCAACCATAATTTCCTTGTCCTTTTTACTGCTTCGAATAATCCTTTTGGGAGGAGGAGGTTATGTGACTGGGTTATGGAACATGGGTTTCTTGAAGTGGATTCAAGGTTGTTGAGGAGGCGAAGGGGCTAAAGGTGGGAAAGGGTCGTTACATCAAGGACGTACTAATTTATGAGAAAAATGACCCCTTGATGTAGAGGAACAATCCTCTTATGAATCTGAACCTCCAAAACTGACTTTTCCATTGAATGCACAATATAATAAGACAAACTCACCTTAATCACACGCTTGAAACGATTGAGCAAGATCAGGTGATGCAGTTGGATAGTAGAGAACCTGCCCTCAAGAGTAACATAATTATTTGTTTTTTAATTTTGAAGAGAATTGGTCCTTTTTTGTCATTTGCAAATGTAAAATATTATATATTACTGTATAAAAGTAAATGGTATTATTAATATTGTATTTTTTAATATATGTAACATGGATTTATTTTATTTTTCCTATTCGAATAATATTATGATATTTTGTCGAGTTTTATTAAACAAAAATTCATTTTATATTAAGAATAATCATGATAGTATACAATAATTATATATAATAAAACAAATCAAATGTTAAATATTATATTTGCATTAAAAATATATAGTATTATATAATATAATTACCTATAAGTTATTTTATTATTTTTGTGATTAGAATTTGTGTCATTTATGTTCCACACTAGAGTTTTGCAAAACTAAAGGTTGTGTCAATTATATGTGGCACAAAATAGATGTTATAGTGGCACTATAGTGGCATTGAAGTGACACAAAACTGACGTAAAGTAGACAAAATAAAAAAAAGTATAGTCGAATAAAAGTTGCATCACATTTGCAACACCTCTCCCAACACAAATTATTCATAGAAACACACCCAAAATACTCAAAAGGTTAATTTCTGATGCAAAATTGACTCAAAATTTGGCAATATTCAGAGTTTGTGTAGTAGTATTGAGGTAGACTGAGAAAATGAACCTAGATTGAAATAATATTTATGTCCTCTTTATCTGCGTCAAAATCAGGTCTTTTATTTCCTCAAGAACAAGACCTATTTTTCTAAAAATCATGGACTATCCAAAAGGACATGGATGTACAGTCTTCATGGTGAGAGAAAGAGATTAAGAAGAAACCTTTTATTAGAGAAAATATCTCAATTTGACCCTTCAAATCCCATTTTTGCAATGCCCAACGTCTAAAAACTTCTATATCAATTATTGACATAAGAAACTTACCCACTAGAGAGTCTATGAGCTTCTTATTGGCTCAATTGACGGATGTTTTAGGGAATTTCAAGCATATTCCTTCACTTTTCAAGACGGGTGATTTTGTTCATCTTTGTCAGTTCTACCACCTTCCTCTAGTGAACCAAGTCTACCCATGACTTGACAAGAGACTTCTGCAGGCCCACAGTTAAGGCCCATTTAAGGTCCTTATCATATACATTGTCACAGATAGAGAGGAACTTTGCTCACTAATCATACGCCTCTTACTCCTCTCTACATTTTCCCACACATCTGAAATCCTCCTCCCACTCGTACTCCCACGATTCTCGCTCAACTTTCATTCAAAAATAAATATTGATGACTTAAGTTAACTTAAAATACATAGAGAATAATTTAAGTAACATCAACAAACATGTTTGTAAAAAATGATAAGTAAATCTTAAAATCGCTGCAACTTTAATGTTATGTGAATGTGAAAGGACAAATTGAGATTCAATCCCACCAATCTGATTAGTAATAAAATATATTGGGAAGAAATAGAAGCCTGAAGTAAGATAAAGTGTTAATCATCCTCCTAAATATTACTTAGACTTATGTGGATACAAATAATGAAATGACTAACCAATTCTTAGAAATACTCTACTCTAGTCTAACACATAAATAATGCAATGACAAAATAAGAAAGGTGCACATAATTGAATAATTTATTAAAGAAAATCGATAGACATACAAGCATGGTTTGATAGATTTTATTGCAATAAATGTAATTGATAAACAGTATAAAGTAATATATATGAAAATAATAGACACTAAATATGGGTATGAGACTAGATAATTGTTATGATATTAGTGTTTTTATGTGTTTAATAATTATTTTACTGGTATGAGTAGTTAATCAATATAATATTAGTTAAATTGTGTTTTTATTATATGATATATTAATTTTTATTTTTATTATTAGTATACTATTAGTTAATTGTTATGTTATTAGTGTATTTATGTGTTTATTAATTAATTTATTGATATGTGACTAGTTAGTACTTATTAGTCAATAATAATTATTGTAAAATTATATTTTAATAATTACTATATTATTTTTATTAATTATTTGATTGATATGAGACTAATTATTAATTAATATTGTATTAATTTATTTGTGGTAGATATGATACATATGAAGGGTATGTAATTTAAAATGATAAAACTCCAAATTTTTTCTAATGGAATAAAATAAATTTATATTTTAATTAGAAAAATAATAAAATAACAAGTGAAGAGACCAATAATATGTAAAATAAATAATTATTTATAAATAAATATAAAAATATATATTATTCAAAAATATTTACTGAAATATTAAAATATTAAAATTTGATTAAATTAAAAAGATAAGATTAATAAAAAGTTAAAAGGCAAACACATTTCCACCATGTTTGCCAAACATTGGCAAAACCAGGTGCTCGGTTATAAAGGTAAATATTTCCAAATTATAGAGAATTTGATATCTTTTGTTACTAGTTTGAGCTCGGATGACATTAAGTTTTATAGGAACAATTTTGATAAGGATACGAAAGAAAAGAAATTTCTTCAAGGATTTCAAACCATGTAGATTGGCAAAGCGAGCATTAGTTTGTTCACCCATTCTAGCCCCCTACGTTGACGTGGCTCGAATGGTGGTTAGGTATGTTAGCCGTAGAAGGTAGATTTTCCACTTTTCCCCTTCACCATTTTGTCCACTTGAATCATTTTAGAAGGTCTCCTAGAGTTAGCCTCTCTTATTACATTTTGCAATCTCTTGAGAGATCTATTTTGTTGGTTCACTCACATCAGAGAGGTCTTCCTCACCACCAAGGTGTTATTCTACTCCTCCACTACTACTATAAAAAAATTGTTGCCAATATCCCCTCCAGCTCCAATCTTCCCCCTCCCATGCAACCCAAAAAGACAAAAAAATTCAGGCCACCTTCACCACCATTTGGCCAAAAGGATTCTTAGAAGTGTTCGTTAAGGTAAAGATGTGGAAGTTGTTGAGAGTCTGTTGACCATAAGTCAAACTAACCTGTATCTGTCGGCCGTCGGAGACATGCAAACCAATATTCAAGAACAAGTTGAGAATTTCAAGAGTATGGGGGATGATGTGACTGTTCTTTTTAATGAGGGTGCAAAATTTAATCAGGTCTCTGTAATGGATATTGAGAAAAAAGCTTGAAGATCTAAGTCAGAAGAAAAAGGCCATGGAGGATACTCTGGAGAATATTGTCACTAAACAAGTCAATCATCTCATCATGCAAAAGGCCATTCTCGAATTTTTTGCATATTCAAGTTAAGAAAATATGTGATGTCAGTGGTATCCCAGAGGATCTCTGGAAAGGTGGAAAAGAAATAAAGAAGACTTTCTCCTCTAGCAGCAAGGACCCAACAAAGTGGACTTCTCTGAATCTCTTCTAAGCACTAGAGAACGTGAAAAAAGTGTTTCAAAAAAATCTTCAGTAAAGGTGTTTGGCTCCTTTTGGTCTTTATGTATTTTTGGTGTTTCTTATCGGTAGTGTAGTTGTGGTAGGGCTGCAGTTTTACTATTCTTGTGCTCCATATTGGCAATTTTTACTTTGCCTTTGTTATAATTTGTTGTATCTATCTTCTAGGACTTTTGCTGGGGTGTGGCCCCCACCTTTCAAAAAATCATGTTGCAACTCATGTTTATCTGGCCTTTGGGATTTTTTGTAACTCGAGGTATAGTCCCTCCTAAAATCATTTACCACTAATAAGATAAAAAAGTTAAAAGGTTATATATCTATTTTCAGGTAGAAAATACCATTATCTTTTAACCACACCACATTCATTCTTAAAATAATTATTTCAAATTCCCATCATGTTAATACAAATTATTTTGCTCTAACTTCGTTTATTTATTTTTTTCTAATTACAATTTTACTTGGATAAAATCAAAAAGTGTTAGCATACATACAATAATTCGGTTTAAGAACAACCTAATAATAATAAACGATAGATGGTCAATGAACTGGGGGTGAGTTGCTTAGGTCATTTGGATGTTTCCAAACCAACCAAGGTTTAATTTCCTGTTGAGGCATTTGAGGTCGGTTGTATTCAATGATAGATCTTATAGAACGTGTAGGTGAGTCCTATGATGGAGGAGGTAATTTCCCTTGTGGTAATGCTCGAAGGTTGGCACGGTTTTTAGTCTATGGGATACAATGATTCGTTGAGGTTGTGTGGTCTAGGGGATTTGGGGCCCCTGGTTGTGTCCAAAATCAGTTGTCGCTCCGGCGATTAAAAAAGTGACACATAGGGAAAGGGGCCATTCAACCCTTGTTTACCAATCAAAATAATAATAATAAATAGCTAATATATATTTTATTAATGAATTTTATTATTGGAAAAAATTACAATGCCTTGTATAGACCACATGAAATTAACATCTGTGAATTTTTTAGAGAATAAAAAATATCAAAAGTATTTGTAATAGTGATAGAAGACTTATGAACAATAAGAACCAATCTATCGAACTTCATATATGGTAAATCTATCATACATTTTGATAAATTGCAAATGATTTAATCCTTTTAAAAAGTTCAAAGTGGCTCGAGCATCGGTGTCAAGTGATGTAGGAAGAAAGTTTTTCCAACCAAGATGAAAACTAAACTAATTATTCATATATATAACTAAGTTCAAACATTAACCATTGTCATAGGAGTTATAGGCTATAGGTATACTTAGATAATGAATATGTTACATTAACTATAGAGAAGTCATTAAAGGGCACTTTTGTTTAGAATGTTTTTGTAAGGTTGATCAGTAAACTTGTTTACCACGTTTTGGAGGAATTATCATTGATTGTTAGATTGGTCAATCTTGCAAACATATGTGATGTTTAGAGTGAGTGTTGGTATTCTTCTATGAATAGAATATAGCATCCCTAAAACACAAGGAACTCCAAATTTGTCTATGGAATTACACAACCTACACACCATCAAAGAAAGAATATAAACCAAATTAATCCATTACAATCATAAATAAATTTTAAGAGATAAAAATAAATTTAAAAAAAGTTTTGTTCATTTGATGTTCTTGATAATAGCGTGTCTTGTTACATCATTTATAAAAATATAAACTTTAAAAAAATTAAAATCATTTTTAACCAAGTTGATGGGGTGGGAGTGGTGTGGTCAAGTCACATGGTTGTGTGTTTTCCCACCCATGTTCAAATCCCCACGAGGCACGATCCTCCTCGGAGGTGGTTCACCACTAGATGCAGCATCTTTGTTCATGTTGACACTGGTGGTTGCTCCTCTCGTTGTTGATGTTGGTGGCTACTGCTATCACTGGTGGTTGCTCCTCTCATTGTTTATTCTAGTGGCTGCTCCTCTTGCTATTGACGGTGGTGGCTGCTCCTCTCGTTGTTTTCGTTGATGGTTGTTCCTCTCGCTACTGATGTTGGTGGTTTCTCTTCTCATTGTTGATGTTGGTTGTTTCTCCTCTCACTATTGATGTTAGTTTTTTCTCCTCTCGTTGTCATCATTGGTAGTTGTTTCACTCATTGTGGTCATTTTTTTTTTGTCGTTGCATCTTCACTATGGGATTATGGTTGCTTCAATTGGTTTCTTAATGGTGGTCCCCTTGATTGTAACCTAGGTTGTGGATCCTCTCAAAAAAAATCCTCAATTGTACAAGGATGTGGGTCCTTTCAACACCCTCATTTACCCTAATTACAAAAAAAAGGCATTTTTAACCAATGTATCTTTAGAAGGTAAGAGACAATTGTCTTTCTAGAGATTTCTATAGATCATTGAAGAAATGTTTAGTCTTGTTTATTCTCAAAACCATTTTAATTATATTTAAATGAAAGTGTTTATTCTCAAAATCATTTTTTTTCCACACAAGAGTGAAGCAAAAATAAAATGTTGTGTCAGTTATATGTGGTGCAAAATAGATGTTATAGCAACACTATAGCGACGTTAAAGTGACATAAAACTAAGAAAATAAAAAAATTATAGTCGAATAAAAGTTACATCACATTTACAACACCTTTCCCAACACAAATTATTCATAGAAACACATCTAGAATACTCAAAAAGGTTAATTTCTTATGCAAAATTGACTAAAAAATTAGCAATATTCAGACTTTGTGTAGTAGTATTGAGGTAGACTGGGAAAATGAACCTAGATTGGAATAATATTTATGTCCTCCTTATCCGGGTCATAACTAGGCTTCTATTTCCTCAAGAACAAGTCCTATTTTTCTAAATATCATGGACCATCCAAAAGGACACGAATACAGTCTTCATGGTAAGAGAAAGAGATTAAGAAAAAACCTTTTATTAGAGAAAAGATCTCAATTTTACCCTTCAAAATCCATTTTTTCAATGGCCAACATCTAAAAACATCTATATCGATTCTTGAGACAAGAAACTTACCCACTAGAGAGTCTATGAGCTTTTTGTTGGCTCAATTGACGGATTTTTTTAGGTAATTTCAATCATATTCCTTCACCTTTCAAGACAGGTGATTTTTTTCATCTTTGACACTTCTACCACCTTCCTCTAGTGAACCAAGTCTACCCACGACTTGACAGGACACTTCTACATGCCCATAGGTGAGGCCCATTTAAGGTCTTTATCATATCCATTATCACAAATAGAGAGGCACTTTTCTCACTAATCATACACCTCTTACTCCTCTTAGATGAATGTGGAAGGACAAATTGAGATTCAATCTCACCAATCTGATTAGAAATTAAATATATTGGGAAGAAATAGAAGCTTGAAGTAAGATAAAGTGTTAATCATACTCCTAAATATTACTTAGACTTTATGTGTATTAAAAAAATGAAATGACTACCCAATTTTAAAAAATACTCTACTATAGTTTAACACATATATAATGCAATGATAAAATAAGAAAGGTGCAAATAATTGTTCAGATAATTTATTAAAGAAATTCGATAGACAAACAAGACCTGATCATGATAGATTTTATTGCATTAAATGTAATTGATATACGATAGAAAGTAATATACATGAAAACAATAAACATTAAATTATATGAGTATGAGACTAGATAATTGTTATGGTATTAACTGCCTTTATGAGTTTAATAATTATTTTATTGGTATGAGTAGTTAATTAATATAATATTAGTTAAATTGTGTTTTTAATATTGATATACAATATGTTAATGATGCGGGAGCATAACTTGTTAAGGCCATACCTTTTGATCTGACCGTTGGATCATCTTGAAATTTTTCGAGGTGCTAGCTATTCATTAGTATTATGTTGGGGCCAACTTTATTACAAAGGTTATGGCTCATTTGGAATATTTTTTGGGATTGTATTCCTTCATCTAGTGGTCTAAAATTGGCTCTAAATATTTTTTTTGCTTTTGACTAGGTCTTAGAGTTTTAATAACTTTTGCCACATTTTATAGAATAAGCTGAAATTTTGTGTGGGCCTTAATTTACAAAGGCATATTTGGCACGAAAAATTTGGGGCCCATCCGAGGTGTTTTGCTAGTAAGTAATTTTTGGCATTTTAGGGTTTTTTTGGCATTCTAGGGTTTTTTAGAACTAATGTGAAATAAAAGAAAGATTGGAATGATGTAAAAGATTAGTGTGGATTTTGGAATGAGAAGAAAAGTATTTTGAAGCTTCTGGTTTATTTTCAAACTATTTGTGTGTGTTTTGGAGGTATTTCAACCTCTTGCAGTTGGATCCACATCAGTTAATTGTTAAGATATCAATTTATGTTTTTATTATTAATCTAATATTAGTTAATTGTTATGTTATTAGTGTATTTATGTGTTTATTAACTATTTTATTGGTATGTGACTAGTTAGTACTTATTAGTCAATAATTATTATTGTAAAATTATATTTTAATAATTACTATATTATTTTTTTATTAATTATTTTATTGATATGAGACTAATTTTTAATTAATATTGTATTAATTTATTTGTGGTAGATATGATACATATGAATGGTATATAATTTAAAATGATAGAACTCCAAAAATAATTCCATGGAATAAAATAAATATTTATTTTAAGTAGAAAAAATAAAATGACAAGTAAAGAGACCAATAATATGTAAAAGGAATATTATTTATAAATAAATATAAAATAAATATTATTCAAAAACATTTACTAAAATATTAAAATATTAAAATTTGATTAAATTAAAAAGATAAGATTAATAAAAAGATAAAAGGCTATATATCTATTTTTGGGCAGAAAATACAAGTATCTTTTATGTACACCACATTCTTCTTAAAAAAATTCATTCAAATTCCCATCATGTTAATAAAAATTATTTTGCCCTAACTTTATTTATCTATGTTTTTGTAATTACAACTTTACTTAGATAAAATAAAAAATTGTTGGCATACATACAATAATTTGGTTTAAGAACATCGTAACAATAATAAACAATAGATTGTCAATGAAGTGGGGGTGAGTTGCTTGAGTCATTTGGATGTTTCGAAGCCCACCAAGGTTTGATTCCCACTGAGGAATTTGAGGTCAGTTGTGTCTGTGAGTATTCAACGATAAATCTTATGGAACATGTGGGTGAGTCCTGTGATGGAGGGGGTGATTTTTCTTGTGGTAATGCTCGAAGGTGAGGAGGTGATTTTGATTGTGGTAATGCTCAAAGGTTGGTGCGGTTTGCAGTTTATGGGATACAATGATTCGTCGAGGTTCTGTGGTCTTGATGATTTGCGGCCCTCGGTTGTTTCCTAGACTGGTTGTCGCTCCGGTGATTAAAAAAGTGACACATAGGGAAAGGGTCCCTTCAATCTTTATTTACCAATCAAAATAATAATAATAAACAACTAATATATTTTGTATTAATGAATTTTATTATCAGAAAAAATTACAGTGCCTTGTATAAACCACATGAAATTAACATCTGTGAAATTTTTAGAGAATAAACAACATTAAAAATATATGCAATAGTGATATAAGAGTTATGAACAATAAGAACCAATCTTTTTAACTTCATATATGGTAAATCTATCATATATTTTGATAAATTGCAAATGATTTAATCCTTTTCAAAAGTTCGAAGTGGCTCGAGCATCGCTTTCAAGTGATGTAGGAAGAAAAACATTCCAACCAAGACGAAAACTAAAATAATTATTCATATATATAACCAAGTTCAAACATTAACATTGGCATATGAGTTATAGGCTATATGTATACTTAGATCATGAATATGTTACATTAACTATAAAGAAGTCATTTAAGGGCACTTTTGTTTAGAAGATCATATCCATCACATGTGTTCGTAAGGTTGATCGGTCAACTTGTTTACGACTTTTTGAAGGAGTTATCATTGATTGGCAGATTGGTCAATCTTGCAAACATGTGTGATGTTTAGACTAAGCGCTGGTATTCTTATATAAATAGAATATAGCATCCCTAAAACACAAGGAACTCCAAATTCGTCTACGGAATTACATAACCTGCACACCATCAAAGAAAGAATATAAACCAAATTAATCCACTACAATTATAAATAAATTTTAAGAGATAAAAAGAAATTTTAAAAAAGTTTAGTTCATTTGATGTTGTTGATAATAGCGTGTCTTGTTACATCATTTATCAAAATATAAATTTTAAAAGAATTAAAAACATTTTTAACCAATATATCTTTAGAAGGTAAGATACAATTGTCTTTCTAGAGATTTCTATAGAACATTAAAGAAATGTTTAGTCTTGTTTGTTCTCAAAACCATTTTAATTATATTTAAAGTCAAGTGTTTACATATAAATAATTCTATAAATATCAATTGTTACTTCTAAATAATGGGTTTCATGACTTCAAGAGATATATTTCCTTTATGTATTGGATTAATGTAATATCTTTTTCAAATTCATTAGTCATTCTTAAATTCTATTAGACATTAATACATAAATTAATTTTTAATTTAAAATTATATGATAAATATATGGATTTACCGCTCAAAAACCAAAAAATGTTGTCGATAAATTAATACTAAAAATCAGCTTACGTACTGTTATGTAAGAAAATGTGCTTACAAGATTTCTAAATTTCTAAAAATATATTTAAATTGTATTCAATGTATTCTCTAATACCTATAATTCTTTTGAAATCATTTTAAATAACAAAAAAAAGATTATGGTTCTAATTGACGAGAAAGATTGTTGTTTATATCTATCAATCATGATACAAATTCTTCTAGAACATACACATCACATATAAAAGTGTGATATGGATGGGAAATGGTAAAGTGTGATAAAAAAAACACACAGAGATTACTTACCTCCACATTTCTTTCCGGCGAACCTGTTTTTTATATTGCAACGTTTGGGAATGGTAATGGCGATCCCCAGATTGATTCCTACCTGCTTAGCCAGGGGAGACAGAAATACAGCACACAGACAGGCGGGCATGGCCATGCTTTTTTCTCACTTGTGCACAGCACGCGGGTGCCACTTTCGTCTGTGCATTGGTAGCTGCTCCGATGCACGGGCTCAGACTCTGTGCAACTACATTCACCGGCGTTCTCGCACATTCCCCCACTCCAATGGCCTGCTCAGTTATGCACAGCATCATCATCATCACCATTATAACAACTCCACAATGCCCAGACGCCATTTTATCTCGGACTGATTAACCGGCGGGTCTGGCGGTTTAAAGAACTCGGGTCGGGTGGAGGATTCTGGGTGATTGAATGTTGGGGATTGGGGAGGTTTTATAGAAGGTGGCCCGAGCCGGGTCGGGCATTGTAACGATGGTGTGAACGGCGTAGTGAGGAAGGACCGCTTATTCTCAACGCACGTCTTGACCAAGGTGGCAATGCATGGCATGGTCGTAATTGTGCAATGTTGAATGTTCAGGGGCGTTTCCAGAAAGAAATGGAGCGATTAGGAGTGGGACATCAATCTACTAGGGGTGTGGAGGGCAGGAAATAGAGTGATTGGGAGTGGGACATCAATCTACTAGGGGTGTGGAGGGTGTAGTATGCTCTTCACATCATGTTTGGTGATATGACTAGTTTTGTGGTTTTCCTAAAGATTAGGTGAAGAAAGTGGATATTTATTTTATTTTATTTGTTGATAGTTACGCCATTCAAGTTGACTAGTTTTGTGGGTATCCAATGTTCTTGTCATATGTATATTAGTTTTGTTGTTTTCTGATATGACTAGTTTTTTGATCTTTCTAAAGATAATGAATATTTTATTTGTAGTAGAGTGACCAATGAGTTCAAGTTGAATGGTGTTGAAATTATTGATTTTAACATTTAAAAATATTATTAGTTTCTTGTTAATATTTAGACAATGTTAAAGTTTTAACACTAAAAAATACTAATAGTTTGTCTTAATAGCTAGACAATGCTAGCTAACTGGGTTTTTAAGCTCTTTCGTGACAAAGATCTCATTTATAAAGGCATTTAGATTTTGTATTATTGGCATTTATAAGTAGCATTCACACCCCAAAGGTACAACGGAAATGTTGAAGGGGGTAATAGGGTAAGGAAAAGAAAAATATGATCAAAAGTAGAGGTACAAAAAAAGTATGTAAAGCTACTTAGTCTAAAACTTTTACAATTAATAGAAGCAAAATAGTATTTGCAAATAGGCAATGATATGGAGTCAATGTATATATGTGTGATTTGGACATTAGTTTCAAAGTTACGTGTTTCTTGACACATATTCCTTGTACCTATCCAATAGGGGTGTGGAGGGTGTTTGATGCTCTTTGCACCCTAAAATAGAGTGATTCGAAGTGGGCCATCAATCTAGTAGGTGTGTGGAGGGTGTCCAATGCTCTTCACATTGTGTATAGTGGATTTGATGTTTGGGTATATGGCTAGTTTTGTGATCTTCTTAAATATTAGATGAAGAAAGTGGATATTTTATCTATTGATAGTCATTCCATTCAAGTTCAATGGAATTGCAAGTAACGATTTTAACATTCAATAAATGTTAGTAGTTTATTTGTTAATATTTATACAATAATTACGAGTGTTCTTCTTTAAGGGCTCCAATAAGAAATAGAGTGGTTGGGACATCAATCCAACAAACATGTCCAATGTTCTTGACATCCGTATAGTGAATTTGTTGAATGTATTTCAAGTTGAATTTTTTTGAATGTATTGATTTTAACATTGTAAAATACTAATAGTTTATTTGTTAATATCTAGACAATCTTAAAGATTTTAACACTAAAAATATTAATAGTTTATGTTTTAATAGCTAGACAATGCTAGCTAACTCGCTTTTTTAAGATCTTTCGGGAAAAATAATCTCAATTATATAAAGGTATTTAGAAATGTGATTTTTCCATTTTTTATTATTGGTATATATAAGCATCAATCACACCCCAAAGGTACAATGGAAATGCCATAGAGGGTAGCAGAGTAAGGAAAAGAAACATATGATCTTGAAAGCAAAGGTCTGAAAAAATATGTAAAGTTATTTAGTCTAAAACTTTTACAATTAATATAAGTGAATTAATATTTGGGAATAGGCAATGGATATGGTGCCAATGTATTTTATGTATTCATTATTCACATTAGTTTCAAAGTCAAGTTCTTGTTGAAACGTATTCCTTATGTAATTTGGTTTTTGATGCATTTCTTTAGCTAATCCTTACGACACAACAACATATTCAACATTTTTTACATACTTTTACTATTAGATTGCAAATTTAATAAATATTAAAAACAATATATTGTAAATTGTCACCTCTATGACCACCTTTTGATTAATGTTTCTTTATCTTAAAAAAAACCAACTTCGCAAAGCAAAATATTAAACACGAGAGAAAATTAAAAAATTACTATATTGTGGAAAAAAAAACAAAAGATAGGATTTTTTTACATGTTAATCTATTCACATTCCTAAACTAATATATATTGAACTTTATACTTCCAGCAAAGGAAACTTTAACATAAAATACACACATATTTCTTTCTCATATACTATAAGAATACAAAGCAAAATCATTTAGAATACATATATATGCAAAGATACAAAGTCACAACTTGTTATTGTAGAGGCTATAGATGCTTGAAAATAGGGTAATGTTAATCACAACACTGTAGAATCATATCACCAATTCACATGCATACAAAATATGGCAATTTAAGGAATACACATTCTAAAAGAAAAAAAAACAACCTTGAACATGTTGTTTGATGATTTTATGGTAAAATTCATTTTGAAAGTGCCATTGTGACCGCACTTGACACAACAATAAGTTTCAGTGTCCAATAACGAAATACCAAATTAGATTGCATGTATTAGAATCAAAATAAAATATCGTACCATTACATTGAATAGGTTTATACATTTTGTTATGCTCTTACTAATATCATCACAACAAGAACGTCATGAAAAATTACCCTATGTGTTTATTTTTTAATAGTGATATGAGATTAATTAATTACTATGGTATTAGTGTATTTATGTGTTTATTAGTTATTTTATCAATATGAGACTAGTTAGTAATTACTAGTCAATAATTATTATTGTGAATTTATATTATTATATTGTGTTTTGTTTATTATTTTGTTGGTGTAAGACTAATTAAAAAATACTATTGTATTAGTCTATTTACATACTTGATGTGATGGATATGGGTTGTGCATGCTTTATAATTATGAAACTCAATCAAATTTTTTGCCAAATTTATAGTGAAATAAAAAACATATTTACCTTAATTAGAATGAAGAATAATATGAAAAGTCAAAAGACCAATGTGATTTAATTTAATTTGAATTAAATTTAATATTGCAGAGTCACTACTGAAATAAATGATGTATAAATGTTGACATACAGAAATGACACAAGCAAGTTAAGATTTAAAATGTGAAACCCTAAGCAAAGAAGAAGGAGAGAGGACTTACATGGTTTACCGCGTAATTTTGGGACTGATTTGGGTGGAGAGAAGTGATGAACATGATTCCAACAATGTCATAATTAATCTCTCTAAATTTTTCTACTCGCGAAGAATGACAAGCAGGGGCACCCACACGGCAGGGCAGGGGCACCCCCAGCAAGACAGGGGTGCCTGGGGCGTTGGTGGCTAGATTTGGGTGATCTTGACTATGCAAAAGCTTTGGATCTGGTTTCTATTATGTCATTAGGGTGTCGCAAATATTATTTTTCGATCGCGTGGTAGTCACATTATGATCGTTGAAGGTACCTGTAACCTCCAAAAGAGATGTTCACTTGCACAAACCCACAAACCACATTAAAGTTGATAAGAAATATGTAGAATGGGGAGTCAATCTGACCCCAGTGGTCAATCGAGAGTGAACTTACAACTGGGCTTTGTACTACATCTCAAAATCCATGTAGTTCTTCTGAGTGTGTGTGAGAATGATGACCTAGGATGCCCTTGTGCAAGTTGCACTTGATAGCATGTTATAGCTGGAATGTAGCAATGTAGTAGAATGTGTGGATGGAATAGAATGAACTTCCCCTCCCTATGTTATGTATGTAGAGTATGCAGTCCCTTGTCCCTTGAATGGATGTTATATGAATGCCTTGGAGTGCTTTAGGTGTTTTTTAAATACAAACCTAGGTGATGATAGTATTTTTTAGTGTTTGGTCCCTCATTTTGAACACATAACTGTGTATTTATATGATTCCCTTGTTTGAATTGCATAATTGAAAGCTGGAAGACTAGGCCCATGAGTGAAAAATATGTCTAAAAGATAACTGAGAACCAAAAGAAGTAAGGTGAGAAAGATTAAGGTGCGCCCAGAGGGGACAGGGCTTCGACGTTGTTGTTTTGGCTGGGTGTTGGTGTCTAAAGCCATGAAAGATAAATAAGTAAAGTTTCGAATGGGCTATAGGGTGTGTAAGACCAAATAGAAAACAAGAGACAAAGAAAAGATGCCAAAAATAGTCCGTCAGCCACTAGTTTTCTTGTTTAGCAATCATGTAAATGCTAGTATGCTTTTAGGACTTAGAAATGTACCCAAGTGCGTGATTTTTTGTCTACATTTTCCCCCACTTTATGTTGTTAAGTGAATACTCGATAAAATAAAGTAGATAAGAGATGTGTACCTTATGATCTTGTAGATCATGCAGCAAAATGAGTGCCAAGTGGACAATTGAAGCATGGAATGATGCAAAGTGAAGCATGGAGACTAGGAAAGAAAATTTACCCTAGGGGTGAAGCGTATGTGTTTTACCAGTTGTACTTGTTATTATGCTTGTGGTTATTACTTCTTATAAGAACGTACCTTCAAAATATTAGCAAGAATGTAGTCAAAGTCATGTATATGATAAATTTGAGAAACATGTGCATAAGTATGTAAAGGAAATTGTGCACCTGATGTTAAAGAGTGTAAAGGGTAGAAAAGTGTCCTGAAAATGCCGTGAAGAGCAAGTTTTTTGTTAGATATCACACCAAGAGTGATTTTTTCGGTGATCTCACGTCAAGATAATTTTTTTTGGGTGATCTCATGCCAAAGAGAAAGTCCTGGGGAGAGAGGTCTAGTATTACTCTCCTTCTATGACTCTGCCCAATAAGCACCACTGCAGATGGTGCATCTCTACTATGTTCCTTTTGTCCCTTTTGTCTCAAATTAGTATTGAATGTACTGATTGTTCTAATTGAAATTTATTGTAGGAGATTACATGCATGTTGTTGTTCGAGGAATGTGCTTGTACTGTAAAACTACTATGAAGACTTCTGTGAATTATACTGATATGATAAGTTGATTTAATGTTCCCCAAAGACATAAGTGCCCATGGGAGGACATAGGTGCTCAGGCACTATTTTCTGAGTCTAGGCATTGGCGTTTGTGCTATGATTATTACCCAAGTCTGATTCTGGTTCATTTTGTGATTGTTTACCTATGATGATTTTGTACTGTATTGATTCTGAACTGTAGCTCTGAGCTGTTGTAGGGGTGATTTTTTCACCCAATATATGCCCCCTCGTTTGGGGTGCATGTGACGAATGTAGGAGTGTGCTTCCCAAAAGAGAGGACAATGATGTTCATTTAAAGATGATACTTGCAGGGGGTAAGGGATGTGCATGGTAGAAACCAAGGAATGTGCAAACAAAGTGACTAGTAACATGTGTTAGTAGAATAAAGTGACAAACATGTTAATATAAGACAATGTGATCAAGCAAGTGCGCAAAAAAAATTTGACCGTGAAAAGTAGGTTTCAAATATGGGACATCCCTCACAATGTCACAATATAATCAAGGCCAAAGTGACCAAAAGCATACAAATAGTGATAAAAAAAGACATAGGGATAGCCTATAAACAATGGCATACAATAACAAACAATGAAAAGAAAAATGCATAAGACAACAATGGTAGCATATAGTCCTGCAAGGAAAATGTTGCACATGAATCACCCATTAACATGTTAGAAACATTAAAACTATGTCAAGGCATTTGTGTATCAATTAGAATTAATGTGTTAGAAAGTGGAAGTAGTAAACAATGAAACAAGAACACCTATAATGTGTGATGCTAGTATAGGTAGATGCCCCTAGGATCCTTGGTGGGATTGGCTAAGGATACAGTGTCGAGCATCATTGCAACGTGTGAAAAATTGTAAGAGATATACATTCACAACTAGATACCAAGTGAATGTGCATGTGTATATGATAAAGATAATGATATACTGAGTATTTAACTAGCATAGTAAGCAAAGTGCATCATTTAAATATAAGCAGGTAAGAGTAAGTGAAACCAAGATATGTAATATGCAATGTATGAGTGGGATCAAATGGTATGCAATGTACATGTGATAAGAGCAATGTGTCCCCCAATATATGTGTATGAGATGAGGTTCATTTATAAAATACCCCTGAATAATCAATAATGAACCATAGAACAAGAGTGTCATCAGGAAATGGTTTGATAATGTGTGCTAGAAAGATAGATCATGAAGCATAGATCTTGAAAAGTGTGAGTGATGTGTGGTTCATTTAAAATTTAGACCCTCAGCAGTTGAACCATGGAACTAGAGTGTGTCATAGGGAAATGACGATACAAGGTGTGTATTAATGTGTGTAAGAGTGGTGAGAGATATTAGATTTAAAGCTAAGGAGCGTGATAGTAGATTTTATAGACAGCTTATGATGTTAGCAGGGGGAAGAAAGTGTGATGCCCCCCAAGTGTGTGATGTAGATATATGCGGTGATATGAGAAAAAACCATACCATTTTGGAGGAGTTTGAAACATGTCTCGCTCATCAATGTAAGGATTAGCTTTTCTGAAAAAAAGAATTGAACGTGTAATTAAAGGATGGTTTTGAAGGGATATTAAATGATGGTGGCTTCTTTGGGATTGGTAACATTGTAGAAGGCTAGAGAGGAGGACGGGATAGACCGATTTTTAGAGTAGGTTGCTTAGTTGGAATTGGTAATGTTGTAGATGACTTAGTAGAAGGAGATAATGGGGTAGATATTTTTGAATATGGTATGCCACTGAGTTGAATCTAGGTAGCGATTGACTGACCGAAGGATATGAAAATTAGTAATGATGGAATAATGCTCATTAGAGATGGAAGAGCTAGATTTAGGAGCACATTGGGATTTAGAAATTAGAGATGTGTCAAGATTTTGTACAACAAATGGTATAAAAGACCCTTATGCTCAAGGTGTTTAATTCTTCATTTTAAAGCATAGAAATCATTGTCATGATGCCAGTTAAGGTTTGTGATAATTTCAAAATGGTATACCTTGGTATTTTGCAAGCCGATAAAGAGGGTAACAATTACTAGATGGTAACTTGATCAGCTAGTGAGTGAGGAGCAAAGGAGCAATATCATGTTGCTTAGCATGGGGATCAAACCTGAGAGGTTCCAGTAATGGTAAGACTTGAGGTTCACTGACATGAGAACGTGTAGAAGACATAGAAGTATACTTAGATATAGAAAGAGAACTAGTATGAGCCTAAGAAGCATCCTTGAGATGTTGGATTTTAGCTTCAAGATATGTAATTGTTATTTCCATAACTTGAATTTTGTCTTGAAATAAACAATGCAAAGCTTGAATTGACTCTAAGATGGGTTGATTGGATGGAGGATTAGGACCGATAGAGTCATCAGATAAATGATCAAAAATGGTACTAAGTTGAGTGGATGACATATTGTGAGGGATGTACATAGTGTCTAGGATTTTTTGGAGAGAATAATTACAAGATGGGTGCATTTGAAGCAGATCATGCAAGGAGACTTGAGGAACCTTAGAATCCATAGAAGAGAAACTGGTAGAATAGGGATCTAAATGACGGATTATGAGTGGGGTTCACCAAATGATTTAATTTAATTTTAATTAAATCTAATATTGTCAGATTCGCTACTGAAATAAATGATGTATAAATGGTGAAATACAAAAATGACACAAGCAAGCTAAGATTTAAAATGTGAAACCCTAAGAAACGAAGAATGAGATAGGACTTATCTAGTTTACTCGTAATTTGGGACTGATATGGGCAAAGAGAAATTGATGAACATAATGCCAAACTGTGTCATAATTAATCTCTATAAATATTTCTGACCCACAAATATTGATTGGAAAGGGCACCCACGACAGGACAGGGGCATGCTGGTGACCAGATTTGGGTGCTCGTGACTCTATAAAAAGCTCTAGATATGGTTTGTATTGTGTCACTAGGGTGTCGCAAATATTATTTTTTTCTCGCTTGGCAGACGCACTATGATCATCGAAGGTAACTGTAACATGTAAAAGAGATGTTCACCTATGCACAAGCCCAAAAACCACATCAAACCTAAAAATAAAATACAAAAAGGGGAGTCATACTGACCCCAACGGTCACCCTGAGAGTGAACTTACGACTGATCATTACACTACATCTCAAACTCCATGTAGTTATTGTGCGTGTGTGTGAGAATGATGCCCTAGGATGCCCTCATGCAAGCTACATTTGATAGAGGGATGTAGCTAGAATGTAGCAGTGTAGTAGAATGTGTGGATGGAATAGAATGAACTTCCCCTTCCTATGTCGTGTATGTAGAGTATCTTGTCCCTTGAATGGATGCTAGATGAATGCCTTGGAGTGCTTTAGGTGCCTTTTGAATGGAATCTTAGGTGATGATAGTAATGTTTAGTACTCGGTCCCCTTATTTTGAACAGATAATTATGTATTTATATGATTCCCTTGTTTGAATTTCGTAATTGAAAACTAGAAGGCCAGCCCATAAGTGAAAAAGATGCCCAAAAGATAAAAGAGAGCCAAAAGAAGCAAGTAAGGTGAGAAAGGGTCAGGGGCACCGATAGGGGACAGGGGAGCCTGGGTGCTTCTGTCCTAGCTGGGCACTAGTTTCTGAAGCCATGAAAGATAAATAAGTAAAGTTTTGACTGGGTTGTAGGGTGTGTAAGACCAAATAGAAAATAAGAGACAAAGAAAATATGCCAAAGATGGTTGTCAACCACTAGTTTTCTTGCTTAGGAATCATGTAAATGTTATATTGCTTTTAGGACCTACAAATGTACTCAAGTGCATGATTTTGTGTCTACACAATGATATGCGAGATAAGTGTCATTTATAACTAGCTAACAATTGTACGTGAAGTACACAATGGAAACATCAAAGGGGATGGAGTGAAGAATACAAACTTGAGGAAGATAAAAAAAAGGGAAAGGATGAGAGGTGATTAGGAAGGAGTTTGATGGAGGGGGAAGAACATTGTATTCCATTGTATCATCTCTATCTTACTCGGATTATTCATGTGAGTAAAATCTAGGTTTAAAGAGGACAAACTAAAATATGGGGATTTTTCAAAAGGTTCTATGTTTGATACCTAACTAAAATTCTTGCTTGTTAGAGCACTTTGTACCTTCCCTTTTAAATTTAAATATGGAATAACTACAAAAAAATAGGGGATACATGAAGAATCATCAATAATTAAGTCCCTATAGTGGTTTTCCATACATGTATGGTGTGTGAATGTTTTATACTGAGAATCCATTATTCACGTGAGTGCAATTTGAGCTTAAAGTGCCCTAAAATAAAAAAAAATGAGGAAAATTCAATATGTTCAAAGGTCAAAATGCCAAACCACATTGCTTTCTTCATTAGCACTTTGTAGTCCTCCTTTTTCAGTTTTAAGCTCAAGTAAATGCAATGCAATTGTGGGACAATAGGCGATGCATGAAAAATTATTAATAATTGAGCCCCTCCAATGATTAGTCATACGAGTGACATGGCATATTTTATCTCCTAGCCGAGCTCAGTTATTTTTTAATTTAATTTTTTTATGCCATGAAGGTTTTTGAATGGATGGTGTTTGAATTGTTAGAAAACATGAAGACATCAATGGAAAGATGGAAATGAAATAGTGAAAATTAAATATTTGCATGTATCACACCTTTTCCATGGGTCAAATTGTAAGACCCAAATAGTATCTGTTATTTGTGTTCCATTTTATTGTCTCAATCCCGCTTGCATTATTCGCATGAGTGCAATTTGTGCTTAAGGGGCCAACATAAATTTAAAAAGGTGAAAATCCAATAGGTTTCAAGGTCAAAACCCAAATGCGAATGTTGTCAAGGTTTTCAATTGGACAACATTTGACTTTTTAGATAAGACATAGACATCAATGGAAAGTTGGAAATGAAAAATATGAGAATTAAATACCTGCATGTTCTACACCTTTTCCATGTCTTAAAATTGTAACACCCAAATAATATCCATATATTTTTGTTACACTTTATTGAATCGATCTCGGTTGCATTATTCATGTGAGTGCAATTTATGCTTAAAAGAGATCAAAATAAATAATGGGAAAAATACAATCAGAGTTCCATGTTTGAAACCCAACTGAAATGTTTGTTTCTTGGAGCACTTTATAGCCCCTCTTTATAATTCTAAGCTCGAGTAAGTGTAGGGAAATAAATGAGGTGTGAACAATCATTGATAATTGAGTTCACATTATTCATGTGACTGTAATTTGCACTTAAAGGTGCTAAAATAAGAAATGGAAAATATCAATATGTTCCATGTTCGAAACCTAATATAAATGCTTGTTTCTTGGAGCACTTTGTACTCAACATTTATGTGCTCAAGTAGGTGCAAGGGAAATAGGCGACGTGCAAACAATCATAGATAATTATCCATTATTTGCGTTCCACTTTATTGTCACTTTGTAGTTCCCCTTTGTAGCTCTAAGCTCAAGTAGGTCCTGAGAAATAGGTTAGGTCCAGGAAAATAGGCGATGTGCAAACAATCGTTGGTAGTTATCCATTATTTGTCTCCCACTTTATCATCTCCATCTTGCTCACATTATTCACATGAGTGCAATTTGTGCTTACAATGGCCAATTTTTTTTGGAAAATCTAATAGGTTTAAGGGTCAATGTGACAAATGATGTCAAGGTTTTCGATTGGATATTGTTTGATTTGTTAGATAAGACGAAGACATTAATGGAAAGTTGGAAATAAAAAAGTGAAATTTAAAAACATGGACCACACATTTTCCATGGCTCAAATTCTAACACCCAAGTAATATCCACTATTTTTGTTCCACTTTAGCAACTTGATCTCGCTCGTATTGTGAGTGCAATTTTCCCTTAAAGGAGCCATTAAACCATACATAAAAAACTATATTTTACACTATATATATTAAAAAAATCTATTTCAGGAAGAGTTTAATTCCATTTTTTGATTTATTCGGAACATTATTTTCTTTTCGAAGGACTATAATTAGCCACGGGAAGGGGATAGAAATTCTAGGCTCACACAAACAGTTTCACACCCAAATTTCTCCTACAATTCTCAATTTCGAGAGAGGGAACAAAACTATTATGAGCTGCATTCAGACTCGACTATCTTCAAGCTTGTTATTAATATCCTGCTTGTAATTAATATATGTTTCAGCTATAATTTCATTCATTCACCTTCTTTGTTGCGCGTACGTCAATGTCCACACATCATGAACAATGTGCATGCGAATTTCCCACGTAAGTGAACACAACAGCGAAGGGGCATGTGAACGGCCACAATTAATTGGAGGGTGTTAATATGGCCTGAAAGGTAGACAACTGAGAGCACTGCATATTGGTATGGATGTTAGAGGAAAACAACGTTTCTAGCTATGCAAACACATTTGGTATATCTAAAAGGTTTCGGGGTTGAAACCCAAATGCGAAGGCCATCAATCTTTTCAATTGGATAATATTTGATTTATTAGATAAGACAAAGACATCAATGGAAAGTTGGAAATAAAAAAGTGAGAATTAAATACTTGCATGTATTGGTCCTTTCCCATGGCTTAAATTGTAACACCCAAGTAATATCCGCTATTGGTGCTACACTTTATCGAATCGATATCGCTCGCATTATTCAAGCGAGTGCAAATTATGCTTAATGGGGCCAAAATAAACAAGGGGAAAAATCGAATAGGTTCCATGTTCGAAAACAAACTGAAATGTTTGTTTCTTGGAGCACTTTGTAGCCCCCTTTATAATTCTAATATCAAGAAGGTGCCTGGAAATTGACAATGTGTGAATATGAGCATTGATAATTGAGTTCACATATTAACATGAGTGTAATTTACGCTTAAAGGTGTAAAAAATAAAAATGGAAAAAACTAATACGTTCCATGTTTGAAACCCAATCGAAATGTTTGTTTGTTGGAGCACTTTGTAATCCCTGTTTAAAGTTCTAAGCTCAAGTAGGTGCAAGGAAATAGGCGACATGCATACAATCATCGATAATTATCCGTTATTTGTGTTCCACTTTACCGCCACTTTGTTGTCCCCCTTTATAGCTCTAAGATTGAGTAGGCATAGGGAAATAGGTTATGTGTAGTGAAATAAACAATGTGTAAACAATCAATGATAATTATCCATTATTTGTCTCCCACTTTTTCATCTTGATCCCGCTTGTATCATTCACACTAGTACAATTTGTGCTTAAAAAGGGCCAAAATAAAAAATGGGAAAATCCAATAGGTTTCACGGTCAAGACCCAACTGCAACCGATGTCAAGGTTTTCGAACAAATAATGTTTGATTTGTTAGATAAGACGAAAACATCAATGGAAAGTTAGAAAAAAAGTGAAAATTCAATACCTGCATGTACCACACATTTTTTGTGACTCAAATTGTAACATCTTAGTGATATCCACTATTTGTGTTCCATACTTTATCGACTTGACCTCACTCGCATTATGAGTGCAATTTTCCCTTAAAAAGGGCCATTAAACTATATATAAAAAACTATATTTTACACTATATACTATAAACTATATTATATACTATAATATAAAGTATACATTATAAACTATATTAAAAAATCCTATTTTACGAAGAGCTTAATTCCATTTTTTGATTTATTGTGAACATTATTTTCTTTTCGAAGGACTATAATTAGCTATGAGAGGGGGATAGAAAGTTTAGGCTCACACAAACATTTTACCACCCAAATTTCTCCTAAAATTCTCAATTATGACAGAGGGAACACAACTATTTTGCCACATTCATTCTCGAGCATCTTCAATCTTCTTATTAACAACTTGCTTACAATTAACATCTATTTCATTTATAATTTTGCTCATTCATCCTCTCTGTTGCACTTAGGTCTACATCCACACAATCCCTGAATTGGAGGGCAATCACGAGTAGCCTGTGGGTGACTTTCCCAAGTAAGTGAACACAAAAGCAAAGGGGCACATGGACGACCAAAATTAATTGGATGGTGTTGATACAACTTGTAAGGTAAACGACCAAGATCACTACACATTGAGACATGCATAAAAGGAAATCAACGTTTCTAGCCATGGAAACACCTTTAGCGTAATGATACAAGACCATTCACAAAAAAAAGAGTGTTAGACGAAAACAATGTATGACAACACACCCCAAAATCTCTATGCAAAACTAGGCCAATAAAAGCCTTATCAACAAAACGATTAGGCAAAGCCTAGTGATGAATTTCAATTACATCAAAAACTGAGAATAACAAGGAAAATTAAGCCACCGCCATAACTTGTTGACCCCGCAGGCGATGGGTCTTGATCACGCTAGTCTGCGTCTAATAGGTCTTTACCAAAATCAGGAGGATCTTATGCCAAACCGCCAAGGATGGTCTTTCTGAAGAATTAATGAGTCAAAAAAATAGTGACTCCTTAAAAGCTATATTGTTTGCTATCCTACCTTGACTAAAATAATTTATTTAGAAATTATTCTAAATTTGTTCATCAAAATATACATAATACTATACCAAAAATCGACACATAAACAAATTAAATATGACACTTTTAAATATTTATATTTAAATAAATACATCATAATGATGTTAGTAAATATTAATATTATTTTATATTTTTTGTGAACATATAGTTGATGTTCACGAGTAAGATAAGAAGATATAACACTCACTCAACGCATGGTCCTCTGTCTTCAGTTCAGGTGATGTTGTTGATGTTGCCAAAGGCAGGGGAAAATATGCTTGGTCATGTGGGGTTGCTGCATCTTGAAATTGCTTCTATGCACGATGTGGTACACGATAATATATTATGATCCTTATGCCAGTAGGAGCAAGCCACGCTAGAGGTGGTCCTCCCACTAATGTAATGGTCGATTGGTTGGGGGATACATATGTTTGTTCCCTGACTACCTAAGTTGGATATGCCTCTTTAATGTATCTCATAATTGCTTTAAGGACTCTCTAAACCTTAAGTGCCTTACTACCTACATCAAGCCTACCTCTTCCATGCATCCTAAAATTACTTCGACAAATCTATACACCCTCATATTTTACTATCGGTATAACATTACACCTCCTTTTGGTACAAGTGTCAGTTCTTGCTATTGTAAAAAAATGGAGAATTTAAGGGCATCAACACTTACACTCCAATACATGCCACACGACCTGATCCTTCTAGACTCATGGTAAGCGCTCAGAGAGACCACTACCGATTACATTTATTATGGGGTTTTCTATTATAAATCGTTAATGTAAAGAAATTTTATTGATTTGTGGGATTATTTGGAACACATTATTACATAGTGAGATGTCGTTGATGGTTATGGAAATTATAATATTACATTTTTTAGAGCTTCACCGCATACCTTTTATTCATTGTTTTTAATAAATATTAGATTTTGAGAACACTTCTTCATTCTATAAGCTTAGATGGATTGTGGATATTATTAGTGGGACGGAGTCCACCTTTGGAGAAGCCTCAGCTGGGAAGTGTCAAAATTCTAAGTTTTTCCCTTTCCGATTGCCTAATTATTTGTTGTCTACTCCATCTGAGAAACAAACAATACATCTCACTATTTCACCTGTCACCACCATGTATTTTTCCTTGCATCCTCCTCTCTCATGGTGGTTGCACCATAAATAGGTAAGCTACTTTTTACTAAATGACTCGTGCATTGTTGTTGTCATTAGTTGTATTAGTTGCAATAGTTGCATCATTATAGTACTCCTAAATATCCACCCATGCCTGTGATTCTAAACCACACCATCTTAATGTAATAACTATTATTACATATATTTCCAACCATCTAGTTTATTCAACACCTAAAAAAACCTATTATCATGATAGTCATATCAATCTCAAACCACTATATTTTGGTATTCTTCATGGTACCTCATTAATTAACAATTTCATTTCATTATTTCACTGAATTTGTCTATTGTGCCTTAGTGACATATAACCCTTTGGTTTGTTAGGTTTTGTACCATTGTATTATTGCTAACTCATAAACAGTTTCATATGTATATTTAAACAAGTTTTGCATCAACGAATGTATTGTGCTTTGGATGTGCCTTTAAATTACTGAGTTTACAATTTAGCCACTATGAAATCAAGAGTGAGTGAAAAGGCGTGTGAAAAGGCTGCACTTGACATGCAGAACAAAGGCCTTGCAACGAGTTCCATAAAAGGATGCGAGGGTTGAAATCTCATTTTACTAAAATGATTGCAAGATATGCAACAAAACATTTTTGGGGCCACCACCATGCAATCATTCAATTACGTACACTTGTAGGGTTGAAGCCACACTGACCCTTTGTTGTTAAACTTCTTAAGACATCATGTAGCCATGGGAAATCTAGAACAACATGTCGGAAATCCTGCAATAGGTCACCGGAAGGTATAGTTATTTTAACTTGTATTGGTAAATACAAATTGTAAACACGTATTTATAATAAATAAAAGCAAACATTAAATATAACATCATCCTGTTTGACAGTATTACCTTACACAAATGTACCCTTCTTGGATTGCCCTAGTGGCCAGGTTATATATATGATGGATGTTGTAAGAATACCTCTCAACGTAATAAAACAAATGAATTACATCACATAGGATTTAGCAACTCGTGCAAAGCTTCAAAAAATAAATGTGGACATGCAGTCATACACGTGCACTGTCTCCCAAATTCATGCCGTAATTTTTCTAATGTTTTATTGTCTTAGACAAGACGCTTTCGGTGTTTGACACCTAAATCTGTCTACTTGGTTGTCAGCACTAAATTGTACTCCTTATCCTATGGTTTCTATCAGTTGGTTATACCCACTTCTCATCTAATCAAAGTGAATTAGCAAACATCTCTGCTCTATCGCGGTCAATTAATGCCTCTTCCTTAATTCAGGTAAGTCAACTACTTCACGTTGGATTCAAATGTGACATCAACTTTATTCAGTGACCATGCTGTGCATGATCACGGGGTAACAAATTATATATATCCAATATTGATTAGTTAATCGCATCTCAGAGGTGATTCAGTTGAGCTCCAAATGAGGTCACTGAGCCTCTCTAATGGCTTTAGAATCCATCAACTTCTCTGCGAACTAGGGCTTACAAGCCTAACTCGGTGCTATTAATGAGGCCGTGTCTTGACTGGATTTAAATTACATGCTCAACTCACGAAAGTTGAAAATGCCACCATTAATCCTCGCTCAAATTCATAATTAACGCACTGGCCTCAGTCAATCTAGCACTTTCGAACCCTAACGGTCCTTTTTGTCCCACATTCAAGAGGCCTGAAAGTTTGTACAATGTGGAATTACCTATATATAAGAACCTACCCCCTCCCTTTTAGTCTTACATCTCGATCCTTTACCCATATGTTATAAGATAAGTAGAATTGGTCTTAACTGAAAAGTGCTTGTTGTTGATCAGCTTTATTCAGGTCTCATTCTGTACTTGGTAAGCGTAGTGGGAGGGATATTGAAAAATCCCACATTATGCCATCAGTGGTGAGCTCCTCTGGTCCTCTTCAATTGGAGAAGTTCTTTGATCGCAGGCGTGGCTACGTGGACAGTATTGCCAACGGAGGAATGTCTACCCTCCATAGTGCATCAAAAACATCAAAAGGTGCCTTAGATGATCATGTAATGTTAGATTCATTAGTCTAGCTTTCCAATATTACAAGCGATGATGCAAAGCATGTTAACGATTAATTAGCTTAGTTACTGGATGCAACTTGGCATTAGGTTCTAGCGATCATCTTAGTTTCTTTAGTGAATGAACGGGGGCAGTTTGTAAGTGTGCTACATCCTCACAAGGAATACCCAAATCCACAGCTAAGAATAGCCGTGAATATCCTAATGAAGCAATCTGATCAGATATTACAGTTCGGCCATTTTCGGAAGGCGGCGGTGTTGATATGAGAAAAACGGTGCACAAGTACATGATGGTAGACAATGCTAGTATTGTTAGTATATTCAGTAAAATTTTATGTCAGACTGGCCAGTGCTTTTTAAGTTTCAAAAGCATCTCTACATAGCTATTGTATACCGACATGATTATGGGTGGTCAGAAGAAGTTATCCCGACTTTTAGACTCGCAGTAAAACCCTTGCTTAGTTGTTGAAAGTGACAACAACCTCAACATCTAAACGATTGTCTGCAGATTTCAAGCGGCGAAGAAGCCCAAGTGCAGGGGATTTGGTTTCATATTAAAAAATCATTTCGGTTCAATTGCAATGGTGTAATATAGCGGTGCCGACCATTTTACATACATGCTTCTCAGAACTTATCCCGCCCCTTGATTTGGGTAGGTGACATGATGTCTGTAAAGAATAGGGAGGTAGAGCATGGAGCTAACACTGGGTGCTCAACTGAACCTCCTTTCCAAGGGTACTTACAAATAATTTTACTTAATGCAGACTCAATTAACATGAGATTTAAGCATGACTCCCGTATATGGCTTATTAATGCTAATCCAAGTTGTTTGAAGTTGTTACAGGCTGCAGCTTGCCTAAAATTTTAGTATATTTAGCGGTATGGACTAGATGTAAATGCACAAAGTAATTTGTCTATCGACTATTGGAATTTCTAGGTTGGGCCCATACCATGTTGAAAATCTTGCTTGATGGCACAATGTTTGAGAGGATAGATGTAAGTGTGTATCGTGTACCGATATTGTGACATGACAAGTGCGCTTTTACCCACGGTACATCCATGAGCATTTCAACAAAACTCGTGTATATATACACACTCCATTTCAAATTGAAATTACACGCCATGAAAGTTTATCTTGGTGAAAGGCATGCACTCTGATTTATTACGGATTAAAGATATGGAAGTCCTAGTGAACATCAGTATTACTTACGTGCCTCTCATATTTACATATTCCATGAATTCACGTTTATATATGCGATATATATATATATCGATATAGTCCATAGTGATCGTGTGGGTGGTGACACATTTTGAAATAATTTTAGTGACTACCAGGACACTTGTAAGGTTTGACATCTCAGAAAAATTTATTCCATGGATATATTTTCCTTTTACATCATACTCACTCTAGTCACAAAATCATGCACTTTTACTATTACATTTATACCGTCGGGTATATTATTTTAGATAGGGATCTTGCGTAATAAAAGCATTCACTAGTGACCCATTTCTAGAGTCTTATTGTCAGTTAGTCAAGTCAGTCATCCTGCTTGTTTTGTCTGGTTCAGTCATCAGTTGTCTCTACAGTTTTGACCATCTCTTCAGAGTGTCTCATATGTCGTAGATTTGCTCAATTGTCGTCTTTAGGTCTACATCTGGGGTGCCTAGGGTTGCACTGCGGTGCCCTAGGGTGTCTGTGTCCATGATTTTAGGCGCTGTGTGTTGTCATAATTTGTGATCTTAATTTCTTTTATTCGAGATTGGTCCTAACGGTTACCCTGTGTATTCCCCTATGTCGTAGTCAGCAATTTCGGGTCATTAGTGTCGAAATTTGAACAAGAGATCCCTATATAGACGAAGCATACTCACTACATTGTGGGCGGACGTCTTACTCATCAAGGCAAGCTATCTACTAAGGCAAGGGACTGCATTCGGGCTTCTTCTACATGTGCATCACATCTACAGCATACAAGCACAAAAGGCAAAGGGTTGTAGTCTTTCCATTCCATCCACCATTTTGCATTTTACATCTAGTTATTGCCCCCTACTACCACGTCATTAACGCTATGGCACCTGTAAACACAAAATTACACATGCACGCACATACACCAAAACTACATTAGGGTCTGATAATGTAGTGTAGTGCTCAGTCGTAAAACCACTAGTTTGGTAGTTGATGTCAGTCCGATTTAATCATATGCATTTTTTATTTTTTAGCGGATTGATGATTTGGATAGGGTTTTACAGGTAGATCTTCATACAATAGTTGCAGCGACATAGACGATATTATTGTGACACCCGTGCGACAAAAGCAAAGATAACACATAGATACTGCGACACTACTAGTTTCAGTTTTCGAGCGATTTTCACAGTTTATAGTGCCCAGAACATAGACTAGGGCACCTCGGGGTGCCCTAATACCACTCCAGGTGCACTTAGTATAGTCAAAAAATCAACTTCTGCCCTTCTTGAGGTCATTTTGTCGTAGCCTGCCCAATCCGCAACTAGTCTGCTTCAGTCCAACACACAGTGAGGTAAGTTATTTATAGGTTAGTAACATATCCTTCTTTTTCCTTTTTACTTTGATATATATTACAAATATAAAAACCAAATTCTTTCAATCCAATATAGAATTTAGTTTCTATTTAGATTAACTATTCATAGCTTAGCTCCATTTTACCTATTTTTTTAGTTAATCATTTTGGTGAACCCCACATTATGAACATTGTTGCTTTTGGATCCTCTTTAATACCCTAGTGATTAGCATAGCTCTTCTTTTCTCATCATGTCTCATTTTAGTGTCAACCCTATTTATGATGAGGCTACCATTACAACTTTATATTGTGCTCATATGACCTTACCTGACACCACTCAATAACTCCTCCTTCCAAGGTCAAAAACATGTGCCAACTAATCTTGTTGATTCTCTTATCAGGTATATGCCTTGTTGATGACCCTATTGCTTTTACTCGTTGTACGCCATACCATCCGGTTGCATGTGATCCTTCTTATTCTTCTTCTAATATGCCACCATGATGTCTTAGATCCTTCTATCATTGATTATCTATCAGGCATTGATTCACAATCTGATCTACCTCCTACCTCTCCTTCTTGCCACTCCTATTGCTACTTCCTATGTCTCCTACTACTTCTCCTTGTGTTTCTCCGACATCTCATTCTAGTCCATCGAGCACATTCTTATTACCTTGATGATCCCATTGATAGTAGTGTTTCGGCTAGCATTAACCATACCACTCTGTCTTTTGTTCCTAAGGAGTCTCCTTCTTTCTACATTGATAGTAGTGTTTTGGCTAGCATTAACCATACCATTCTATTACATTTTCACATCTTCATTAGGATACATTTATCTATTTTCACATTTACTCTATTATCACTGACTTGGGGCCCCATCTTGTCTATCAATACTCGGAATCTATCCGTGTCCATCTTCCTACCACGAATATACACCCAACGTCGTGCAAATATCTCAAGCCGCATCCACTCTCCTCGTGGCCCTCTAACTGACCTCACAATGGCCATGTACTCATATGCCCATTCATGTAGCAGTGTGGTGGCCCCTATACCCCTACCATGCTCATCGTGCATAAATTGATACAAGTTCCTATACATGTGGGCCAACATACACTGTGCCCACGCATATCTCGTCCCATCCTCCTTTATCCACTAACATATGTCGCGCATCTTATACAAGATACCGACACCCCCTCCCTCCACTGCTATATAAGACACTATCACCATTGTGATGAACTTCCACAAATGTGAAACCCTTGACTGTAATATCACATCCAGTCTGATATCGGCCTCCATGGGAACCCGTGCCCCAGAAAAATATCACCTAGTCGAGCGCATCTGCCACTCCATATCCACTACTACCATCACCTGTACTCTCTCCCCAACCACTAGCAACCACAATATGTGATATACATCCTCTGGTTCCACTATCATCTCTCCCATATGCAACCAAAATGTGCATGTTTCTACACACCATCTCTCACACAACATAGTCAACATAGGCATATTATGCGGCACATCCCTCATCCGTAATATATGTCATAGACTAGAATGGTCCATCACATCCCACTCATCATCCGACAAACCCAATCCCAATAGTGTACTCAGATGTAGACCACCGTAAAACTCCCTCGAGTGGATACCCCTCTCCACAACACAAAACAACAACAAACCCAATGATTAGAACACTTTCCAAGCCCAAAAATAACTTCCCAACATGTTGGAAACACATTCCATAATAGTATCCACAAATCCAAAATTACCTGCACCAGGGTGCCCAGCATCAAGACTGGGGTACCCCTGAGCAAGACACTAGCGTCAAGCTGTGAGTGCTCTAATCCCAAGGGTCACTAGTGCCCTCACCGCTTTTGTCTAGGTCCTAAATGTCGAGAAAACTAAAAATCTCAAAAATGCAAAAATTCAACTCAATAGCCTATCCCACCCTACATTTTAGCAAAAATAATGCACTTACCAACTCTGCAGTAGTACACGACGCTATCGCGGTCGCTACTCTCTCAAACCGGGTCAGACATAGTTGTCTCACCTAAGGCATCCTAACTCACTTCGCATACACTCTTACACTCGCGCCAGAAACAAATGAAGTGATAAGTTACCTTTTCACTTTCCTATTTATAAGCCCATTACAAATGCCACCTTTACTATGGCCTACATTTCACGTTTATCATCACTATTAATACAAGCAACATCGTTTCGGTCATATCTTGAGCGTTTTTACTCTAATTTCCACCCGGTTTGCGACATTCTTTTCACAATTCCACCTACAACTATACTATACATGTTTCACACATGTTATACATCATCCTGATATTTTCTATTCATTTCAACCACATTTTAACCTCTTGTCATTACTTTCAACTTGGAGTTTGTTCCGCTTACCATGCCCTCTTTCACTGAAAGGGGGGGCATATCATTGGGGGTCCCCCTATAATCCCCCTTATGTCACCATGCATCTAAAAATAGTGAATCCGACACCTCACAAATTATACCAAGACGCTTAACCATCAATCTCCCCTAATGACCTAATATGGGGGCAACAATCGGGTAACGTTTTCTAAAACACCTTCGTACATCATAACTTATCAATTCCCCCTAATGACCTAACTTGGGGGAAATAAGTGAGTAAAAACCATCTTACGCAACATCTTACCAACCCCTAACAACCTTCCCCTAATGACCTAACCTGGGGGCAATTAGCGAAAAACATCTCCACGAGTAACCAACCAACCATCAACCAATCAAAAGCCAACACTTTCAAATCAGACCTTTCAAATTCAGAAGCAGTCTCCCAAATGACCTAACTTGGGAGTTACATTCACCATTCCATTCCCAGACGACATAACTTGGGATTTTATTCTAGACTCCACATTCGCTTCTAGATGACCTAACTTGGAATCCATCTCATTCTTTATCACATCCGCTTCCTCATGACCTAACTTAGAAGTCATCTGATTTTCTATCGCGCTCACTTCCAAATGACCTAACTTGGAAGCCATCTCATTCTCTATCACTAACTAATTCCTCATGACCTAACTTGGAAACCTTTATATTGCGGCGACACCCATGAAGTGGGGGCAAGAGTGCCTTTCCCCTTATCACTCCTATATGGGTCAACTGTTTAAACCAAATTCATCTGGATCCAAAGTCACCACCTTTTTTATCTAAGTCCATCTGCAGTGGTTAGATCTAGGGGATGTAGTTTGTAAGCTTAGAGAATAATACACTTTTCTCCCTACACTCTTCCTCTAGCGTCAAGACGCCCAAATCCTCCCATCATTCCATTTCATTTACAAGCATTCAGGTTGGGAACTAATCACTCCCTACCCACCTATTCGATGTTTAACCGCGTCCAAAATCATCTAATTGTCATTTTCATCTTCCATACTTCATCGCAAAATTTACACTTTTATGTTGCATGGATCTACTCATGATCCATGGTTTGGCACGCTTCTACTACACATTTTTGTGTTCTTCTACACCTTGGGATTCTCCGGCTTTTTCTCAGGTATACATCTCAATCTACTTTATGTTACCAAGCTTTTCACTCACCAACATAAAGTGAGGAAAAATGCAGTCACAAAATCACATATTTACTATTACATTTGTACCTCCAGGTATGTTAATTTATAAATGGATCTTGTGTAGTAAAAGTATTCACTAGTGACCTATTTCTAGGGTTTTTGTGGTCAGTGATTCAATCATCGTATTTGTTTCTATACTTCATTCATTAGTTGTCTCTGTAGTTTTGGCCATCTCTTATAGTGTCTCAGATGTCGTAGTTAGATCAGTTGTCATCTTTCTGTCTGCATCAAGGCACCTAGGGTTGCACCGGGGTGCCCCAGTCCGTGATTTTAGGCACTCATGTTATCATGATTTGTGGTTTTAATTTCTTTATTCGAGGTCGGTCCTAACAGTCACCCCGTGTATTCCCATAGGTCATAATCGGTAGTTCTGGGTCACTAGTGTCGAAATTTGAGCAAGAGATCCCTATATAAACAAAGCATACTCACCACATTATGGGCGGACATCACACACATCAAGGGAAGCTATCTACTAAGGCAAGGGACTACATTTGGGATTCTTCTACATCTGCATCACATCTACATCACACAAGTACAAAGGGAAAGGGTTGTATTTTTTCCATTCTATCTATTATTTTGCATTTTACATCTAGTTATTGCCCCTTATTACCGTTTCATTGGCGCTAGGGCACCCTAGGCACAAAATTACACACGCACGCACCATAAATACATCAGGTTCCGTAATGTAGTGCAGTGCTCAACAATAAGTCCACTAGTTTGGTGGTTGAGGATAGTCCAACCCAACTAACCTTTTGTTTTGCATGTCATTATTCAGTTCATTTGGCGAATCTACCACAACAAATAGGTAGGGTTTAAGACCTCCTTACAACACTGCCAAACACATATCCTATGTATTTTCACAGTTCCTAGCGCCTAGAATCAAGACCATGGCACCCTAGTACACTCACAGGCACCTCAGTATAGACAAACAGTCAACTCCTACCCTTCATGAAGTCATTCGGTCATAGCCTGCCTAGTCTGCATACTAGTCTACCACAGTCCAGCGCACAGTGAGGTAAGTTATTTATAGGTTAGTAACATATCCCTTTCATTTTTATTATTTTAATTAATTCAAGTACAAAAGCAAAATATCTAGTTGTAGCACTTTGATATGACACTTAGTTTCTACTTAGATTAGCTCATAAAAATAGTTAAAAACCATATTTTTAGTTAATCGGGTTGTCCATACTGTGTTCAAAGCTCTTATTTTGGCACAAGCTAAGACAATTAAAAAATATAGACCTCCTTCACACCAAGTAACTACCCAAATTCACCAGTCAATTAAAAAATATAGACCTCCTTCACACCAATGTCCCTTGTTTTCTTGCAACCACAATAAAATTTTGGGGGCGCACTGGTACGATGCATTAGAAGAGATTTATGGTGAACTTTTTCATGTGCTGCATTACTCCCGCATGCAAGCTTTCTCATGTGATACAATAGCCTCGTGTCTTTCTTGCAACATTGTTCACCACACCAAATGGACGGTTCAGAGGATGTAATATATCAGTGTTCAAATGAATATGCACCATTTGTTTCATGCCATATATCAGGTGTAATAAGTTCTACTCCGGTTTGGAAAATGCTTCAATGAAAGTATAAAATATATGTTATTCAAAAATATTTTCTCAATTAGAGCAGACTCTGTGCAGCTACATTCAGTGGCGTTTTCCCACATTCACCCGCTCCGATGGCTTGCTCATTTATGCACAACATTACCATCATCACCATTTTTATATATGCACTATCCTTCCCGGATGCCATATTAACTTCACTTCCTTCCTTCCAATCACTAAACAACCGGCGGGTCGGGCGGTTTAAATAAGTCTCGTACACAACGAACCGGCGGGTCGGGGACTCGAGCGGATTGAATGGGTTGGACGGGTCGGGGCTTGCATCTTATATAATTTGGTGGGTCAAACAGGTCACGTACCACTAGCGATGAAGGACCCTTATTTTCCGCGAACGTGTTGATCGGGGTGCCACGTGGCATGACCGCCTTGCTTTTCAGTGTCCCTTCCGTGCGTAATTCTGCACCACTGAAAGTTCACAAGGGACTCCAATAAGAAATAGAGTTGTTGGGTGTGGAAGTGGGACATGTCCAAGAGTGAGCTTTATGTTCAACGTATTCAGACCTAATCTACACCACAAAAACCTAGAATAGTAATCATATGTAAAGTTTTCCTAACAAAACCCACCTTGGCCTTTCAAATTTGTTGTAACAATACAACAAATCTAAGCCTCGGCATCTATAATGATGATTTATACAACTAATTTTGCACTGTAAAAACCTAGAATCTTTGATTTAGTGGCATGACACCAAAGCAAATTCAATCATTGCAAACTCTGTAAATCTCAAACCTCATAATCTGAAGCATCGAGCAAATTAAAAAAACTGAGCCACCGCAAGCATGAACAATCATATACTAATGACAAATAACAATAGATCTGATTTGAATGGAAATAGAAAGGAAAATTTTCATACCTTACCCAATTAATTAAGGCAATCCTTATTTTATGTCAATGTTGCACTTACACTGAAGATTCCAAGAGCAGTTGGATGTTAACAATTATCTGAGGATGATAACTCTGCTTCTGTTATAGATGACAGACTGGTTTTTCAATAATTTACTCATATACTAATGAAAAATAATGATAGATATGATGAAAAACAATAATTTGTAGTTATTCAAGTAAAGGTGTAGTTAAATGAATATAACAGGGTTTTTTAATGACCATATATAGTGTTTTGTTGACATGTGCCCACTTAGGATCCTTGCTCCACGAAAAAGGAATCCATAATTACATGATAAGAAATGGTTTTGAGGCTAATGCCTATGTTGGGAATGCCCTTGTAACAATGTATGCCAAATGTGACTATATAGAGGAGGCACACAATTTGTTTAATGGCATTGATGAAAAAGATGTCGTCTTATAGAGTGGCATTATTGAAGGGCTTTCCTAGTGCAGGGAAGCCAACAAGGCTTTGAAATGCTTTCAAAAAATTCAATTGACAGGGCTAACACCCGATTCAGATACCATTGCAAGTATTCTTTCAACATGTGCTCAATTAACAGCTATGAATCAAGGAAAGGAAATCCACAACTATACTATCAGAAATCGAATTAACTTCGATGTTTTTGTTCGTACTGCTCTATTGGACATGTATGCAAAATGTGGGAATATAGAATTGGCACAGAAAATGTTTGAGACCATGCCTCACAGAAATGTGGTCTCATGGAATGCAATGATTACAGGATATTCCCAAAATGGACATTCAAAGGAGGCCTTACAATGCTTCAGTGAACTTCAATTGAAAGAAACAACTTCTGATTCAGTTACAATCGTGGGTGTTCTTTGAGTTTGTACCTTCTTGGTCGTACTACAACTTGGTAAAGAGATGCATGCTTACACATATCGAAGGGGATTCCTTTTTAAATGTTTTTTGTGGGGCATGCACTGATAGATATGTATGGTAAATGTGGCAGCATTCACTATACACTTGTTTGAGTTAGAACCTGAGCATAGTGGATATTATGTACTCTTGTCTAACATATATGCATGGGTTGGTAAGTGGGATGATGCCAAAAAACTGAGAATAATGATGAAAGACAAGGTCTTGAAGAAAATCTCAGGATGGATTTGGATTAAAGTCAAGAATGGGATCCATCTATTTAGCATATGAGATAGATCACATCCAGAATCAGAGAAAATCTATGCAATTTTGAAGAGCTTGCATGGTCAAATGATGGAGGTCTGACACAACTTTTGTTTTGCATAATGTGGAGGAATGAGATTAAATTGTTCACACATTTTCACAAACCGCTGTGAAAATTTGGTGACTGATAGGAACTATTAATCGGTTATGAGGCAGACCACGTCTTCTTAGATGTTGATCAAATACGAATCTGCTACAATTTTTAAATTAACAGTATATCATTCAATACCAAAATTGTGACTATTGACTATGACGAATAACTAATTTTTTGACAAATTATAGTAAAGTTGTGATCTACATTCATACCTAATCAACAAATGATTCCAGAAGATCATCTCCAACTTTCTTAAGAAAATCCTTTTCACCTGCAACAATACCCAAACCGGTTGTTATATGACTATAGCTTTCATTGAAAATAGTTGTTAAAGGAGATCCTTTGTTTTCTACAACCAAGTTAGTAAAAGGGCGAGTTGTCTATGCTTGCATAATAAAGTAGGATTACATTAATTATTAATGGTAATTGAATTGGTCAGCATAGCACCCCCTTTACTCTATGATTGTTCTCTTTGTTGGATTGTTGGACCTTTTATTAGGATTTTTGTGGGCTAAAAAGCCTCCATTAACACTCTTTTTTATGCCAAAAACCATTTATGAAGCAATACTAATCATTGTTGTTTACTTATTTCTACATGAAGTTTAAAGATCTAGCACCACTACAAATTAATACAGGAATAAAAATTAAGACTAAATTATTGATTTGTTATCAATTGGGGCATTTTAGTGGTAGATTTACAGAGAAAAAGTAAAGATAAAACAATGTATTGGGGGATCAATCCTCAATAAAATTAATTAATAGCACAAATTATTCCTTATGCAGACAGAAAAGTATAAAATCAACATCATGTACTCCGTAACATACCTTTCTCTATGATCCTGGAGGTTCTTGACTTGATTCTTGTAATGGTTCTCTATAAATTGCTTCGCAGCAGCAATTTTCTTAGCCAATTATGTGCAATCCCCCTAGTGTTTGGCTGATTCAAAGCATAAAAATTGCAGCAAAGACAAAACCAATAACATCAAACAGGAGCATGGGACTTCAAATAGAGCGAGACGTGTGATACATAAATACAACAAACACAAGCCTCTTGTCTCTCAATTTAAAATATGTTTGAGTATTTCAATGATTTTTACTTCCAAAAAATATATATTCTTATGATTAGAATAGTAAGATAATATCAAAACCTACCCCATTGGAACCATCTCTCCTAGTTGTTGAGGTTGTATAATATGCCCCATTTATTCCTCCATAGGTGACAAAAGAGATTTGGAACCTGTAAGTTTGAGGAGGACTCTGACTCCCATAAGAATGATTATTTTCCTAGTACACACTACTCCTACTATGCCTCTATACTTTCTACTCTGTGCCAAAGACTACGACACATCCACAAATTATTTCTAATTACAAGGTGACAGTTATTTTTTAGAACAAAGCCTCAATAAGTATCTTCTAACATGCTCTAGATACAGTAAGGTTAGTTCAAATATTTCTTTACCTTGGTTCTCATCATCATCTAGATCTTCAACAATGGTCACCCGATTTGTTTTTGGCTTTGGGCCAGATGCATCCTCGTGCCCATCAAGCAATTCTTCAATCACAGGGCCCCTTTGACCAAACTATCACACTCCTCATTTATTAGTATCTTCAACAAATTATAGGGCTATAAATCTAAAGAGTATGAACTCCAAGAAAAAAAAACCTAGATTAAATTAAAAAACACCTGTCGTTGTGGGTGATAATCCTGACTAAAGCCACTACTTTGTTCACCAAAAATTCCATCCGATCAAAAAAATCTGCCAAAAGATCTTCCAAAAGGCCTTATAAAGAATGGATAATTAAAAGGATCTGAATCAAAAATGCTAGGAAAGAGACTCCCTCTGTTTCCAAGCCCAAAAGAATCTGAAAAAAAAAAGACAATTTCCTATTGTTCCTCCTATTTCCCTACATCTTCTTTATCCTTCACCTCCTTGTACTCACTACCTGTCATATAAATTAAGCTTAGAAAAATAGATGTTGTTATTTGCAAACAACATTAATGCAAACTTCTTTTATCAATCATGTTGATTAAAACTATCAATAGAAACTTTAATCCATCAAAAAATCTCACAATTTAACTTTAAACCCTGGATTAGGGGAAATAGCCATCAACGTTCTCATCCATTTATTCGATGAAGCTGTAATTCTCATACTACAAGAATCACTTTTGAGGCCAAATTTTACCTCTTGTGGCATTCCTACAATCTTGTCCAATGTTGGTATTTGCTTCATGCGAATAGCTATAACATTGGCTAAAAATACAAAAAAAATGTCTAAATGTTCAGAGAGCGCTTGTGAAAGTTTTCAAGTTTTGCTTCACACCCTCCTGCTGCATTTGATGGAATAGCTCTAGGGATTCTTCAAAGAACCCATTCTTCTCAGACCCTGCAATAATAATTGTCCATGACACTACATATCGTTGAGGCATTATATCAAACATATGGCATGTACTCTCTATGCTTCCACATTTTGCATACATATCTACTAGGGCATTTCCCACAAAGGCATCTGATTGTAATCCTCTTCTCACTGCCTCTTCATGGATTTCCATTCCATGTTTCAGGTCTACCATTAAAGCAGATATTCTATGAACATAGGTAGCCCATAAGTGCGTGCACGCTTAATGAGGAATTACAAGGATGTACCTCAATGGTGAATGGGTTTCTTAGTCGGCAAACACACAAGGCATGCAGGCAAGGGTGGTTTAGGGATCTGGATCACAACCCAAAATACAGTCTTTTGAGTTACAAATCAGTCGTGAATTATTTGGCCAAACCGACACCTACATATCACCTTATCTTAACAGTGATGGCTGTCAAACTTAACACAATGAGATGAACGGCTGAAAAGGCCTTTCCCATAGGGGGGACACATTTGGCGTAATTGATATCTACACAATGTTAAAGATTTTAACACTAAAAAACACTAATAGTGTATGTTTTAATAGTTAGACAATGCTAGGTAACTTGCTTTTTAAGTTGTTTCGTAACAAAGATTTCAATTAGAAAGGTGGTTTCTCCATTTTGTCTTGCTAGCATATATAACTAGCAATTGCACCCAATACACATAATAGAGAAGCTAAAAGTGGGTAGCATTGTAAGAAAACAAAAGATATGAATGAAAATAAAGTTACAAAAAGGTAAAATGGAAGTTTAAAATTTTCATAAATAATATAAGTAGAGCAATATTTGGGTATAGAAAATGGATATGATATTAGTGTATTTGTGTTCATTGAGCATTGATTTCTTGTTGACATGTATTTCTTATGTGATTTGTCTTTTAATGTGTTTCTTTAATCTGAAAGACTCTTAGTTTTACACAGCAAAAACACACAATGTCTTCTTCTATATTTCTTGCACATAATAATCGGCTAATATATAGCCAGAGTGACAAAACAAACTTCCTACTAAATAGGAAGCATAATACCAAGTTCCCCGTTAATAGTTTTACGAGTTCAACACAACTATAAGAATATATTGTTGTTATAACAATATATATTACATATAAATGTAATATTTACCAAACATACATATTAATACCCATGTGAACATTAATATTCCTAACATTCCCCCCTTAATGTTTAAATGGTAGTAAAAGAAATTTCACACTTCCTCTATATTCTACCGCCCGTGCTTACTCATGATCTTGGTACAACACTCAAACTGAAGGTAGAAGAAGGAACACATCAACTTCTTGTCAACCATGTGCTATTGAGAACACATCTAACTAATGAGGATGGGAACACACTTAGCAATCATCTGTTTATCAACCAGTCACTTTAGGGAACACATCGGACTTAACAGTGTGGGAACTCGAGCAAAAACACATATGAACAACCTTCAATGGTTTTCCAAAGGCTAACCACAAACCTAGGTATGAACAAGAACACCTCTGACTATTCAACCTCTTCAAGACTCATGATGTTGCATTTTGTTGTGCTATTTATTCTTCACTATGTTTTTACATAGGGGAATTATGTAGGAATACCCTCATAAACATGTGAACAAGAATGGACATTTGTTCTTATTTTTCACACCTCGTTGAAAACTGCACACTATACTATAAAACATGTAATATAAAACTGAAGCACACAAATTAAAGCAAACTCAAACCACAAAATCACATCACAGCTTCGTGTAACCCCGTTGTTAGTGGCTGACGAGAGGTCATTGTCTAACCTCCAGCGTCCGTTGCCTCCATCCTCTAATGTCATGCTCCTAGCTCAGCCTGATTTGAATATAAAGCTCAACAATTTATTTCCACATTGGGTTTATTATTCCCCTACCCCCCCCCCCCCCCCCCCCATAATGTGAAATCATTTTATTTTTCGGACGTCGGGTAACACCGAAAATGTATCCATGAGGCAAAAAAAACGTATATTTTACGGACTTTTTACAATGACAGGACTTTTGACGACAATTCACAAATTTGACTACTCGAAAAAAATTAAAGGACTCTACAATAAAATGGACTTCACATGGACAAGCAACATTCGATGGTGAGACTTTTAATGATAAATACTATGACAATACCAAGACTTATTAAATTGACAATTTCTGCTAAATTTCACAATGACCCTAATACACTAAACCATTTAATGAATAGACAATATGTTCAACATGTATTAAACGGAGTCAATATCACTTAAAGTAAATAATGAGACTCTTTATAATATTTACATAGTATTATATGGGACACAATAATCGACAATGACCACATAAACAACTCTTTTGATCACAAGACTTACTTTCACATACATTTTTTTACTTTGCACATTTTAAGACAAATCAACTTTTTATGACTTCAAACTAAACTCCAAACAAAAAAACAAACTCAACATAAAACAGGAATTACAATCTAATAAACGAGGCATACATGGACGAATGCATGTAGTTGCACACCTTGAATTTGGATCTCAGTTTCACACCTGGAACTAGTCGCTGCCACGTTACTTTTACAGATAGACGCATGGACAGTTGTTCTGATTCTGTGAGATACAAGTCAATTATTGAATAGTCAACTACAACTGTTGAGAGAATGAATTGAGACGTTGTAAAATAGATCTGATATAACTCCTAGTTACAGGTTGAAATTCTTGTAGCAATTTCAATAGATTCGCAACTGCTCATGAAATTTATCTAAATCATGAGACACAAATATAATCTACTGCATAAATAAAAAAAATCACACACAGAAACTGCATAAATACAGAGACAAGATATATCAAAACCCGGGGAAAGCTTACTGCCCAAAACCCCATAAGCTCTATTTTTCATTAATCAAATGGAAGAGATCAATTACAATTCAGGTTTTTCAATTGAGCACAACCTACCTATATAAGGTCTATCTCAGTCAGATCACTAAAACAAAAATCCTGTACACTTAATTAGTTTGCACATGCTGTCATCTACCTTGGAAATTCCACCACAACTTAAGAATTCAAATTATTCACATGCATGAGCAAAATATGGGTTGATTGATCAGTTAACTAAATTATCATTGGGTTAGATTGAAGTCCAACCACCTAACTAATCATTAACTAGTTCAGTTTCACTTGAAACTAGTTTTAACTGATTTACAACTCAAATAAACTCAACCTAGGTTCCTAAAATATAGGAATCTCTGTAACTAACTGATCTCATTATCTCAACTCAAATTTACTGAGTTAACTGATTGCTAATGACTCAGTTAACACATCCAAGTGGCCTGTTGATGTGGAATTTCAAATTTCCTCCTCAATTTAATTTAGACAGAAAATTAAATTGAGTTTCTTGTTGCTATTTTCAACACTCCCTCTCAGCAAGAAAGGGATTATCATGGACCCCAATCCTGTCCCTATGGAATTCAAATTTTCCTCTTCACAAATCCTTCGTCAAAATATTTGCATCTTGTTCCTCCGTCGGGATGTACTGTAGCAACATAATCTGCCTCTACACACAATCTCGAAGATGGTGATACCAGATATCAATATGCTTGGAACGATCATGAAAAACTAGATTCTCAGAGAGTTTGATACAACTCTGATTATCACAGTGAATCACCGTAGGATCCATTAACCGACCAAATAAACCAACAAGAATCTTTCTCATCCAGATAGCCTCACATGCTGCTTGACTTGTAGCCATGTATTTTGCTTCTGGTGAGCTGAGCACCACAGATCTCCACTTCCTGTTGTACGAAGAAACCGCTGCTGACCCAACACTGAAAATTCCTCCTGATGTGCTCTTTTTGTCTGATGGACTCCCCACCCAATCTGCATCTGTGAAGCCTTGCAGCTTCACTCCCTCTGTCCGTCTGTACCAAAGATTAAATTGAGTAGTGCCTCTAAGGTATCGCAACACATGCTTTGCTGCCTTCCAATACAGTTTGGTTGGCTTAACCATGGCTTGACTAAGCTGGTTAATGGCATAACACATGTCTAGTCGTGTGTTCACCAAATAGATAAGTGAACCTACAAGTTTCCTATAAGTGGTAGCATCTACTACTTCACCTGAAGTAGCATCCTCCTTCCTCCAACTTCCTGCAAGAGGTATCTCCATGGGTTTACTCTTCTCCATGTGAAACCTTTTCAATATCTCATTGGCATACTTTCCTTAAGAAACAAAAAGTTCTCCATCTCCTTGCCATACTTCCAAACCTAGGAAATAATGCATGAGTCCCATGTCCTTCATTTCAAATTATCTTACAAGATCCTCTTTGCAAGAATTGATAAACTGCTCATCACCGGTCAAAATTAAATCATCAACATATAGCACGATAGTCAATAATTTACCTTCAACAACAATATGATAAAGGTTTGCATCTGCTTCACTTTTGGTGAAGTCTAACCTGGTGAAATAGTTGTTGATCCTGGTGTACCAAGCACGAGATACTTGCTGGAGCCCATATAACGCTTGCTTGAGTTTGCACACATGCAACTCTCTGTCAAAGGTCTCAAATCCCTCCGGCTATTCAATATACACCTCTTCCTCAATCAATCCATTGAGGAATGTTGTTTTTACATCCATTTGGTGGATCTTCCACCCCATCTGAGCGGACAAAGAAAGAATAGATCTAATGGAAGAGTACCTTTCTACTGGAGCAAAAGTCTCCTTGTAATCAATACCTTCTACCTAAGAAAACCCCTTGGCCACAAATCTGGCCTTATGCTTCTCGATGCTTCCTTTTGCTGCATGCTTCACTTTGTAAAGCCATCTTGAACCTACCACTGATTTTTCTATTAGTCTTGGGACCACCTCCCAAACACTATTTCTGACAATGGAATCAAATTCCTCTACCATAGCATCAACCCATATTGGTTGCTCTACAGCTTCCTCGAATGAGGATGGCTCAGTCTCTACACTCACGCTCATCAAAGCCATGTAGTTAGTGTACCAACTCGGTAACCTCGTCTGCCTATGTTGTGATGTGGGTTGTCCCACACTCTCTCTAGCATCATGCAACAATCTATCAACTTCCTTGGTTCGCTTGTTGCCATCTCTAGTGGATGACTCTGCATGAATGGTTTCTGCCACTCCATGATCCTCTGCATGTGACTGCTCCACATCTTAAGGTTCATCCTTTGGAACTAAGAGTTCCTCATCTACATGCAAATCAATCTCCCTCTCAAGGGACAATCACATGGCTTTCTCCTCATCAAATTTAAGATCCCTTCTAACAACTGTCATCCTATTAGCTAGAAAATACACCCGATAGTTGTGGGGAGTATCAGTATACCCCACAAATATCCCAATCTCTACAGTTGGTTATAGCTTCTTCCTGGCATCTTTGGTCATATGGCAATAGACAGATGAGCCAAAAAATTTAAATTATGAAACATTAGGTTTCTTACCAATAAAAGCCTCCTCTAGTGTACTCATGCCAAGTATCTAATGAGGACTACAGTTTTGCACAAATACGGCTGTGTTGCATGCCTCTACCCACAAATGCAATGGTAGGCCTTGATCATGTAACATAGCTCATGCTACTCCCACAATTGTTCTATTCTTTCTTTCTGTAACCCCATTCTGTTGTGGGTTATGAGATGCAATTAACTCTCTCTGAATTCCTTCTTTGGCATAGAAGTTCTTGAATTCATTAGAGATGTATTCACCACCATTGTCACTCCTTAGAGCCTTCACCTTCTTCCCTGTATCTTTCTCTACTAGTGCTTTGAACTCACAAAACTTTGAGAACATCTGATCTTTCTTCTGCATGAAGCAGATCCAACACTTTCTAGAAAAATCATCAACAAAAATCACATAATACCTGTGTTTTGCTATGGAAGCTGTTGAGAATGGTCCACACATGTCTGAGTGGACTCTCTCAAGGATTTCCATTGCTCGGTTCTCCTTCTCATGAAAAGTGGCTTTTGTATACTTCCCCATGGTACATCCCTTGCATGTGTCTATCTGCGAAAAAGTACCCTTTGGAAGACTTGTAGAAATCTGTTGCATGATCTTCAAAGCACCGTGGTGTAGATGGCCCAATCTCCTATGCCATAACTCACCTTCATCCTGGCTCGCCACACTGTCTGCTTTACCCATCAATGTTGCACTACCATCTATATCAAGTTTGTAGAGGTTCTTCACACGAACCCCAATCTACTTTACTTGCCCAGTGGTTATGTGTCTCAGGAATACTTTTCCCTGGCTGAATACCACATCATAACCACAGTCTTTGAGTATTGCTACCGAGATCAGGTTCTTCTTCAATCCTAGCACATACATGACATCTTTGAGTTGAAGATCTGATCCCAACTCTCTCTGGAAGGTTACAGTGCCTATACTGGTTACACCGTACCACCCGTCATCGCCTAGCTTGATATTTATCTATAGATCCTTCTCCTCCATTTCACTGAAGAAATATTTACCTCCAATCATGTGAAAAGATGCACCTCAATCCAAATACCACACGGTACTCATTACTGTGTTGGCCATGCATGCAACGAGTGTGAAATCAAGCTCGAACTATGAAGCTAGAGCTTCACCTACACCTACAGTTTTCTTGCTGGATTTCTTCTACGGACATCTGGTTGCGTAGTGCCCAAACTTGTGACAGTGGAAGCACTTCGCCTTCAACAAATCTCCCTTTTTGCTGCTATGATTAGAATCGGGCTTGGGTTGGAATTTCTTCCCTTTCCCTTTCTTCCCTTTTCCCATCAATGCAAAGTTTTCCTCTTCGTCAACTTTGGATGAGGATCCATCTCTTGTGCTTCGCCTAAATTCTTCCTGCTGAAGATCAGACCACAAGCGTGACCAATCAGGTAGCTTTTCTCGACCATTTACGGAATCTTGGTAACTATGTCAACTCTTGGGAAGACCTAGCAATGCTAGACTCACCAAATCATCTTCTGGAGCAGTAACTCCAACACCACCAAGCTCATCACAGCACTTGTTATGTTTGTGGAGCCTATTTTCATGTTAGAGTGTGGTACACCTTCTATGTGTTACACTCGGATATTTTTACGGCGGTCCCGCTCGCCGGTGAGCGGGTCAAGGGGGTTCGAGGGCGAAGCCCCCAAAGTAAATTTTCATGGGTTTTATTAACCCATGGGTAATGGGTAACCGTTATGGGCTATTTTTGGGCCCATGTTTTTTTTCGGTACCCGTTGTTTTGTAAAACCACCTCTTCGGTTACCCATAGGTTTATGGGATAGTTTTATTTTTCCCCATTGTTTTGATACCCACGGTTTTGTAAAATTGCTTAAGCAGTTGTCTATTTATATGGTCTTATGCATATGATAGATGTACAAGCAAATGTATTGTAGATGTGTTTTGAATTCGGGTGTGAATTCTGTAGAGTTTGTTGAGCATAGCTCCAAACGGATCTGGGTATTGTATTGAGAGAGTGGAGGCTTGTAATAAAATCTAAGCAAGTGATTCTTGGTGGACGTAGCCCAAATTGGGTGAACCGCGTTAAATCTTGTCTCTATGTGTTGTGTTATTTATTCTGCACTTTTATTTGAGATCTGTAATATTTTCTGCATATTAGTTTCTACTGTTGCGATTCTGTAAGGGATTATTCCACATATTTTATCTCTTATTTCCTAACAACACTGTGTGAGCTTGCTCAAATACTGCGGAATAGTATCATTTTTCTCCATCTTGATCTTTTGAAGTTTATCCTTGAGTGTCAGCTTTCTCTGGTCACTCTGATTCTGGAACAACTCTGTCAATGTTTTCCACATTATGAATGGAGAAGTCTTCCCATGGAGGTTTGAGACAATATGATCTCAAACCCCTTCGAGGATAATTCTTCTTCCTTTCGCCACATCCTTCTTCCACTTAGCAAGTTGGACATCTGTTGTAGCTGGCTGTGGAATATCAGACTCGATATATTCCAACAACCCATTATCTACAAATGATGCCTCCATGCTATCCTTCCAAGCTACGAAGTAGGAGCTGTCATCCAAGGCAAATTCTAGCCTCAACCTGTTGAAAGCCATCTTTCAAGCTCTGTAGAGATGCTGCTGCACTAACCTGTAGACCTGAGGAGAAACTTCGAATTCCCTGCTCTTCTGTGATTAAAGCTCTGATAACATGTAGAAATTTCAATAGATTCGCAACTGCTCATGAAATTTATCTAAATCATGAGACACAAATCTAATCTACTACATAAATAAAAAAACATCACACAAAAACTGCATAAATACAGAGACAAGATATATCAAAACCCAAGGAAATATTACTGCCCAAAACCCCATAAAATCTGTTTTGCATTAATCAAATGGAAGATATCAATTACAATTCAGGTTTTTCAACTAAGCACAACCTACCTATATAAGGTCTATCTCAATCAGATCACTAAACAAACTCCTGTACACTTAATTAGTTTGCACCGCTATCATCTGCCTTGGAAATTCCACCACACTTAAGAATTCAAATTATTCACATGCATGAGCAAAATATGGGTTGATTGATCAGTTAACTAAATGATCATTGGGTTAGACTGAAGTCCAACCACCTATCTTATCATTAATCAGTTCAGTTTCACTTGAAACAAGTTTTAACTGATTACAACCAACTAAACTCAACCTAGGTTCCTAACATATAGGAATCTTTATACACTAACTGATATCATTGTCTCAACTCAAATTTACTGAGTTAACTGATTGCTAATGACTCAGCTAACACATCCAAGTGGCCTTTAGATGTGGAATTATGAATTTCCTCAATTTAATTTAGACAGAAAATTACATTGAGTTTCTTGCTGCTTATTTTCAACAATTTGACGCTAGTAGGAGGATGAAATACAACTCTTGGATGCAGGCATGCGCACTCAAGTGTCAACAATGTCAGCAAGTCTGGTCGAAGAGCAATGCAAGTCACCAAAGTCTTATTGATCAAAGCCATCGATGGAGCTTGAAATTGATACAGCTACCAAGGAGTGCCTTCCACAATCTTTTACTGAGCTAGGAGTAGGTTGAAATTTGCAAGATCTATGTGCAACTAATGATGACAATCAGGAAAATACGGACAAAAAAGAGTCCAAGATAGATTTTAATGCAAATATCGATGTTCTTGCATTAAAAGGTCACTCAATCCAGATCTAATGCATAGATCATAATATATGCTCAGGCTGGACTGCACATTTTCCCTCTACAATTTTGGCTTCCCTTTTCTATAAAAATAAGTGTTCCAACTTGCGATCATCATATCTTACACAAATTCCAAGACCAAGTTCCATGTTCCTGATAATTATCAATGCACATGATAATCTAACTGTGTTGATCTACATAGGTTGACTGTCAACAATGGTGCTTCGCTGAGTTGTATGCGTAGGAAGAGAAAATATCAAATATTTTGTACACATTCTCCAAACCTACAAAAAAAAATTATTGATTTCTATACAAAAACATTATGCACATATTTAGTTTCTCATTATCAGGGCAACAGTAAACAACTTAATTGCCTCTGGCTATGCTCAAAATTCCTATCATAAGCAAAGAATTAAGGTCACTCTGATATCAAATCTGAAAGACACTTAGTTTTACACAGTAGAAACACACAATGTCTTTTTCTATATTTCTTGCATAGTGTAATCGACTAATATATAGTCAGAGTGACAAAACAAACTTCCTAATAAATAGGACGCATAATACCAAATTCTTTGTTAATAGCTTTACGAGTACAACACAACTATAAGAAATATATTGTTACATATAACTGTAATATTTGCCAAAACATAAACATGTGAACATTACTATTCCTAACATTTAAGTGATCCTTGCAACAAAACAATATGGTCAATATGATTTTTAAAGTAGGCTGCCAAAAACAATTCAAAATAAACCTATCCTGACCTGTCACCGTTATGGTCACCTCTTCAAAAATGTTGCTTTGTCTAGCGCAAAAAAAACAACAACCAATCCCTCACCTTCCCAACTAAGTTGCAGGCTTAACAAATGAAAATATTCAACACATGAAAAAAATAAGAACATTTATTATATTGTGCAAAAATGAAACAAAAAAGGGAATATGTTTTTCCATGTTAATCTATGCAATTTCCTTAGCCAATATTTATTGAACTATATACTCCAAACAAGAAAATCTTTAACATCAATATGTACATATTTCTTGCTCATGTATTAAAAAATATAAAACACAATCATTTAGAAAACATATGTGTTCACAAAGATACAATGTCACACAACTTATTATTGGAGTGACCACAAATACACAAAAAATGTGTTTAAAATTAATCAGAATTATGTAGTATCATATATATTGAATCGCATCATACAAAATATGGCAATTTAAAGAATATGCATTCCAACAGAAAAAAAGCAACCTTTGGCATGTTATTTGGTGTTTTGTATGGTATGAACTAAATTCTAATTATACACACTGCAATGGGCACAACAATTAATTTCAATGTTGAGGAACCAAATACCAAATTGAAATGCATTTATTATAATCAAAATAAAATTACATACCATTACAATGAGTAGGTTCATGAATTTTGCTATATTCTTACCAATAACATCACAACAAGAATGCCACAATAATTCAACCTGTAAAGAGCATAAATTAAAACTACCACTAAATAAAAATTCATCTCGATACTGCAATAAACAATCCACATATGTACGCATTGAATGTAGACGCATGACACTAAAAAATGTCACATATTGATCTAGAGCAATACCCGTAATTCTTATGGTTTGCACAATCTCTAAAATAGATTACCATACATAAGAGCTCATTGAGAGCTATTAGACACCTTTTGAACAGAGTGACATAGGTACCGTATGAAGAAGATATAGCCCGTATGAATTTCCTCTCCAACTGAAAAAAATAATGGGACAGGCTACACAGAGCTGATGTGGCACTATGTGAGCACCACAACTAGACGAATGTGGTGGTGAAATTTGGTAGAGTTTTCTCGAGAAAAATTTTGGTTTTTAGCCTCTAGTCCTTCGAAATTCAAGGTGGGTCCCACATGGTATGTTTTTTCAGGGCCCAGTAGCCGGTGGAGTTCACCTCTTTTTTTGGATGGAGAATTTGTCGCCTTTCTTCACTATATATGGTATTTGAATTTGCATATAAAGCCTTCATACTACCTTTGCACCATCAATATGGGGATAATTCCACATAGTTGTCAAAGATTCCCAAGTAGGTCAACCAGTTGGAGACCAAGATCTCCACATTGCCACCCTCGCAAACCGAGTCACATTGTTATACAGCTTAATGCTAAGTTGATGAGCCAACCACGGGGGGTTCATTAGCAAGGCAATATCCTAGCACGTGGGTTCATATTGAGGTAATTAAAAATTAATAAAATTAAAGTCAATATACCAGTAGACATGAGGGGGGTGAAAGGGTTTTAATTTATTAATGTTTTGAATCAGGTATTGGGGGTAGGTTAGAGAGGCGAGCCAAAGGAAAGGGAGGTTTGATTTTAATATAAAACTAAAAACATTTGAACCCTAGTTTTTAAAATTAAATACCTTAAAATTGAAAAAGTAGTGTGGTCATAAATTAAATTATACTCTCTTTATTAATAAATAAATCTAGAGCCAACTCACATACAACTTTCATATATAAGGTGATCTGTACCTCACAATTATCGTCGAGTCAAGTACCAAGTTCAACTAGAGCTAACCACGTGCTATACCATAATTTTACTAAGTGAACCCCCCATGGAGCCAACTCAATAATTACTACACTCAAGCCACACAAATCAATGCAACAAATCACCTCGTAGGTCAAAGGCAATTCCATAGTAACCAATGCAAACTACAGACTGAGCCTATAGGGAATTCAAATAAAATGACACATGTGTGGCCGCAACCACATCCTCCCTTATCCGAACATGATTTTAAAAAGACAAGTGTTGGTTGCAATGCAAACAATGTGGGATCTTTCCCACCAAATATAAAACAAGCCCAAAGCTAAAAGAGAGACATGGGAGTGGGATTCAACCACCTCACCCCATGCAACACATTTTTGGGTCTTTGATACCATGGCATGCCCACACTTCAAGGGGCTGAATACAATGTAAAGCTTTTATCTTTTAAATTTTGTGATGAAAACCCAAAATTACAGCATAAGAAGGCAATTCAAACCCCTATTCCTTGGGAAACATATGAGTGGTGTTGGGCCCATGTTTATCATATTCTTTATTCTTTAAGTCCATGATGACTTCGTATTATTTATTTGTGATTTATTCTTTGGAGGCGTGGGGGAATTATATAAGGGTGTGTGTAAGGTAAAAGAAGGGAGCAGACAAGAGGTTGTCGTACAAAGGAAAAAGGAAGGAATCATATGCATAAGAATAACAGAGGATATATGTCGGAGAAATCATAAAGAGCATCGTGCAGTAAAGGATAAGAGCAAAGGAAAGGATGTGCATAGCAACAAAGGATAAGGATAAACACGAGTCTGAAAGTGGAATTAAACTTCAGTGCTCGACATCTGCATGACGCAGATAGAGGGATCGGATAAGGCTAAATATATCAATGCCTTATGTAGAGAATCAACATGCGGCACATGTTTAAATCAGTAAAAGGTTAATTTGGCTAACCGACTGAATGTAGTAGTTAAACTGAAGTTATAAAATCAAAGGTTATTATTAGCCCTTGTAAGACTAGTGTAGGATAAGTTCCCACTGGTATAAATACCCATAAAGGGGCCTCGTATAGATGTATGTATTTGGTTTATGCATGGTCTTGTTTTATTGTGATGTATTAAAACCACGAGTCTAATTGTTGAATTAACAAATCAATTCACTTCACTCTTGTTAAGTTATGATAGGACTTGGAAACCTCTCACGCTTTAGGTGAGCTCATCTTATACTGACTAAGCGTGATATGCCAGCGCAACAAGGGGGGAAACTCGTGCACAATTGACACAATAATGGTGTGTGAATAAGGCAGGAAGACAACTAGACCTCAAAAAAATTGTTATGTTGTAAGGACCTTCATTAAAATGCAAGGATGAAGTTGACAGAAGATGTAACATTTAACGCAAAAGAATATCAAAGCTCTTGGCTACACAATGTTGAGGATGCTTTCATACAACATCATCCCATTCGTAAGGATTTCTCTCCAAGAAAGTGGGTCGAGGATAATATTTACAATTAATTATATGAGACATTCTTCTCTAAGCTTCCAATACACCTACATGCATGGTTAGTTGATTATTATTTGGAAAAAGTAGGAATTTGGGTAAAATAATGAAAAGAGCTGGTAACCGACACTAGTCAGATAAACCGAAGACAGTCAGATCAGAACCGAGGACGGTCGTTGGACTGACACCAATTACTGTGAAATATGAAGAAGTGAAGAAAAAACGGATTTCATGATTAATTTTGATGAAAAACAACCCAAAAGAGTCAAGGATGATAATGTGAGGCCCTAACACACTCAGAAACAGTCGAAATACTCCAACTATGATAGGGAGTGCGAAAGGAAGAAGAAAATGAAGAAATGTAATCCTCGCAACTCAAAACACAATTAAGGAAGAAAGCTAAGAAAATTGGTTTCCATATTTATTTGTTTTGTAATTTTGAAGAGAATTGGTCCTTTTTTGTCATTTACAAATGTAAAATATTATATATTACTATATAAAAGTAAATGGTATTATAAATATTGTATTTTTTAATATATATAACATGTATTTATTTTATTGTTCCTATTCGAATAATATTATGATATTTTGTCAAGTTTTATTAAACAAAAATTCATTTTATATTAAGAATAATCATGATAACATACAATAATTATTATAATAAAACAAATCAAATGTTAAATATTATATTTGCATTAAAAATATATAGTATTATATAATATAATTACCTATAAGTTATTTTTTATTTTTGTGATTAGAATTTGTCATTTATGTTCCACAGTAGAGTTTTGCAAAACTAAAGGTTGTGTCAATTATATGTGGCACAAAATAGATGTTATAGCGGCACTATAGTGGCGTTGAAGTGCACAAAACTGACGTAAAGTAGACAAAATAAAAAAAGTATAGTCGAATAAAAGTTGCATCACATTTGCAACACCTCTCCCAACACAAATTATTCATAGAAACACACCCAAAATACTCAAAGGTTAATTTTTGATGCAAAATTGACTCAAAATTTGGCAATATTCAGACTTTGTGTAGTAGTATTGAGGTAGACTGAGAAAATGAACCTAGATTGAAATAATATTTATGTCCTCTTTATCTGCGTCAAAATCAGGATTTTATTTCCTCAAGAACAAGTCCTATTTTTCTAAAAATCATGGACTATCCAAAAGGACATGGATACAGTCTTCATGGTGAGAGAAAGAGATTAAGAAGAAACCTTTTATTAGAGAAAATATCTCAATTTGACCCTTCAAATCCCATTTTTGCAATGCCCTACGTCTAAAAACTTCTATATCAATTATTGACATAAGAAACTTACCCACTAGAGAGTCTATGAGCTTCTTATTGGCTCAATTGACGGATGTTTTAGGGAATTTCAAGCATATTCCTTCACTTTTCAAGACGGGTGATTTTTTTCATCTTTGTCAGTTCTACCACCTTCCTCTAGTGAACCAAGTCTACGCATGACTTGACAAGATACTTCTGCAGGCCCACAGTTGAGGCCAATTTAAGGTCCTTATCATATACATTGTCACAGATAGAGAGGAACTTTGCTCACTAATCATATGCCTCTTACTCCTCTCTACATTTTCCCACACATCTGAAATCCTCCTCCCACTCGTACTCCCATGATTCTCGCTCAAGTTTCATTCAAAAATAAATATTGATGACTTAAGTTAACTTAAAATACATAGAGAATAATTTAAGTAACATCAACAAACATGTTTGTAAAAAATGATAAGTAAATCTTAAAATCGCTTCAACTTTAATGTTATGTGAATGTGAAAGGACAAATTGAGATTCAATCCCACCAATCTGATTAGTAATAAAATATATTGGGAAGAAATAGAAGCCTGAAGTAAGATAAAGTGTTAATCATCCTCCTAAATATTACTTAGACTTATGTGGATACAAATAATAAAATGACTAACCAATTCTTAAAAACACTCTACTCTAGTCTAGCACATAAATAATGCAATGACCAAATAAGAAAGGTGCACATAATTGAATAATTTATTAAAGAAAATTGATAGACATACAAACATGGTTTGATAGATTTTATTGCAATAAATGTAATTGATAAACGGTATAAAGTAATATATATGAAAATAATAGACACTAAATATGGGTATGAGACTAGATAATTGTTATGATATTACTGTTTTTAAGTGTTTAATAATTATTTTATTGGTATGAGTAGTTAATCAATATAATATTAGTTAAATTGTGTTTTTATTATTGATATATGATATGTTAATTGTTAAGATATTAATTTTTATTTTTATTATTAGTATAATATTAGTTAATTGTTATGTTATTAGTGTATTTATGTGTTTATTAATTAATTTATTGATATGTGACTAGTTAGTACTTATTAGTTAATAATAATTATTGTAAAATTATATTTTAATAATTACTATATTATTTTTATTAATTATTTGATTGATATGAGACTAATTATTAATTAATATTGTATTAATTTATTTGTGGTAGATATGATACATATGAATGGTATGTACTTTAAAATGATAAAACTCCAATTTTTTTCTAATGGAATAAAATAAATTTATATTAAATTTATATTTTAATTAGAAAAATAATAAAATGACAAGTGAAGAGACCAATAATATGTAAAATAAATATAAAATATATATTATTCAAAAATATTTACTGAAATATTAAAATATTAAAATTTGATTAAATTAAAAAAGATAAGATTAATAAAAAGTTAAAAGGCAAACACATTTCCGCCATGTTTGCCAAACATTGGCAAAACCAGGTGCTCGGTTATAAAGGTAAATATTTCCAAATTACAGAGAATTTGATATCTTTTGTTACTAGTTTGAGCTTGGATGGCATTAAGTTTTATAGGAACAATTTTGATAAGGATACGGAAGAAAAGAAATTTCTTCAAGGATTTGAAACCATGTAGATTGGCAAAGCGAGCATTGTTTGTTCATCCATTCTAGCCCCCTACGTTGATGTGGCTCGAATAGCGGTTAGGTATGTTAGCCTAGAAGGTAGATTTTCCACTTTTCCCCTTCACCATTTTGTCCACTTGAATCATTTTAGAAGGTCTCCTAGAGTTAGCCTCTCTTATTACATTTTGTAATCTCTTGAGAGATCTATTTTGTTGGTTCACTCACATCATAGAGGTCTTCCTCACCACCAAGGTGTTATTCTACTCCTCCACTACTACTATAAAAAAATTGTTGCCAATATCCCCTCCAGCTCCAATCTTCCCCCTCCCATGCAACCCAAAAAGACCAAAAAATTCAGGCCGCCTTCACCACCTTTGGCCAAAAGGATTCTTAGAAGTGCTCGTTAAGGTAAAGATGTGGAAGTTGTTGAGAGTCTGTTGACCATAAGTCAGACTAACCTGTATCCCTCGGCCGTCGGAGACATGCAAACCAATATTCAAGAACAAGTTGAGAATTTCAAGAGTATGGGGGATGATGTGACTGTTCTTTTTAATGAGGGTGCAAAATTTAATCAGGTCCCTATAATGGATATTGAGAAAAAGCTTGAAGATCTAAGTCAGAAGAAAAAGGCCATGGAGGATACTCTGGAGAAGATTGTCACCAAACAAGTCAATCATCTCATCATGCAAAAGGCCATTCTCAATTTTTTGCATATTCAGGTTAAGAAAATATGTGATGTCAATGGTATCCCAGAGGATCTCTGGAAAGGTGGAAAAGCAATAAAGAAGACTTTCTCCTCTAGCAGCAAGGACCCAACAAAGTGGACTTCTCTGAATCTCTTCAAAGCACTGGAGAACGTGAAAAAAGTGTTTCAAAAAAATCTTCAGTAAAGGTGCTTGGTTCCTTTTGGTCTTTATGTATTTTTGGTGTTTCTTATCGGTAGTGTAGTTGTGGTAGGGCTGCAGTTTTACTATTCTTGTGCTCCATATTGGCAATTTTTACTTTGCCTTTGTTATAATTTGTTATATCTATCTTCTAGGCCTTTTGCTGGGGTGTGGCCCCCACCTTTCAAAAAATCATGTTGCAACTCATGTTTATCTGGCCTTTGGGATTTTTTGTAACTCGAGGTATAGTCCCTCCTAAAACCATTTACCACTAATAAGATAAAAAAGTTAAAAGGCTATATATCTATTTTCAGGTAGAAAATACAATTATCTTTTAACCACACCACATTCTTCTTAAAATAATTATTTCAAATTCCCATCATGTTAATACAAATTATTTTGCTCTAACTTCGTTTATTTTTTTTTTCTAATTACTATTTTACTTGGATAAAATCAAAAAGTGTTAGCATACATACAATAATTCGGTTTAAGAACAACCTAATAATAATAAACGATAGATGGTCAATGAACTGGGGGTGAGTTGCTTAGGTCATTTGGATGTTTCCAAACCAACCAAGGTTTAATTCCCATTGAGGCATTTGAGGTCGGTTGTATTCAATGATAGATCTTACAGAACGTGTAGGTGAGTCCTATGATGGAGGAGGTAATTTCCCCTTGTGGTAATGCTCGAAGGTTGGCACGGTTTTTAGTCTATGGGATACAATGATTCGTTGAGGTTGTGTGGTCTTGGGGATTTGGGGCCCCTGGTTGTGTCCAAAATCAGTTGTCGCTCTGGCGATTAAAAAAGTGACACATAGGGAAAGGGGCCATTCAACCTTGTTTACCAATCAAAATAATAATAATAAATAGCTAATATATATTTTATTATCGGAAAAAAATTACAATGCCTTGTATAGACCACATGAAATTAACATCTGTGAATTTTTTTAGAGAATAAAAAATATCAAAAGTATTTGTAATAGTGATATAAGACTTATGAACAATAAGAACCAATCTATCGAACTTCATATATGGTAAATCTATCATACATTTTGATAAATTGCAAATGATTTAATCCTTTTAAAAAGTTCAAAGTGGCTCGAGCATCGATGTCAAGGTGATGTAGGAAGAAATTTTTTCCAACCAAGATGAAAACTAAACTAATTATTCATATATATAACTAAGTTCAAACATTAACCATTGTCATAGGAGTTATAGGCTATAGGTATACTTAGATAATGAATATGTTACATTAACTATAGAGAAGTCATTAAAGGGCACTTTTGTTTAGAATGTTTTTGTAAGGTTGATCAGTCAACTTGTTTACCACATTTTGGAGGAATTATCATTGATTGGTAGATTGGTCAATCTTGCAAACATATGTGATGTTTAGACTGAGTGTTGGTATTCTTATATAAATAGAAAATAGCATCCCTAAAACACAAGGAACTCCAAATTTGTCTATGGAATTACATAACCTACACACCCATCAAAGAAAGAATATAAACCAAATTAATCCATTACAATCATAAATAAATTTTAAGAGATAAAAATAAATTTAAAAAAAGTTTAGTTCATTTGATGATGTTGATAATAGTGTGTCTTGTTACATCATTTATAAAAATATAAAATTTAAAAGAATTAAAAGCATTTTTAACCAAATCGATGGGGTGGGAGTGGTGTGGTCAAGTCACATGGTTGTGTGTTTTCCCACCCATGTTCAAATCCCCCCCAGGCATGATCCTCCTCGGAGGTGGTTCACCACTAGATGCAGCATCTATGTTCATGTTGACACTGGTGGTTACTCCTCCCGTTGTTGATGTTGGTGGTTGATGCTATCATTGGTGGTTGCTCCTCTCGTTGCTGACGCTAGTGGTTGCTCCCTCTCGCTATTGACGCTGGAGGTTGCTCCTCTCCTTGTTGTCATTGATGGTTGCTCCTCTCGCTATTGATGTTGGTTTTTTTCTCCTCTCATTGCTGACGTTGGTTGTTTCTCCTCTCGCTATTGACGTTAGTTCTTGCTCCTCTCGCTGTCGTCAATTGGTAGTTGTTCTACTCGTTGTGGTCATGTTTTTTTTGTTGGTCGTTGCATCTTCACTATGGCTTTATGGTTGCTTCAATTGGGTTCTTAATGGTGGTCCCCTTGATTGTAACCTAGGTTGTGGATCCTCTCAAAAAAAATCCTCAATTGTACAAGGGTGTGGGTCCTTTCAACACCCTCGTTTACCCTAATTCCAAAAAAAAAAGCATTTTTAACCAATGTATCTTCAGAAGGTAAGAGACAATTGTGCTTTCTAGAGATTTCTATAGATCATTGAAGAAATGTTTAGTCTTGTTTATTCTCAAAACCATTTTAATTATATTTAAATGAAAGTGTTTATTCTCAAAATATTTTTTTTTTCCACACTAGAGTGAAGCAAAAATAAAAGGTTGTGTCAGTTATATGTGGTGCAAAATAGATGTTATAGCAACACTATAGCGGCGTTAAAGTGACATAAAACTAAGAAAATAAAAAAATTATATTCGAATAAAAGTTACATCACATTTACAACACCTTTCCCAACACAAATTATTCATAGAAACACATCCAAAATACTCAAAAAGGTTAATTTCTTATGCAAAATTGACTCAAAAAATTAGCAATATTCAGACTTTGTGTAGTAGTATTGAGGTAGACTGAGAAAATGAACCTAGATTGGAATAATATTTATGTCCTCCTTATCCGGGTCATAACCAGGCTTCTATTTCCTCAAGAACAAGTCCTATTTTTCTAAATATCATGGACCATACAAAAGGACAACGAATACAGTCTTCATGGTAAGAGGAAAGAGATTAAGAAAAAAACCTTTTATTAGAGAAAAGATCTCAATTTTACCCTTCAAAATCCATTTTTTCAATGCCCAACATCTAAAAACATCTATATCAATTCTTGAGACAAGAAACTTACCCACTAGAGAGTCTATGAGCTTTTTGTTGGCTCAATTGATGGATTTTTTTAGGTAATTTCAATCATATTCCTTCACCTTTCAAGACGGGTGATTTTTTTCATCTCTGACACTTCTACCGCCTTCCTCTAGTGAAACCAAGTCTACCCATGACTTGACATGACACTTCTACTTGCCCATAGGTGAGGCCCATTTAAGGTCTTTATCATATCCATTATCACAGATAGAGAGGCACTTTTCTCACTAATCATACACCTCTTACTCCTCTTAGGTGAATGTGGAAGGACAAATTGAGATTCAATCTCACCAATCTGATTAGAAATTAAATATAGTGGGAAGAAATAAAAAGCTTGAAGTAAGATAAAGTGTTAATCATACTCCTAAATATTACTTAGACTTTATGTGGATTAAAAAAATGAAATGACTACCCAATTTTTAAAAATACTCTACTATATTTTTAGCACATTTATAATGCAATGATAAAATAAGAAAGGTGCACATAATTGAAGATAATTTATTAAAGAAATTCGATAGACAAACAAGGTCTTGATCATGATAGATTTTTATTGCATTAAATGTAATTAATATACGATAGAAAGTTATATACACGAAAACAATAAACATTAAATATGAGTATGAGACTAGATAATTGTTATGGTATTAAATGCCTTTATGCGTTTAATAATTATTTTATTGGTATGAGTAGTTAATTAATATAATATTTAGTTAAATTGTGTTTTTAATATTGATATACAATATGTTAATGATGCGGGAGCATAACTTGTTAAGGCCATAACTTTTGATCTGACCGTTGGATCGTCTTGAAATTTTTCGAGGTGCTAGATATTCATTAGTATTATGTTGGTGCCAACTTTATTACAAAGGCTATGGCTCATTTTGGAATATTTTTTGGGGTTGTATTCCTTCATCTAGTGGTCTAAAATTGGCTCTAAATGTTTTTTTTGCTTTTGACTAGGTCTTAGAGTTTTAATAACTTTTGCCAACATTTTATAGAATAAGACAAAAATTTTGTGTGGGCCTTAATTTACGAAGGCATATTGGGCACGCAAAATTTGGGGCCCTTCCGAGGTGTTTTTCTAGTAAGTAATTTTTGGCATTTTAGGGTTTTTTGGCATTCTAGGGTTTTTTAGAACTAATGTGAAATAAAAGAAAGATTAGAATGATGTAAAAGATTAGTGTGGATTTTGGAATGAGAAGAAAAGTATTTTGAAGCTTCTGGTTTATTTGCAAACTATTTGTGTGTGTTTTGAAGGTATTTCAACCTCTTGCAGTTGGATCCACATCAGTTAATTGTTAAGATATCAATTTATGTTTTTATTATTAATCTAATATTAGTTAATTGTTATGCTATTAGTGTATTTATGTGTTTATTAATTATTTTATTGGTATGTGACTAGTTAGTACTTATTAGTCATTAATTATTATTGTAAAATTATATTTTAATAATTACTATATTGTTTTTTATTAATTATTTTATTGATATGAGACTAATTTTTAATTAATATTATATTAATTTATTTGTGGTAGATATGATACATATGAATGGTATGTAATTTAAAATGATAGAACTCCAAAAAAAATTCCATGGAATAAAATAAATATTTATTTTAAGTAGAAAAAAATAAAATGACAAGTGAAGAGACCCAATAATATGTAAAAGGAATATTATTTATAAATAAATATAAAATAAATATTATTCAAAAACATTTACTGAAATATTAAAATTTGATTATATTAAAAAGATAAGATTAATAAAAAGATAAAAGGCTATATATTTATTTTTGGGCAGAAAAAACAATTATCTTTTAAGTACAACCACATTCTTCTTAAAACAATTCATTCAAATTCCCATCATGTCAATAAAAATTATTTTGCCCTAACTTTATTTATCTATTTTTTTGTAATTACAACTTTACTTAGATAAAATAAAAAATTGTTAGCATACATACAATAATTTGGTTTAAGAACAACGTAACAATAATAAACGATAGATTAAGATGGCAGCCCAATTGGGTTGCTCACAACTTTATATTGAAGGAGACTCACAACTTTATATTGAAGGAGACTCACAAATAATATTGTTCATGCAGTCTCTGGAGGCTCTTCCCCCCTTGTGGAAAATCAACATCTTTATCCCCCATATTTTCTTTTAGTTGGGCAAGATTGGTACTTGGCACATCATGCACAATTTTCAGGAAACCAATCATGTTGTTGATCTTTTGGCAAACTTTGCAATAGATCACCCTACCGCTAGTGTCATATCAGATAAATTCAGATACAGTAGAAGCGTGGCAAGGTCTTTCAAGTATTATCTCATGCGAGCGGACCAACTTGATTTTACAGGATAGATTTGGCTTCTCGCACGTGCAACGCCCCAGTTAAGGGAGATGGTTGTCTTCTCTTTGCTTTGTGCTCTTTTGTTTTTGCTTCCTCGTTGTTGGTCTTTCCGCACGGTTCAATGGCGTTTCTCGGGTTCCCCCTTTATTCTCCTCTAGAGATCGGTGTTGGACATCGCCACAACCATGGCGATTTGATCATTCCCTCCTCTCGGAGGTCTTCCATTTCTCCTCCGACCAGGAAGCCGAGGTAATCGAGACAATTCTAGGTGACTCCTTTAGATTTCAGTCTCATCGTGCATGCACCAATGTGGACATCGCAGCTGCCTTCGTCTCATTCTGCCTGTTACTGGAGGAGGATCTGGTTGTAGTTGAATTCATTGCTAACTTTTTTAATTCATTCCACTCATCTTGTGGGCCTTAGTGAGGAATTGGTCGTCTTCTCCCTGTCATATCCTCTTCTATGGGTAGAAGAGGTCGATGAACTAGCAATCGGCTCGGGACGCGGCATCTAGTGGATATGCGGTCAGTACAGAGACCTTTTCAATCATGCTCAAAGCTATTAACAACCTTTTCACAATGGGGCGGCTCGATCATCATCTTCTGCCAAAGGTGGACATCGAGGCTACCGGTTTTTCCTGTTTATTTAGCAATTGAATCATTGGAATGCTTTAAGGGACAGGGCACACGGAGCATATAGAATCCTTTTGGGGAGGCCAATCGTCGTGCGGGTACCTCTATATGGTTGAAGTTGTAGTGTTTCTTTTGGCTGCAATGGTCATTTTTTTACGTTGTTTAGTCGTTGGGCTCTCTCTGAGCGTTGTGGGTAGTAGCCCTTTCTTCCTCTATCCTTCCTTCTTCTATCTTACTTCTTGTCTTTTCTCCTCTTCTTCTTCACTCTTGTTAGGTTGGGGCCTAACCCCCCGGTTCCAAAGCTCCGGTCAAAAGCGTTAAATTATCAAAATAATTATAAAAATAATAATAATAATAATAAACGATAGATTGTCAATGAAGCGGGGGTGAGTTGCTTGAGTCATTTGGATGTTTCCAAGCCCACCAAGTTTTGATTCCCGCTGAGGAATTTGAGGTCGGTTGTGTCCATGAGTATTCAACGATAGATCTTATGGAACATGTGGGTGAGTCCTATGATGGAGTAGGTGATTTTTTTATGGCAATGCTCAAAGGTGAGGAGGTGATTTCAATTGTGGTAATGCTCAAAGGTTGGCATGGTTTGTAGTTTATGGGATATAATGATTCGTCGAGGTTGTGTGGTCTTGGTGATTTGGGGCCCTCGGTTGCGTCCTAGACTGGTTGTCGCTCTGGTGATTAAAAAAGTGACACATAGGGAAAGGGTCCCTTCAATCCTTGTTTACCAATCAAAATAATAATAATAAACAAACTAATATATTTTTTATTAATGAAATTTTATTATCAGAAAAAATTGCAGTGCCTTGTATAAACCACATGAAATTAACATCTGTGAATTTTTTAGAGAATAAACAACATTAAAAATATATGCAGTAGTGATATAAGACTTATGAACAATAATAACCAATCTATTAAACTTCATATATGGTAAATCTATCATCACATCATGTATTATGGACTTGATGTTTGGTGATATGACTAGTTTTGTGCTTTTCTTAACATCATTTATTTTATTTTATTTGTTGATAGTTACCACAATCAAGTTGAATGACATTGAAAGTATTGATTTTCACACTTTAAAATATTATTTTATTTGCTAATATTTAGACAATGTTCGTGGGTGTTCTTCTTTACGAGTTCCACTAAGAAGTAGAGTTGTTGGAACGTCAATCCAATAAGGGTGTGGAGGGTATCCAATGTTCTTGTCATCTCTATACCGGTATTGTTGTTTTCTGATATGACTAGTTTTGTGATCCTTTCTAAAGATAATGAATATTTTATTTGTAGTAGAGTGACTAATGAGTTCAAGTTGAATGGTGTTGAAATTATTGATTTTAACATTTAAAAATATTAATAGTTTGTTTGTTAATATTTAGATAATGTCAAAGATTTTAACACTAAAAAATACTAATAGTTTGTCTTAATAGCTAGACAATGCTAGCTAACTTGCTTTTTAAGCTCTTTCGTGACAAAGATCTCATTTATAAAGGCATTTAGATTTTGTATTATTGGCATTTATAAGTAGCAGTCACACCCCAAAGGTACAACAGAAATGTTGAAGGGGGTAATAGGGTAAGGAAAAGAAAAATATGATCAAAAGTGGAGGTAGAAAAAAGTATGTAAAGCTACTCAATCTAAAACTTTTACAATTAATACAAGCAAAATAGTATTTGCAAATAGGCAATGATATGGTGTCAATGTATATATGTGTTCTTTGGACATTAGTTTCAAAGTTACGTACTTCTTGACACATATTCCTTGTACCTATCCAATAGGGGCGTGGAGGGTGTTTGATGCTCTTCGCACCCTGAAATAGAGTGATTCAAAGTGGGACATCAATCCAGTAGGTGTGTGGAGGGTGTCCAATGCTCTTCACATTGTGTATAGTGGATTTGATGTTTGGGTATATGGCTAGTTTTGTGATCTTCTTAAATATTAGATGAGAAAGTGGATATTTATTCTGTTGATAGTCATTCCATTCAAGTTCATGTCATTGAAAGTAACGATTTTAACATTTAATATATATTAGTAGTTTATTTGTTAATATTTAGACAATACTTATGAGTGTTCTTCTTTAGGGGCTTGTTGTCGCCAAATCACTGCACCCCCCGAATGGCCAGGATGTGAATAGGACGTTCAGTGTGATTGGGACACATGGGATCACCTCTCAAGCTGTGGGACTTGGGCTCGAGGTGAACCTCCGGAGAAGGCCGGCTTCCTCTTCCTAAACTAAGTGTTGTACTACTCCTAGTGTAACAAAAATGATTATCTAGTCCTAGGCTAACATTTTCATGGGGTTTTAGGGAACTAGATTCACAGAAATGAAACTATACTAGGGGATGGTGATGCACCGAATAAAGGGTGTCTTCAGATTCAGGAAGGGTTAATTTGAAGAGGGTGTGTGCACCACAGGTCAACTTCACCTACTGCAACTTAGAGAGGGTACAGGATACCACAGACTAAGAGACACACGTTCCCTTTGTTAAACTTTATTAGACCGAGAAATATACTAGTTTTCCAGTGAAGAATGATGAACTCAAGAAGGGTGAACAGACACCACAACTCAACTGCATGCAATACTTCACCACTCGATAAGCACAGAACTCCAGAACCTGCAATAGAACTTAAACTTGCACAGTGTACCTGCAAGTATGAGAAAGGCACAAAGAAGCACAGAAGGATGAAAGGACCGAGATTAGTCACAAAACACACACTTTTATGCTTCAACTAACATGCACAATGCATCATACATTCAGAAGAGGCAATAGTTTCCATTACAGTCTTGAAGAGGAGGCTTGAAAGTTCTCTCAACACACAAGAACAACTTGCAGAAGAGAGAGGACCCTTGAAAAAGTATACACTCGCCTGAGATATCTAACTGTCCAACTTGTCTGAACTATTGGAACCCTTTGAAATGAGCTTCCAACTTACATTTATAGAAGAATATGTGAGAAAGAAGAGGAAATGGTCATAATTACATTCCTAAAATGAAGGCCCATGATGTATTTATTACAGTTAGTTGAACCACCTGAGAAGGTTCCATACCAACTCTTTCCTCGTTTTGGCAATCAGGCCCTTTTGCATTGAGTCCTCCGAATGGTGGGCTATCAAACTTGATTCTTACCGTTTTGCTCTATTAACTCGAAGCCATTTATGCATTCCTCGTTCAAACTTCATGAAACATCACCACAAGCTCCCTGCGAAGTCACTGAGCTCTTCATCCAGCAAACGATCTTGCCTTTCCTGGGCTCAAACTCACTTGAATACCGAGCTTAACCCGAAATCTCTAAAAAGAATGGTTTTACCACAATGCTCACGGTTCTTCCTTATCATATAACACTTGTAGTAAGAATGTTTTGGATTTGCCATAATTAAGCACAATTTGTACCTTCCAAACGATGAGAAAATGCCATTAACATAAAGACCTAATGCTGCCATGATGATGACCTAGGCTTATGCCCATAACATGTCGATAGACACCCTTGAGACTGATTTTTTGGCCAAAGAGCCCTTCGGTATTTTGGCAGTGCACTCGGCAATCTCGGCTCCAATCAACAATTATGCCACTATTGGGATCTTAGTATGGCATAGGTAGCTGTGAGCTACACAATATACTCATTTTTCAGAAACTAAAAAGATCCTTTATGTTACAATTTTCAACACATAAAAGGAGCCCTTGAAAAAATACATTGAACAACTGGGGCAGCCAAGAGGACCTTGGAAAAATGTACAGGTAACAACCATATGAATTCTCCCTTAGTCGTGGATCAAAGCTAATAGAAATAAGCTAGATAAAATCGGCTTGAAACTACAGTATAATCGTCCATTGTTAAAAACGAGCTTCTCTGAACCTGGTAAAAGAATGTTTTTATTGTCTGATTGGACGTACATAATGGAAGGGTATAAATATTGCTTCTGCCCTCAGAGTTTCTCAAAGAGACCATTTACGAGTAACAAGGATGCAGCATGCAAAATGGCCGACCAGGTATTTCAGAGCTGAACTTCACATTTAATTCGTTTCTTGGAAAAGAAATGCTGAGCAATACGAATCGTTTCATTCTGCACCGTAATAAACCTTCATCTCCTGACCCGGGCAAATTTCATGAAGCCTTGAATGACGTGACTCCAATCCATCGTATACAGCAGTGAATATTTGTTTCCTGCAGCTGTGCGTGGGAGCTTGTCTTGCGACCACCGAATGCTCAGAGAAGTATGCTGGGAAAGGTGAACTGAACGGGAGCTGGGAGATCTGTCTGTTGCTTCGTGAAACAGTATGAATGCCTCGTGAGGAAAACCGTGTCTGTACATAACGCTGTGAGATTGAGATTGAAAGTGGATGGCATTGGCACTGGCATTACATTGCAGCGTGGGAAATGTCAATTTAGTTGTACCACTATAACAATGAACCACTGTAAGCATCCTCAGAAGTGGTAATATGACTGAGTTCTGAACCTTTCGACTGCTCATTATTCACCTCCACATTGAACGGGTCTTCGTTACATTGATCTTCCCCAACCAATTTGCCTGTTTACTCGGTCCTTGACTGAGCTTTACTTGTTGAGTCCTTACACATGTACCAAATGGCTTAACCGATAATCCATCTATCTTGGTGAGCACGTTCTCGTTTACCACTCCAACGTGTTTTGACCCACTTGATGACTCGCCTGGTATTCCGGAAATAAACTTGAATTCTTCTCTACGCGGAAACCTCATGACGGCTTGTCATTGCAAAGCTTCCACTTGGCGGTGCTGCTCCGAATCTCCCCCGCGCGGAGTGAACAACATGGCTTTCCATCTTAAAATTTCCACTTGGCGGTGCTGCTCCAAATCTCCCCCGCGTGGAATTTCGGTCATGGTTTTCCAAACGAATATCTCCACGCCTGGCATAATAGCTCCAAATCCCCGCGCAGCTTGGACAAATTAATCCACGGGCCCCGGACTCAACTTCACCACGCAGATTTGGCAATTTGACCCGATTTCTCCACTATTTCCACTAGCGCGCGGAATTTTCATTCTCTTGCCATGATCGTGCCTTCACTTGGCAATTTGAATTGGCTATACGCAGCAGCTACAGGGTAGAGAAGTAAACTTTATCTCAGAAAAACAATCGCCTCCAGAGAGAGTTAATTGCGACAGCTGCCACAGGGCGATCCCAAGGAACCGTTGGTGTTGATCTTGATGTTGCATGTGACCACAGCCGTGATCAATTGTTGTAAAATCTTGCCGCTGTAGTCGAAGAACGAGATAAAGTTTTAGTTGAGTTGTCTCGCCTTTTCACTTTGGAAAGTCGCTTCCATGGAAGAAGCTCGATCAAATCTTGAGGCAAGTTTTGCGAATGAGGCTGAGATTGTGTTCACTACTGTTTCTAGTAATGGCTGGAAGTTATTCCAGTGCCTAGCCCATGATTTTCCTTCAACAGATTTGAGGATAACATCAAACTCTTAGCGCAAACATGTCAGCTGTAGCTTGTAAGGTGTGATAATTTCAACAGAAACCTTTACACTTGCTAACTTAGTGACTTGTTGAAGATGCTTATATAATTGCAAAGCAAATTATGCTCCATGAATATTCTGATATGAAACAGTTCCACCTCTATGAGATCCGCTTCCATGAATTACATCGTAAAACAAGTAAGGTCTCGATAGAGAATCTTTGTAATAAATTTCATCAGGTCTCCTGGTAACACTCTCACTATCACTTAATTGATTTTCATAAAAATATCTTGAAAGAAAATCCCGAATTTGAGGATGCATTCGATGATGATCAGATAAACACATAGTTGGAGAAGTGTTGCTTGTTGGAAGCGCTCAAAAAGGCTTCTGCTATAACATGTCAACTACCTGTGCACCAAATGCTCGGCCGAGGAAGGTCTGAACAACGCCAGTGAAAATATATATACTGTATTCACTAATACCCTGGCCCGGCATTCTTGTTGTCTTTGCGGGCTTACCATTGAAAAATTATCTCGAGTAGTCCTCCCAGTTCTGCATTAATCAATCAGCCCTGGAATTGTATCCTAGAAACCATCTTTAATGCATCCACACGAAATGAGTTGCCTTGAATTATCCATCATGCTCGATGAGTCACATTGATAGGGCTCCATCACGTATCTCTATTTACGCAACGATCTCCATTCATTTTATGGCACTCTTGATGCCTTGGCTTGCGTTTGAATCACCCTAGCTCTGCAGAATGTGTCCTAAAAGAAGCTCACCACATGATCTCCAAAATGAACGAGTCACGAAGATGAGCCGAACTCCTTATCTCTGCCTTCGCTTCCGCCTGTGGCTTGAACCTTTCCAATTCATTGAGACTTTATTGATAGCTCGAATTTTGACTCTCCCTGACTTGGTCTTCACTTCCGCATGCATCGATCTTTACCGAGATCCTTATAGAGTTCCCTTCATTCGTCAATTTTCAACGAGCTATATTTTGCATTAACAAGACCTTGTTGAGCTCTTACAACTGAGAGTCTCCACTGAGATGATTTTTGAGATGATTATCAATTTGACACCGGGTTCTTTATCAACTCGACCCTGAACTCTCCACTGAGTTGAGATCAATTGGGTGTCTTTCGATGCTAGGTGATCTCTTCATATGCAATTTAGGAATTATTTTTAATTATTGCATCTTGATAATAACCGAAGGTGGGTTCCTGGGACTATTATTTCATTTTGAACATGACAGGACCCCCTTGTCCAATCTTGCCAGGTGTGAAAAATTGGATAACAAGGCTCCAATAAGAAATAGAGTGGTTGGGAAATCAATCCAACAAACGTGTCCAATGTTCTTGACATCCGTATAGTGGATTTGTTGAATGTATTCCGAGTTGAATTTTGTTGAATGTATTGACTTTAACATTGTAAAATACTAATAGTTTATTTGTTAATACCTAGACAATCTTAAAGATTTTAACACTAAAAAATATTAATAGTTTATGTTTAATAGCTAGACAATGCTAGCTAACTCGCTTTTTAAGATCTTTCGGGAAAAATATCTCAATTATATAAAGGCATTTAGAAAGGTGATTTTTCCATTTTGTATTATTGGTATATATAAGCATCAATCACACCCCAAAGGTACAATGGAAATGCCATAGAGGGTAGCAGAGTAAGGAAAAGCAACATATGATCTTGAAAGCAAAGGTCTGAAAAAATATGTAAAGTTATTTAGTCTAAAACTTTTACAATTACTATAAGTGAATTAATATTTGGGAATAGGCAATGGATATGGTGCCAATGTATTTATGTATTCATTGTTCACATTAATGTATTCCTTATGTAATTTGGTTTTTGATCTATTTCTTTAGCTAATCCTTACGACATAACAACCATTCAACATTTTTTTCATACTTTTAAAATTTTGTTGCAAATTTAATAAATATTACAAAATATATCGTAAATTTTCACCTCTATGGCCACCTCTTGATTAATGTTTCTTTATCTTTAAAAAAAACCAACTTCGTAAAGAAAAATATTGAACACGGGAGAAAATTAAAAAATTACTATATTGTGGAAAAAAACAAAAAATGGGATTTTCTTACATGTTAATCTATTCACATTCCTAAACTAATATATATTGAACTTTATACTTCCAACAAAGGAAATTTTAACATAAAATACACACATATTTCTTTCTCATGTACTATAAGAATACAAATCAAAATCATTTAGAATACGTATATATGCAAAGATACAAAGTCGCACTTGTTATTGTAGAGGCTATAGATGCTTGAAAATAGGGTAATGTTAATCGCAACATTGTAGAATCATATCACCAATTCACATGCATACAAAATATGGCAATTTAAAGAATACACATTCTAAAAGGAGAAAAAACAACCTTCAACATGTTGTTTGATGATTTTTATGGTAAAATTAATTCTGAAAGTGCCATTGTGACTGCACTTGACACAACAATAAGTTTCAGTGTCCAATAATGAAATACCAAATTAGATTGTATCTATTAGAATCAAAATAAAATATCATACCATTACATTGAATAGGTTTATACATTTTGTTATGTTCTTACTAATATCATCACAACAAGAATGTCATTACAAATTACCCTATGTGTTTATTTTTTAATAGTGGTATGAGATTAATTAATTGCTATGGTATTAGTGTATTTATGTGTCTATTAGTTATTTTATCGATATGAGACTAGTTAGTAATTACTAGTCAATAATTATTATTGTGAATTTATATTATTATATTGTGTTTTGTCGATTATTTTGTTGGTGTAAGACTAATTAAAAAATATTATTTTTTAGTTTATTTACATACTTGATGTGATGGATATGGGTTGAGCATGCTTTATAATTATGAAACTCATTCAATTTTTTTGCCAAATTTATAGTGGAATAGAAAACATATTTACCTTAGTTAAATGAAGAATAAAAGGAAAAGTCAAGAGACCAATTTGATTTAATTTAATTTAATTTGAATTAAATTTAATATTGCAGAGTCACTACTGAAATAAATGATGTATAAATGTTGAAATACAGAAATGACACAAGCAGGCTAAGATTTAAAATGTGAAACCCTAAGCAAAGAAGAAGGAGAGAGGACTTACATGGTTTACGCGTAATTTGGGACTGATTTGGGTAGAGAGAAGTGATGAACATGATTCCAACAATGTCATAATTAATCTCTGTAAATTAAGCTACTCACAAAGAATGACAGGCAGGGGCGCCTGGGGTGCTGGTGGCCAAATTTGGTCGCTCGTGACTATGCAAATGCTTCGGATCTGGTTTTTGTAATGTCATTAAGGTGTCATAAATATTATTTGGTTATCGTGTGGTAGTCATATTATGATCGTTGAAGGTACCTGTAACCTCCAAAAGAGATGTTCACCTACACAAACCCACAAACCACATCAAACCTAATAAGAAATATGTAGAATGGGGAGTCAGTCCTACCCCAGCGGTCACCTGAGAGTGAACTTACGGCCAAGCATTGTACTACATCTCAGAATCCATGTAGTTCTTGTGAGTGTGTATGAGAATGATGCCCTAGGATGCCCTTGTGCAAGTTGCACTTGATAACAGGTTATAGCTAAAATGTAGAAATGTAGTAGAATGTGTGGATGGAATAGAATGAACTTCCCCTCCCTATGTTATGTATGCAGATTATGGAGTCCCTTGTCCCTTGAATGGATGCTAGATGAATGCCTTGGAGTGCTTTAGGTTCCTTTTGAATGCAAGACCTAGGTGATAATAATAGTGCTTAGAGCTTGGTATTTTATTTCGAGCACATGACTATGTATTTATGTGATTCCCTTGTTTGAATTTCATAATTAACAACTTTAAGGACTGACCCATAAGTGAAAAATATACCCAAAAGATAAAAGAGAACCAAAAGAGAGCGAGTGAGGTGAGAAAAAGGGCAAGGTGTGCCCAAAGGGGATAGGAGCACCGGAGTTGTTGTTTTGGCTAGGTGTTGGTATCTAAAGCTATGAAAGATAAACTAAGAAAAGTTTTTAATCGGGTTGTAGGGTGTGTAAGACTGAATAGAAGACATAGAGATAAAGTAAAGAGCCCAAAGGTATAGTTGTAAATTACTAGTTTTATTGTCTTAGGAATCATGTAAATTCTAGTATGCTTTTAGGACCTAGAAATGTCCCCAAGTACGTGATTTAGTGTCTAAATTTTCCCCCACTTTATGTTGTTAACTGAATAATCGATAACATAAAGTAGTTAAGAATATGTCATACCTTTTGTTCTTATAGAGTCATGTATGCAATTAATGAGAGACGAGTGAGACAAGTGAAGCGTTGAATTAGTGCATAAATTGAAGCGTGAAGACTAGGAAAGAAAAGTGACCCTAGGGGTGAAGCATATGTGTTGCTTTGTACCTATTGTTGTGCTTGAATTCACTATGCTTGTAGGTTACTTGTTTTTGTGTCATTAAGCATGAACCTGCAAAAGAAGAGTGAAAGAATGTAGTCAAATTCAGTGTATATGAAATTCTAAGTATCAGTATGTAAACAGTATGTAAAAGTGTGTAAAATGTGGTAAAAGGAAAGTGTGCACTTGATTGTGAAAGAGTGTAAAGGATAGAAATGATGTCCTGAAAATGCTACAAAGAGTGAAATTTTTTTGGGTGATCTCACACAAAGAGTGAGTTTTTTGGGTGATCTCATGCCAAGTGTGATTTTTTTGGGTGATCTCATGCCAAGTCTGAGTTTTTTGGGTGATCTCACACCAATGAGAAAGTGTTGGGGAGATAGGTATAGTTTTATTCTCGTTCCATGACTCTACCTAATGAGCACCACTAAAGATGGTGCATGTCCATGTTTTGTTCATGCTATGTCCTGAGTTAGTTTTGAATGTATTGATTGTTCTGATTGAAATGGATTGTATAGAGATTGCATGCATTTTGCTGCTAGAGGACTGTGAATATACTGTTAAAATTGATTCTGAAGGCTTTTGTGAACTATGTTGATATGAAAAGATGACTATATATGTTCCTCTAGGATATTAGCACCCATGGGAGGACATAGGTGCTCAGGAACTGTTTTCTAAGTCTGGGGTGTTGGTTTCTATGCTATGTAATTTTGACCCAAGTCTGATTCTAGATCCATTGTTGTAACTATTTTCCTTTGTTGATTTCTGTACTATACTGATTCTAAAGTATATCTCTGAGCTACTGTAGGGGTGGATTTTTTCACCTAATGTATGCCCCCTTGTTTGGGGTGCATGTGACGATTAATAGGAGAATACAAAACAAAAGAGAGGACTTAATGTATGATATGAAGATGATACTCTGTAGAGGGTAGGGGATGTACATGGTAGAAACTAAGGCATATGTACAAACAAAGTGGCTAACAACATGTCTTAGTAGAAATAATTGACAAACATGTAATAGAAGAAAATGTATCAAGAAAGTGTGTAAACAAATTAGACCACGAAAAGTGGGTTTCAAACATGGAACATCAGTCATAATATCACAAGAGAATTAGGGCCAAAGTGGCTAAAACCATACAAACTAGTGATCAAACAAGACATAGAGCATAGCCCGTAAACAATAACATATAATGAACAAACAATTACAAGACAAAATGTATCACATAACCATTGTGGAAAATAGTCCTGCAAAGTAATTGTTACACATGAAAGACCTGTTAGCATGTTAGAAAGATAAAAATTATGTCAAAGCATGTATGTATCAATTAAAAAGTAATGTGATAGAAATTAGAAGTAGTAAATGATGAAACAATTAACACCTATAATGTGTGAGAGTGGGAGATGTATATGCCCCAAAGAAACTTGGTGGGGCTGTCTAAAAGCTATACAGTGTCGAGCATCATTATAGCATGTGTGAAAATATGTAAGAGATTCTGCATTCACAACTAGAGATCAAGTTAACGCGCATATGTATATGAGAAATATAATGACTTACTGAGTATCTGACTAGCATAGTAATAAAAGTGCAGAGTGATATGTGATATGTAAGTATAAGCAAAGTAAGAATAAGTGCAAATAAGATATGCAATATGCAATGTATGAGTGGGATGGAATGGTATGCAAAGTGTGAAGGTGGTGGGAGCAACGTGTTCCCCCAACATGGATGTGAATGAGATAAGGCTCACTTATAAAATACCCCTCAATAATCAAGAATGAACCATAAAACAAGAGTGTTTCATCGGGAAATGGTTTGATAATGTGTGCTAGAAAGATAGATAATGAATAATAGAGCATGAACAGTGATTGTGGTGAGGTTCTTTTTCAGATTTAGACCCTCAACATTTGAACCGTGGAACTAGAGTGATAGGGAAATGATAATACAATGTGTGTATCAAGATGTGTATGAGTGTACTGAGAAAGATGAAGTGTGAAAGCACAGAGCATGATAGTATGTATTATAGACAACTTATGATGCTAGGAGGGGGGATAAAGCTTGATAACCCCCAAGTATGTGAGTGATGAAGATATATGAAGGTGATGTGAGAAGGACCATGCCATTATGGTGGAGTCTTAAAATGTGCCTTGGCCATCAATGTAAGGATTAACTTGTTTGACAAAAATAACTAGACACTGAAGTGGAGTAGGGTAGAGAGGGACCTTGATTGGTGGTAGCTTATTTGGGATTGATAACACTATAGAAGTATTGAGAGGAGGGGATGGAATGGAGGAGGTTGCCTAGTTGGAATTGTTAGTGTTGTATAAGACTTGAGAGGATGAGGGGATGGACCTATTTTTAGAGGAGGTTTCTTAGTTTGAGTTGGTAACGATGTACATGACTTATTAGGATAAGATAACGAGGTAGATATTTTTGAATATGGTATAACACTAGGTTGGATAGGCAGCACTTTATTGGCCTATAGAGGAACATTAGTAATGATGGAATGATGCTCATTAGAGATGGAAGAGACAAGATTTCAGGAGTCCATTAGTATTTAGAAATTGGAGATGTAGTAGGTTATTGTGAAGGAAATGAGATAAAACCTCTGATGTGTCAAGGTGTCTTAATTCTTCGTTGCAAAGCATAAAAATAATTTTCATGATGTCCATTAAGTCTATGATAATTGCAAAATGGGATACTTTGATATTTATCAAGTCAATAAGGAGGGTATCAATTAGTGGATAGGCAAGTTGATCAACTGGTGATTGAGGAGATCAGGATAACATTGTTGTTTAACATTGAGATCAAAATTGAGAAGTTCTAGTAATGGTAAGACTTGGGGTTCAATGACATGAACACGTGTAGAAGACATAGAAGAAGAATTAGATGTAGAAAGAGAACTAGCATGGGCTTGATAAGAATCCTTGAGATGTTGGATTTTAGTTTTAAGATATGTAATCATTGTTTTGATAGCTTGAATTTTGTCTAGAAATAAAGAATGTAAAAATTGAATGGAATATAAGATGGGTTGACTTGATGGAGGATTAGGACCAATAGAGTCATCAGATAGATGATATAAAATGGTAATAACTTGAGTAGGTGGCTTATCACGAGGGAGATACATAGTATCTAGGGGTTTTTAAAGACAACTTTGTAAGGTGGGTGCATTTGAAGTAGGCCATGCAATGAGACTTGAGGAACCTTAGGATCCATGAAAGAGAGACCAATAGAATAGGGAACCAAATGACCGATCACGAGTGGGGTTCACCAAATGATTTAATAAAAATTTAATTAAATATAATATTACAAAGTAACTAATATAAAAGATAAAATATAACAAAGACACAGATGATAAGCACTCAAATAATATGAAAGTATAAGAAAATAGGGGAGAGAAGGTACTTAGTTTAATTTACTACTCGAAATTTATTTATGGACGATCTGGAATTGATTTAGACTAGTAGAAGTGATGAATAAAACTGGGACGAGTGTCGTTACTACTCACAATAAATTATGAAATATAGGAATGAGGCCAGACACAGGCATCTGAGATAAGTAAATAATGTCTGGGCACTAGAGAGAACTTCTGGGTTGGTGACTGTACATGAGCTTAAGATATGGTTTTGTAATGTGTCACAAGTTCTTTGATATTCTTTATTGATCTCGCTGTAGTCACACTTTATCTTTGAAGGTAACTTGTAACCTGCAAAAAGAAATGTTCACCTGTGTAAGCCCAGAAACCACATCAAAACTAAAAAGAAAATGTAAAAAGGGGAGTCAGACTGACCCCAAAATCACCCCGAGAGTGAACTTATGACCAAGATCATGAAATACATCTCAGACTCCATGTAGTTCTTGTGAGTGTGTGTAGAATGATTTCCCTAGGATGCCCTTATGCTAAGTTACACTTGATAGAATTTATAGCTAGAATGTAGTAATGTAGTATAATGTGTGGATGAAATAGAATGAACTTCCCCTTCCTATCTCAGTGTATGTATAGTTAATTCAGCCCTTATCCCTTGAATGGATGTTAAATGAATGATTTGGAGTGCTTTAGGTGCCTTTTGAATGCAATCTTAGGTGATGATAGTAATGCTTAGTTCTTGGTACTTTATTTTGAACACATAATTATGTATTTATATGATTCCCTTGTTTGAATTTCATAATTTACAACTGGAAGGTTGACCCATAAGTGAAAAATATGCCCAAAAGATAAAAGAGAGCCAAAAGGAGCAAGTAAGGTGAGAAAGGGTCAAGGGCGCCTAGAGGGGATAGGAGCAGCCTAGGCACTGATATCCTGGCTATGGGTACTAGTGTCTGAAGCCATGAAAGATAAATAAGTAAAGTTATGACTGGGCTATAGGGTGTGTAAGACCAAATAGAAAACAAGAGAAAAAGAAAAGAGGCCAAAGATAGTTTTCAACCACTAGTTTTCTTACTTAGGAATCATGTAAATGCTATAATGCTTTTAGGACCTATAAATGTACTCAAGTGCATGATTTTGTGTCTACGCAATGATATGTGAGATAAGTTTCGTTTATAACTAGCCAGTAATCATACGTGAAGTATATAATGGAAACATCAAAGGGGATGGAGTGAAGAATACAAACTTGAGGAAGATGATAAAAAAAAAAGGAAAGGATGAGAGGTGATTAGGAAGGAGTTTGATGGAGGGGAAGAACATTGTATTCCATTGTATCATCTCTATCTTACTCGGATTATTCACGTGAGTAAAATCTAGGTTTAAAGAGGACAAACTAAAATATGGGGATTTTTCAAAAGGTTCTATGTTTGATACCTAACTAAAATTCTTGCTTGTTAGAGCACTTTGTACCTTCCCTTTTAAATTTAAATATGGAATAACTACAAGAAAATAGGGGATACATGAAGAGTCATCAATAATTAAGTCCCTACAATGGTTTTCCATACATGTATGGTGTGTGAATATTTTATACTGAGACTCCATTATTCATGCGAGTGTAATTAGCTTAAAGTGCCCAAAATAAATAAAAAATGAGGAAAAACCAATAGGTTCCAAGGTCAAAACCAAACCACATTGCTTTCTTCATTAGCACTTTGTAGTCCTACTTTTTTAGTTTTAAGCTCAAGTAAATGCATGTTTAATTGTAGGAAAATAGGCGATGCATGAAAAATTATTAATAATTAAGGCCCTCTAGTGATTAGTCATTATGAGTGACAGGAAAATTTTATCTCCCTGGCCAAGCTTGGTTATTTTTAATTTTATGTTTTTATGCCATTAAGGTTTTTGAATGGATGGTGTTTGAATTGTTATAAAGTATGAAAACATCAATGGAAAGGTGGAAATAAAATAGTGAAAATTAAATGCCTACATGTATCACACTTTTTCCATGGGTCAAATCGAAAGAACCAAATACTATCAGTTATTTGTGTTCCATTTTATTGTCTCAATCTCGCTTGCATTATTCACACGAGTGCAATTTGTGCTTAAAGGATAAAAATTTAAAAAGGTGAAAATACAATAGGTTTCAAGGTCAAAACCCAAATTCAAACGCCATCAAGGTTTTCATTTGGACAACATTTTATTTTTTAGATAAAACGAAAACATCAATGGAAAGTTGCAAATAAAAATATGAGAATTAAATATATGCATGTTCTACACCTTTTCCATGGCTTAAATTGTAACACCCAAATAATATCATATATTTGTGTTACACTTTATTGAGTTGATCTCAATCACATTATTCATGTGAGTGCAACTTATGCTTAAAAGAGATCAAATAAATAATGGGAAAAATCCAACAGGTTCCATATTCGAAACCCAACTAAAATGTGTATTTCTTGGAGCACTTTTTAGCCCCCCTTTATAATTGTAACCATTAGTAAGTGCAAGGAAATAGATGACATGTGAAAAAGCATTGATAATTGAGTTCACATTATTCATATGGGTGTAATTTTCACCTAAAGGTGCAAAAAAAAAAAAAAGAAAATATCAATATGTTCCATGTTTGAAACCCAATCGAAATGTTTACTTCTTAGTGTAGACACATGTAGTTTGCTCAATACACTATTATTTTTAATGGTGCACTCACACTCCTTCCTTTTGCAAATTGACGGCACACCGCCAGTTAGGCCTATCTAACTCCCTTCCTACGACCCCCTTTTGGTCCTTTTTTTCTCTTATAAACCATTTAAACAAGAAGTTATCACCTCGTTCTAACTACATTAGCTTCTTATTCTCTTTTAGCTTGCTTCTATTAGCTCCCCAGAAGATCAATCCACTTAGTTGGATTGAGTAAGCCCTTCAGAACCCTTCCAGAACCCTAATTACTCTCTAAGAGAGATTAATTAGTCTAACCTAGGTTAATTACCCTCTAACATAGTCAAATCACACTTTGACTTGCTAAAGTGTTGTTTGGACTTTAGCCTTTGTCCCACATGCACCCAAATCTCCCTTTTCTTCCAAACCAAAAACTACAAATAGGGCTATACCCCCTCCCTCATTTCCTAAGAATCCTCTCTTCTTCCTAGCATAAATTATAGCAATTTGATTAGGCTTTAATTTGTATTTCATCTTCTTTCATTTGAGCTAAAAGCATTTAATCTTGTATTTCATAGCATTAATATAGAGTAAAAGGGAAGATCCATTGGCCTTGAAGCCATTAATGGGGAGATCTCTTTCTCTTAACACATAAACTGAATGCTCAGATCCTCTTAGGTTCATTATTTCAAGCTTTCAAAGAATAGAGATTAACTTCATTTGCTTAGTTTGCATGTTTAATTCAAATTAACGTATGCAAAGAAGGAAACCTTTCTCATTTCTTATCACATGGTCCATTGATCAGATTGTTAAAAGCCTTTGGGGTTTATTTAAAGATTCTTACCTCAAATCCATGGCTTTTACAAATTTTCATTGAACACGCTTAGAGCACTTTGTCCTCCACCCAGTTTTATGCCCAAGTAGGTGGAGGGTAATAGGTGACATAAAAATAATCATAGATAATTATGCCTTATTTTTATTCCATTTAATCATCACTTTGCAGTCCCCCTTTATAGCATTAAGCTCTAGTAAGTGCAAGGAAAGAGGTTAGGTGCAGGAAAATAGGTGTTGCACAAATAATCATTGGTAATTATCCATATCTATATCCCACTTTATAATCTCAATCTTGCTTGCATTATTCACATGAGTGCAATTGGTGCTTAAAATGGCAAAAATTAAAATTGGGAAAATCCAATAGGTTTAAGGGTCAAGACCCAATTGTAAATGATGTTAAGGTTGTTGATTAGATATTGTTTGATTTGTTAGATAAGACGAAGACATTAATGGAAAGTTGGAAATAAAAAAGTTAAAATTAAATACATGGACCACATATTTTCCATGGCTCAAATTGTAACACCCAAGTAATATACACTATTTGTGTTTCACTTTATCAACTTGATCTCCCTCGCATTATGAGTGTAATTTTACCTTAAAGGGGCCATTAAACCATATATAATAAATTATATTTTACACTATCTATTATAAACTATATATTATATTATATTTTCTAAAAGTCCTATTTTAGGAAGAGCTTGATTCCTTTTTTTAATTTATTGCGAACATTATTTTCTTTTTGAAGGACTATAATTATCGAGAGGAAGGGGATAGAAAATTTTAGGATCACAAAAACATTTTCCCACCCAAATTTCTTCTACAATTCTCAGTTCTAAGAGAGGGAACATAACTATCATGCTACATTCACACTAGACTATCTTCAAGATTGTTATTAATATCCTGTTTGCAATTAATATATGTTCCGACTATAATTTTGTTCATTCACTCTCTCTGTTGCGCTTACGTCAACATCCATGCACCATGAGAAGCCTGCAAGAAGATTTCCAATGTAAGCGAACACAAAAGCGGAGGGACACGTGGACGATCATGATTAATTTAAGGGTGTTGATAAGGCCTACAAGGTAGACATGTGAGATCACTGCACGTTGGTATGGGTGTCAGAGGCAAACATCATTTCTAGCTATGTTAACGCATTTGGTATATTCAATAGGTTTTAGGTTCGAAAACCCAAATATGAATGCCATCAAGGTTTTCAATTGGATAGTATTTGATTTGTGAGATAAGACAACAGCATCAATGAAAAGTTGGAAATAAAAAAGTGAGAATTAAATAATTGCATGTTTTGCACCTTTCCCCATGGCTTAAATTATAATACCCCAAATAATATTTGTTATTTGTGTTACACTTTATCAAATTGATCTCGCTCGCATTATTCAAGTGAGTCCAAATTATGCTTAATGGGGCCAAAATACACAATGGGAAAAATCCAACATGTTTCATGTTTGAAACCCAACTAAAATGCTTGTTTCTTGGAGCACTTTGTAGCCCCCTTTACAATTTTAAGATCATGTAAGTGCAGGAAAACAGATGATGTGTGAAAAATCATTGATAATTGAATTCACATTATTCATGTGAGTGTAATTTGTTCTTAAAGGTGCCAAAATTTAAAAAAAAAATAACAACCAATATGTTTCATGTTTGAAACCCAATTAAAATGTTTGTTTCTTAGAGCACTTTTTACTCCACCTTTATAGTTTTAAGCTCAAGTAAATGCAAGGAAATAGGATATGCGTAAACAATCATTGATAATTATATGTTATTTGTGTTCCACTTCACTGTCACTTTGGAGTTCCCCTTTATAGCTCTAAGCTCATGTAGGTACAACAAAATAGGTTAGGTGCAGTGAAATAGGTGATGTGGAAATAAACATCGATAATTATCCACTATTTATCTCCTACTTTATCGTCTTGATCCTGCTTGCATTATTCACATGAGTGTAATTTGTGCTTAAAAAGGCCAAAATAAAAAATGGGAAAATCCAATATGTTACAATGCCAAGACCCAACCATAAATGATGTCAAGTTTTTTGATTGGATAGAGTTTGATTTGTTAGATAAGATGAATACATCAATGGAATCTTTTAAATAAAAAACTGAAAATTAAATACCTGCATGTACTACACATATTCCATGACTCAAATTGTAACATCTAAGCAATATCCACTATTTGTGTTCCACTTTATCGACTTGATCTCACTCACATTGTGAGTGTGAATTTCCCTTTAAAAGGCCATTAAACTCTATATTAAAAACTATATTTTACACTATATTATTATAAACTATATTATATACTATATATTATAAAATAATACTATAAAATATATATTATAAACTATGTATTAGTAAAAATCCTATTTTACGAAGAGTTTAATTCCATTTTTAGATTTATTGTGAACATAATATTTTCTTTTCAAAGGACTATAATTAGCTGCAAGCAAGGGATAGAAAGTCTAGGCTCACATAAACATTTTTCCACCCGAATTCCTCGTATGATTCTCAATTCTAGCGGAGCGAACATAACTGTCTTGTTGCATTCATGCTCGACCATCTTCAAGCTTGTTATTAACAACCTACTTACAATTAATATTTTTTCCAACTATAATTTCATTCATTTTTCCTCTCTGTTGCAGTTATGTCCACGTCCAAGCAATCCCCAAATCAACCATAAGTAGCATGCAAGTGACTTTCCCACGGAAATGAAGGGGCACATGGACAACCACACTTAATTGGAGGGCATTGATACAACCTATCAGGTAAATGATCGAGATCTGAAAGGAACGATAAGAAGATTGTTCCAAGCCGCTATCTCAGATGATAATAGCACACCACATTAGATTTGCAAAACAGAAGAGCTAAAAAAACCATATATGGAAATCCATCATAATCCATAATGCTCAATACATTACAATACAATGACTTGAATTACTCAATAAGAAAGATGCACATATAGGAGGAGGGAAGTGCAACTACTACCTAAATCAATGGTGAAGAACTCCCACTAAATGATATTGATAGTTAAGTTAACTCCAGAAGACTAGTAAGCTAACTCCACATAACTGAGAAGCTAACTCAACACAGCTAGTAAGCTAACTCCACACAACTAGTACACCTAAGCAAGCTAACCCAACAAGTGTAGGGCTAACACAAGTGTAAGAATTATCCTAATAAATAAATAAAAGGACAAATAATAACCTACACTAACAAGATCATTGCATGTTGATACAAGTGTTAGAGGAAAACAATGTTTCTACTTAAGAAAACACATTCATCGTAATGATACAAAACTATTCACAAAAAAAGGGCGTATGGTGGCACGCCCTAAAGTTTCCACGAAAACTAGGCCAATAAAAGCCTTAGGAATAAAATGAATAGACAAAACCTAGTTACAGAGATCAATTACATTAATAAAGGATAGTAATAAGGAAAATTAAGCCACCCGCCATAAATTGTTGATCCACAGGAGGTAGGTCTAGATCATGCCAATTTGAGTCTGGCGGGTCTTTACCAAAATCAGGAGGTTCCCATCCAAGACCACCCAAAACGGTCTTTTTGAAGAATTAATAAGTCAAAAAAATAGTGACACCCTTAAAATCTATATTGTTTTCTCTCATATCCTAACTAAAATAATTGATTTTAAAATTATTCTAAATTTGTTTATCAAAATATACATAATTATATTATACCAAAAACCAACACATAAACAAATTTTAAAAAAAAAAACACTCTTAAATATTTATATTTAAATAAATACACCATAATGATATTAATAAATATTATTATTATTTTATGTTTTTTGTGAACATATAGTTGATGTTTATGAGTAACATAAGAAGATGTAATGCTCACTCAATGCCTTCTCTTTTGTTTTCAGTTTGGGAGGTGTTGTTGATGTCACCAAAGCTAGTGATGGATATGCTTGGTCATGTAGGGTTGGTGTATCTTGAAGTTGCTTCTACGCACAACGCGATCTGCGGTAATATATTATGATCTTTATGCTAGTAGGATCCAAGGCACGATGGAGGCCGTCCTCTTACTAATGTAATGGTCAATTGGTTGGGGGATACGTATGTTTGTTCCCAAGGTACCCAAGTCAAGTATGTCTCTTCATTGTATCTTAGAATTTCTTCAATGACATTGCAAACCTTAAGTTCCTTACTACCTACATCAAACCTACCTTTTCCATGCATCCTAAAATTACTTCAGCAACTCTATACACCCTCGTATTTTACTATTGGTGTAACATTACACCTCCTTTTAGTACAAATGCTAGTTCTAGTTATTGTAAAAAATGGATAATTTAAGGGAAACAACACTTACATCTCAATATGCGCCACACGATCTGATCTTTCTAAAATCATGGAAAACTCTCATAGGAACCACTACCGGTTACATTTATTATGGGGATTTTTATTATAAATCGTTAATGTACAGCAATTTTATTTATTTGTGGGATTATTCAGAATACCTTATTACATAGTGAGATGTCGTTAATGTTTATGGAAATTATAATATTACATTTTTTAGAGCTTCACCGCATACCTTTTATTCATTGTTTTTAATAAATATTATATTTTGAGAACACTTCTTCATTCTATAAGCTTAGATGGATTGTGGATATTATTAGCGAGAAGGCGTCCACCTTTGGAGAAGCCTCAGCTGGGAAGTGTCAAATTCTAAGTTTTCCCTTTCCGGTTGCCTAATTATTTGTTGTCTACTCCCTCAGAGAAACACACAATACATCTCACTATTTCACCTGTCACCACCATGTATTTTTCCTTGCATCCTCCTCTCTCATGGTGGCTGCACCATAAATAGGTAAGCTACTTTTTACTAAATGACTCGTGCATTGTTGTTGCCATTAGTTGTATTAGTTGTAATAGTTGCATCATTAATTCCTTTAAATATCCACTTATGCCTATAACTACACCACGCCATATTCATCTTCTATCATACATCACCTCCAACCATCTGGTTTATTCAACACCTAGAACAACCTATTATCACGATAGTCATTGCCGCTCAAAAATATAAGAGGTATGTATGGTTATTGTTATGTGTTTGTTTTTTTTTCACTGGAGGTGTCCATTGTGCTTCTCTTTTAACCCTTCGGTTTGTTAGTTTTGTAAATTTTATGATTGCCAACTCAAAACAGTTTATATGTATTTTAAAGAAGGGACATCAACGAATGTTTCAGCTACATGTGGCTTGACATATATGTTTACAAAAGTCCCCGGAGATATGCCTACAAAATGTGGAAGCTTGCACAGGACATGCAAACAATTCGAGTAAATTCCTGACATATGTGATATCTCGTTGACTAAAATGATTGCAAGATATGCACAAAATAGTTTTGTTGAAACTACCATGCAATCGTTCAATTACATACACTTGTAGGGTTGAAGCCACACTTAACCTTTTTTGTTATCTTCTCAGCTTGTGCCATGGGAAGTTTAGAACAGCACGTGGAAATCCTGCAAAGGTTAATAGAAAGTTAATTATTTTAAGTTGTATTGGTAGGTGCCCTTGTATACACGTATGAACAATGTGGCAGCAAACATAATGCACATGACCTGTTTGACAAAATTCCTTACACAAATGTGTCTTCATGGACTGCCCTAATTGTAGGTTATATGTATGATGCATGTTGCAAGGATGCTTTCAAATTCTTTGAACTATTGAATCACTCTGGAAGATTCCCAGGTTGTGTAAGCTTCATCTATTTTATTCAAATGCAATCATACACGTGAACTGTTTAACAAAATTCATGGAGTAATTATTCTAATGTCCAATTTTTTTAAAATTAGTTTGTGTACACACCTAAATTTGACTACGCATTTTTAGCACTAAAATTGAACTTCTTATCCTATTTTCTATCATTTGGTTATAATTAGCATCTTTCTCGTTGATTAGCAATCACTCCTCTCTATCTCGGTCAATTGACGACACTTCGTTAATTAATTAGTCTCCCCCTTCATTTTGGATGTAAATTAACATCACTTTATTAGTTATAATCCTATTCTATTTTAATTAATTAATTATCCAATATTGATTAGTTTATCCTCTAAATGAGATTTTACCCTCCTATTGGGTCATTCCCCCTCTCTGATCCTTCAAAATCCATCAACTTCTTTCCAACTAGGTCTTACAAGCCTAACTTGGTCTATTAATCAATCTAATTGATTAATTTAAATTACACCCAACTCACGAAAGTTGGAAATTCTAATTGATCCTCCCTAAATCATACCGAACCATTGCTAAGTCTATTTAGCACTTTCTAACCCTAAAGCTTCTTTTTGTCCCACATTCATGAGGTTGAAAGTTTCTCCAATTTGGAAAACTATATTAAGAACCTACCCCCTCCCTTTTAGTTTTACACCTTTACACCTTTACCCTTTACCCATATGCATAAGATAAGAGCATTTTCTTAACTGAAAAGACTTATTGATATAACAAAACCCCTTTTCCATTTTATACTTGGTAAGAGTAGTAGGAGGATAACCAAAAATGGCAATTAAGCCATATTGGTGAGCCCTCTTCCTCTTCCTTAGATAAGTTTTTTGATCACACATGGCTACGTACGGCTCGCCAATGGAGGTGTCTACAATCCAGATCCCATCAAAAACATCAAAAGGTGGCTTAGCATTTCATGTAATTTTAGATGCAATAGTTTAGCTTTCCCTTATAATGGATTTATCTTGATGTTAATGATTAATTAGCTTAGTTATTGGATCTACTTTGTGTTAGGTTCTATTGATTAACTTAGTTTCTTTATCATGCATACAATTTTAAATATGCAACATGTTCTCATGGAATATCAAAATTGCAGCTAAGAGTAGACATGGATATCCTAATGAAATGTTGATATTATTACCTTTCGGCATTTTCCAACCCTGTGAATCAAACACATTAAACATTAAATGTGTGCAATGTAGTGTTATTATTATATTCAGTAAAATTTTATTTCAACTGGCCATTACTTTTTAAGTTTCTATCTCTCTACATAGCTATTGTTTATGACATTTATTGAAGAAAAATTATCCCAGATTTTAGACTCGTTGTAAAATGTTTGTTTACTTGTTGAAAGTGACAAAATTAATTTGAATGTTTGTCTGCAGAGTCAAACTTTGAATGTCCTGTGGATTGGATTTGTTTTCATTTAGTCGATCATTTCGATTCACTTGCCTTTAATATACGTCCGCATTTTACATACATGTCTGTCAGAGTATTTAATATTAGGTAAATTAAATTGTAAATGTAAGTCCACATACAACACCGAACTGAGGTGTTTGGCAAGGTACTTACAAAATTTTGACTTAATGTAGCCTCCCTTAAGAGTAGATTTAAGCTTGAAAACATATATGACCTATTAATTTTCCAAGTTGTTTGAAGTTGTTACTGTCTACAACTCCCTAAAATTTTTACATCTCATATACAATGTAAATCACAAAAAACTAGTCTATAGATAATCAATTTCCAAGTTGGGCCCATACCATGTTCAAAATCTCCCTTCATGGCACAAGTTGAGAGGACACATGAAAATGTTGGGGAGTTTGGATTTAAACATTACAATTGCCTTTTATTAACTGCATCCATGACCATTTCAACAAAACCCATTATGTATCCTTCCACCATGACATTCCATGAGAGGAGTTTGGTAAAAGGCATTTCTCTGAAAAGGATTAAAGGATTAAAGCCCAATCAAGAGCACCATTTTTTGCATACCTTGAAATCGACATATTCCATGAAATCACATTTCTTTGAGACATTTTTGTCGAATAGTCCAAGTGACTTGTGTATGCTTATGCATTTTACATACATGACTACCAGAGCACTTGTAACCTTCAACATCTTAGAAAAAAACTCCTTTTTATTGTCCTTTGATGGATGTGTAATCACAAAATCACACTTTTACTATTACATTTGTATCGTCAAGTATGGAAATTTATATATGGATCTTGCATAATAAAAGTATTCACTAGTGACCTATTTCTAGGGTTTTTATGGTTGGTGAGTCATTCGTCCTATTTGTTTATCTAGTTCAGTCATCAGTTGTCTCTGTAATTTTGGCCATCTCTTACAGTGTCTTAGATGTTGTAGTTAGCTCAGTTGTCATCTTTCTAGTCTGCATCAGGGCACCTAGGGTTGCACTGGGGCGCCCCAGTCCATGATTTTAGGTGCTTGTGTCATCATGATTTGTGGTCTTAATTTCTTTATTTGAGATCAATCCTAACGGTCACCCCGTGTATTCCCATAGGTCATAGCTGACCGTTTCAAGTCACCAGTGTCGAAATTTGAGCAAGAGATCCCTAAATAAACAAAGCATACTCACCACATTATGGGCGGACATCACACACATCAAGGGCAGCTATCTACTAAGGCAAGGGAATGCATTTTGGCTTCTTCTACATATGCATCACATCTACATCACACAAGCACAAAGGGAAAGGGTTTTATTCTTTCCATTCTATCCATTATTTTGCATTTTACATCTAGTTATTGCCCCTTATTACCACATCATTGGTGCTACGGCACCTTAGGCACAAAATTACACACACACGCACCAGAACTACATCAGGGTCTGTAATGTAGTGCAGTGCTCAACAATAAGTCCACTAGTTTGGCGGTTGAGGGCAGTCTGACCCCACTAACCTTTTGTTTTGCAGGTCACTATTTAGTTCATCCAGCAGTCCAATGTGACAAACAAGCCAGGGTTTTCAGACCTCCTTGTGACACTGTCCGAACACAGATCCTAAGTATTTTCATAGTTCCCAGCACCCATAATCTAGACCAGGGCACCTCGGGGCACCCCAGTACACTCACAGGTGCCTCAGTATAAACAAACAGTCAACTCCTACCCTTCCTGAAGTCATTCAGTCATAGCCTGCCCAGTCCGCATACCAATATGCCATAGTCCAATGCACAATGAGGTAAGTTATTTACAGGTTAGTAACATATCCCTTTCATTTCTATTATTTTAATTAATTCAAGTACAAAAGCAAAATATCTAGTTCTAGCACTTAGTTTCTACTTAGATTAGCTCATAAAAATAGTTAAAAACCCTATTTTTAGTTAATCATTTTGGTGAACCCGTTATTTCAAACATTATTACTTTTTTATTATTTGTCATTAGCATAGATATTCTTTTATTATTATCATGTCGCATTTTAGTTTCAACCCCATTTACGATGAGGCTACCATCGTTGAACTTACATCTTTATATAGTACTCTTATGACCTTACCCGATGTCACTCAACAACTCCTCCTAGAAGGTCAAAAACATGTGCCCACCAATCATATTACTTCTCCTATCAAAATAATGCATTATTGTTGACCCCATGTTGCTTTTACACGTTGTACACCATGTCATTTGGTGGCCTGTGATCCTTATTATTCTTCTTATGATATGCCACTAGATGTTTTAGATCCTTCTATCATTGATTATATGTTAGGCATTGATTCTGAACCTAATCTTTCCTCCTACCTCTCCTCCGACCACTCCCATCACTACTCCTGTGTCTCCTATGCCACTTCTCATTTTGTTTCCCCAACATCCCATTGTAGTTCATCGGCACATTATTATTACCTTGATGATCCCATTGATAGTAGTGTTTTGGCTAGCATTAACCATACCACTTCATCTATTGTTCCTACGAAGTCTCCTTCTTTATACACTATTGAGATTGTTTCACCTCTTCCATCTTCTTCTTCTCCTATTTCTTTAGTCATAGTGCATGAGTCTCCACCTTGTGTTGTTTCTTTTCATTCTACTCTTACGTTATCTATGCTTCCTTCTTCTACTTCACCCACACCACTTGTTCCTTCTAGTAAAATTTCTCATCCATCATCTCATGTGGCTCCTTTAACTCACACTCCTCACATATCTTTAGCTTTGGATCCTACTATCTCCCCTCTAGATATATCTATGATCACACACAATGGAAAACTCCAACCTCGGTTAATACCTTGTTTCCATATTCTTTTATTCCATCATAGGACATTACCTACCATACCTTATGCATGTCATAGGAGAACATCAATCTCAAGTGAGTCACTCTCTCACCTTATAAATTAGGGCTTACTATGCATCTAGAGACAAAAATTCCTTACATGGTAATCTCGTTCCCAAGGAAATTCATAACTCAGTCTTTCCTAAGGATTTCACCATGCCCAAATTTACTTGCTTTAACGGTACCGGAAACCCTCATGCTTAGTTTGTTCATCAATCACCACCATCACATGCTCATTATCCACCACTTCCATATTCATTACATCTACCTAACTTACACTATCCATCACATCCATCCCATGGGTTTCCACCAGTCTCTACATATCTCATGCTCACTCCATATGACATGCACTATGGTCCATACACTCATGCTCCATCTATTCCATATGCACCCACCTCCACCCATCATCCTAGTCATTGGTAGGTGATCATTATCACCTTACCCGTCGATGACACATTTATGTTCTTACGGTTCTTACATTACTATTGAGGGATTAATTTTAAGAACCTTTCATCACACACTCTGTCATTCATCTACCACAACTCAATCATTTCCTGATGATGCACTCTTGCTACTACATCTCATCCTTGACTGTTGAGTGATCTTACTACATGATCCTATTCATCTATACACTAGGGGGCATTGTTACTCCTCCCCCCTCCTATTTTCATGTCTTTATCATATTGCCATTATATTACATTTTCACATCTTCATTATGATACATTTATCTATTTTCACATTTACTCGATTATCACCATTACATTGTCTATGTGCTGCATACTTTGTTCATCACATCAATCACATTACATATATTATCTACATCATCATATTCTATCTACCATTACTCACATCATAATACCAATTCATATTCATCACATACACCATAATACACATACTGGATACAATAACCATACAACCATGTGATTTCCATTACATCACAAATAACAAAACATCTCAATCATCAATCACATGCATATCCAAAATACATGTACATACATATAGCATTCATACAATCATCACCACAAAAACATGTTTCATCACTGGGAGGCAAGGTCCCTACATCATATCTGATCATCACTATCACTCTTTTGTATCATGAGATCCCTATAAATCGACGCCTCACCACTGACACAACATCGTATTTCATGGCCCCGAAAACTTTTCCACCTATCTACATACAACATCACAATCTCCATGTTTTTCTCTGAGAACTAATGCTATAAATCTACATATCATGCGAACACCTCCTGAGCCAAGGGACCACCACCTACCACCTCTAGGGTGTAACGAGTCTTCTCCCGTGCCTCATCCCTCTCGTTAAGTAGCAGTACATGTGTACTATGACACCATGCTCACCCGTTATGGCTACTGGCTCAAAAAAATGGGCATGCTCACCTGCGATGTCACCCACATACTCTAGTATCCCCCCATATAGCACATCACTAAGAAAATTCCATGTCAGCGTGCAGATCGATGTGTCTACTATCAACGACCAATAGGCATCCCCTGCATACATAACATACAACCTCATGTTAGTCAACCATGTAAAACCACAACATAACCATTCATTAACCACATTAGCATACACAAATACTTACGATCTACAATCATTCACTACAAGGTCAGGAATGCCTCCCTCACCCAGTTCCTCCTACTGGTAACTTCATAGCACCCCGCAAATACTGGGTATAACAACACCCATTGATGTGTTGCCCACCACGCTCGATAATCCTCAGTACTCCCCACATCATCCCCATCCATAGCTCCTATCGTTAGGTCTACCACATCTAACCCCGATGGTACCAACTACTTCGTTGTGGGCCCTGGCCTAGCACTAGTCCTCCTAGGAGCTCTCATAGCCAGTAGCCATATATATGGCTCTGGGGGCACATCTTGTGCCATCCCAAACTGTCGCAACACTCTCTCCACCTGAAACAACTCTAATACACCTGAAAAGTGGTCTAACCACATGGTTCTCCAAATACATCGTAGCTCTATCACATCCTCGGGTCATCCCCAATACTCATGATATAGCCTCCATGTCACTGACTCGGGCCCCATCTTGTCTATCAATTCTCAGAATCTATCCATGTCCATCTTCCTACCACGAATATACACCCAACGCCGCACAAATATCTCAAGCCATGCATCCACTCTCCTCGTGGCCCTCTAACTGACCTCACAATGGCTATGTACTCATATGCCCATACATGTAGCAGTGTGGTGGCCCCTATACCCCCACCATGCTCATCGTGCGTAAACTGATACAAGTTCCTATACATGTGGGCCAACACACACCACGCCCATGCATATCTCATCCCATCCTCCTCTATCTCACTAACATATGTCGTGCATCTTATACAAGATGTTGACACCCCCTCCCTTCACTACTATACAAGACACTATCACCATTGTGATGAACTTCCACAAACGTGGAACCCTCAACTACAATATCACATCCAGACTGATATGGGCCTCCATGGGAACCTAGGCCCCAGCAAAATATCACCTAGTCAAGCACATCTGCCACTCCATATCCACTACCGCCATCACCTGTACTCTCTCCCCAACCATTAGCAACTGCAGTATGCGATATACATCCTCTGGTGTCACTGTCATCTCTCCCATAGGCAACCAAAATGTGCATGTTTCTGCACACCATCTCTCACACAACACAGTCAACATAGGCATATTATGGGGCACATCCCTCATCCATGATATATGTCATAGGCCAGAACGGTCCAACACATCCCACTCATCATCCTCCAAACCCAATCCCAGTAGTGTACTCAGATGTCGACCACCGTGGAACTCCCTCGAGTGGATATCCCTCTACACAACACAAAACAACAATGAACCCAACGATTAGAACACTTTCCATGATCAAAAATAACTACTCAACATATTAGAAACACATTCCATAAAAGTATCCAAAATCCAAAATTCCCTAGACCAGGGTGCCCAGCATCAGGACTGGGGTACCCCTAGAGCAAGACACTAGCATCAGGATCTGGGCACTTCTAGTCCCAAGGGTCACTAGCACCCTCACCACTTTTGTCCAGGTCCTAAACTGAGAAAACTAAAAATCTCAAAAATGCAAAAATTCAACTCAACAGCCTATTCCACCCTACATTTTAGCAAAAATAACGCACTTACCAACTCCGCAGTAGTACATGATGCTATGCATGAAGTCGCTACTCTCTCAAACCGGGTCAGATGTAGTTATCTCGCCTAAGGCATCCTCACTCACTTCACATACACTCTTACACTCGCACCAAAAACAAATGAAGTGATAAGTTACCTTTTCACTTTCCTATTTATAATCCCATTACAAATGCCACCTTTACTATGGCCTACATTTCACGTTTATCATCACCATTAATACAAGCAACACCGTTTTGGTCATATCTTGAGCGTTTTTACTCTGATTTGCACCCCGTTTGTGGAATTATTTTCAGAATTCGACCTACCACCATACTATACATGTTTCACACATGTTATAAACCATCCTGATATTTTCTATTCATTTCAACCATGTTTTAACCTCTTGTCATTACTTTCAACTTGGAGTTTGTTCTGCTCACCATGCCCTCTTTCACTGAAAGGGGGGGCATATCATTGGGGGTCCCCCTATAATCCCCCTTATGTCACTCGTGCATCTCAAAATAATGAATCCAACACCTCACAACTTATACCAAGACACTTCACCATCAATCTCCCCTAATGACCTAATCTAGGGGCAACAATCGTGTAACGTTTTCTAAAACACCTTCGCACATCATAACTTATCAATTCCCCCTAATGACCTAACTTGGGGGAAATAAGTGACTAAAAACCATCTTACGCAACATCTTACCAACCCCTAACAACCTTCCCCTAATGACCTAACCTGGGGGCAATTAGCGAAAAACCTCTCCACGAGTAACCAACCAACCAATCAACCAATCAAAAGCCAACACTTTCAAATCAGACCTTTCAAATTCACAAGCAGTCTCCCAAATGACCTAACTTGGGAGTTACATTCACCATTCCATTCCCAGATGACATAACTTGGGATTTTATTCTATACTCCACGTTCGCTTCTAGATGACCTAACTTGGAAGCCATCTCATTCTCTATCGCATCCGCTTCCTCATGACCTAACTTGGAAGTCATCTGATTTTCTATCGCACTCACTTCCAGATGACCTAACTTGGAATCCATCTCATTCTCTATCGTGAGCTACTTCCTCATGACCTAACTTGGAAGCCTTTACATTGCGGTGACACCCATGAAGTGGGGGCAAGAGTGCCTTTCCCCTTATCACTCCTATATGGGTCAACTATTTAAACCGAATTCATCTAGATCCAAAGTCACCACCTTTTTTTAATCTAAGTCCATCTGCAGTGGCTAGATCTTGGGGATGTAGTTAAAGCTTGGAGAATAACACACTTTTCTCCCTACACTCTTCCTCTGGCATCAGGATGCCCAAATCCTCCCATCATTCCATTTCATTTATAAGCGTTCAAGTTGGGAACTGATCACTCCCTACCCACCTATTTGATGTTTAACCACATCCAAAATCATCTAATCATCATTTTCATCTTCCATACTTCATCGCAACATTTACACTTTTATGTTGCATGGATCGACTCCTGATCCATGGTTCGACACGCTTCTACTACACATTTTTGTGTTCTTTTACAGCTTGGGATTCTCCAGCTTTTTCTCAGGTACACATCTCAATCTACTTTATGTTACCAAGATTTTCACTCACCAACATAAAGTGGGGGAAAATGTAGTCACAAAATCACATATTTACTATTACATTTATACCGTCCAGGTATGTTAATTTATATATGGATCTTGCGTAGTAAAAGTATTCACTAGTGACCTATTTCTAGGGTTTTTGTGGTCAGTGAGTCAATCGTCCTATTTTTTTGTATACTTCATTCGTTAGTTGTCTCTGTAGTTTTGGCCATCTCTTATAGTGTCTTAGATGTCATAGTTAGATCAGTTGTCATCTTTCTGTCTGTATCAAGGTGCCTAGGGTTGCACCGGGGTGCCCCAGTCCATGATTTTAGGCACCCATGTTATCGTGATTTGTGGTTTTAATTTCTTTATTTGAGGTTGGTCCTAACAGTCACCCCGTGTATTCCCATAGGTCATAGTCGACAGTTTTGGGTCACTAGTGTCAAAATTTGAGCAAGAGATCCCTATATAAACAAAGCATACTCACCACATTATGGGCAGACATCACACACATCAAGGGCAGCTATCTACTAAGGCAAGGGACTGCATTTGGGCTTCTTCTACATCTTCATCACATCTACATCACATAAGCACAAAGGGAAAGGGTTGTATTTTTTCCATTCTATCTATTATTTTGCATTTTACATCTAGTTATTGCCCCTTATTACCGCGTCATTGGTGTTAGGGCACCCTAGGCACAAAATTACACACACACACACCATAACTACATTACATCAGGGTTTGTAATGTAGTGCAGTGCTCAACAATAAGTCCACTAGTTTGGTGGTTGAGGACAGTCCAACCCCACTAACCTTTTGTTTTGCAAGTCATTATTCAGTTCATCTGGCGAATCTACCACAAAAAATAGGTAGGGTTTAAGACCTCCTTATGAACACTGCCAAACACAGATCCTAAGTATTTTCACAGTTCCTAGCACTTAGAATCTAGACCAGGGCACCCCAGTACACTCCCAGGCACCTCAGTATAGACAAACAGTCAGCTCCTACCCTTCCTGAAGTCATTCGGTCATAGCCTGCCTAGTCCGCATACCAGTCTGTCATAGTCCAGTGCATAGTGAGGTAAGTTATTTATAGGTTAGTAACATATCCCTTTCATTTCTATTATTTTAATTAATTCAAGCACAAAAGAAAAATATCTAGTTGTAGCACTTTGATATAACACTTAGTTTCTACTTAGATTAGCTCATAAAAATAGTTAAAAACCATATTTTTAGTTAATCGGGATGTCCATACTATGTTCAAAGCTCTTATTTTGGCACAAGCTAAGACAATAACCTTTAATTTTGTTGGCCACCTATGGAAAACAATTTTTTAGTAACGATATTTTTAGCAGATAGACTTTTATTGGGGGAATGCATTCCCACAATATGGTTGCTAAAGTTGTATAATACCTACAAACTACCTATCTCATACATGAGAACTGTCTATAATCACCAGTAAACAAATATTCGTTACAAATATTTATTAGGCTAATTTACAAAATATTTAGTTTACTTCTTTGTCAGAATGCAGATCTAGAGATATTTGCATTAAATAAATATTTGAGATTTGTAACCCACTAGCCATCTCTTCCACTACCTTAGGTTTACATATATATTTGTGGTTATGTCATTTATTTATCGGATGTTGAGACTACTAATTGGTTCACCTTTCCTAGCATGTTACCAACTTGTGTAAGACCATCTCTCACATTATTGGTGGATCAATTGTATTTGGACTGCAGATTAACTGCCCACCCCAACCGCAATAAACCGAACCTAGCTTAAATAACCCAAAATAGTATGATGATTAATGATGGGGGTGTTCATTTTTATGGCCAAATCCCTAATTACACGCCATCATGACGTAGACAGAAACCGCTATAATTGCCTCTATCTTTGGCACTCGGCAGAAGTAGAGTTGTTGGATGCTCCTTTGTTTTCATGCAATTAATGGGTGATAGTAGGCCATGTTTTGGCATTGGCCCCTCCTTTTGTGGAGGGCTAATTAAAATAGGAGAATATTAGCATAATTTAGTTCACCTTTACTAGAATTCTATCAGTGTGTGCAAAAATAGGAATTTTGAAACAAGGCGTGGACATCCTTCGAAGCATTATGAAGAAGGGGCATTCGTCAGATGTTTAAGTTGCAAGTGCCTTGGAAGATATGTCTACAAGATGTGGAAGAATGTGAACTATTTGACAAAACCCTTGAAAGATGTGGTCTCATGGACTGCAATGATTGTGGGATATGCACAAAACAAATAGGTTTGTTGAAAAGACCTTAGAAACTTTCAGGGAAATGCAATTGGTAGTTGTAAATCCAGACTCCACAACCTTTGACAACATCCTCTCAGCCTCTATCAAAATGGGAGATTTAAAACAGTGTATTTTCCTCCTCAAGAGCCAACATCTACTTCTGTTGTGAAATGTATGGCAACTCCTAAATCTGGCAGAGGTGGAGTGTTTTTTATTGCTTAGGCTTAATCAAATATAAAGGCAAATAAAAGTGAAGGCTTGCAATATTTAATAAATATTAACAAGCCTGGTATTTTTTGGAGAGTTTGGGAACTTTGCATTGAAAGAATAAATTAATCCTCGTTAATGTTTACCTTTTCTAATGTTTTGTGTTCCGTTTATTTTTAATTTATCAATTTTAATATGATGTATTTGTATTGTTTCTAGATTAGTGTTTATGAAGGTAAAATACATTTGTGGTATATTCTTGTTGGTGAGAAATTTATCAATGCATCTTACATATCCAACATCCTCTCAGTTTAAGCCTAAATGAGAGCTTCAAAATTAGGTTTGGTCATCCATCAAAGAATCATGGGAAACCTGGATCTTTTACAAATGTCACAATTGGAAATTATATGGTACATATTTATGTAAAATGTGGATTCATACACAAGGCATGAGAACTTTACTTCTTATGGTTTTGATTTTTTAAAGTTTTTTTTTAATTTTAGGATTTTCTTGTTGGGAAAGTTGACATTAATATTAAAAACACACTTGAATTAAACTATATTACTTAATGAGAACATTCCATTTGCATCCCATCTGGTGTATCTTCCAACTCGTGTGCAATTGATAGTTTTATGTTTTAGTGTTTTACAAGTGATTTAGGGAAAGGATGTGAGGTTTACATCGTAATGAGAGAAACACTACTCGTAATACTAGTATCGGTCCAAGTAACTACCCAAATTCACCAGTCAATTAAAAAATATAGACCTCCTCCACACCAATGTCCCTCGTTTTCTCACAACCACAATAAAATTTTGGGGGTGCACTGGTACAATGCAATAGAAGAGATTTATGGTGAACTTTTTCATGTGTTGCATTACTCCCGCATGCGAGCTTTCTCATGTGATACAATAGCCTCGTGTCTATCTTGCAACATTGTTCACCACACCAAATGAACAGTTCAGAGGATGTAATATATCAATGTTCAAATGAATATGCACCATTTGTTTCATGGCATATGTCAAGTGTAATAAGTTCTACTCCCGTTTGGAAAACGCTTCAGTGAAAGTATAAAATATATGTTATTCAAAAATATTTTCTCAATTAGAGTATAAAAAAATAGGATTTGATTAAATAAAAAAGATAAGATTAATATAAATTTAAAAGATTATTTACCTACTTTTAGCATGATAGTAAAATTATTCTCCTCAGTACACCACATTCTTGTTAAAACAATTCATTCAAATTCCTATCATGTTATCAGCAACCATTTGGTCCATTGGTGAAATTGTTTGGTTCACATAGAGTCCACCAAGGATCAATTATTGCTAAATGCAAAGGCCCCTGACACCCCAATGCAGAGAGTTAAAAGGTTAATGTCAGGATCATGTCTTGTGTGATTTTGACGGTGTGGATATCTATTACCCGTAGTTGCTTAGTTGAAGGAGCTCATTTATGCTTACTCAATATTGTAATTTTTCTATAACCTGTTGTAATGCTTCGACATTCAATGTAAAAAAATTCCTTCGTATTAGTAACAAATATTTCACTCTTACTTTCTTTATTTATTTTTTTCTAATTACAATTTTATGTACGTAAAATCCAAAATTACTAGCTTATGCTAGCATATTAAAATTGTGTCCACAAACTACAATAATTATGTTTTAAAAAAACCTAACAATAATACACAATTTACATAATATATTTTATTGATAAATTTTATCATTAGAAAAATTAGTGTCTTGGATAGACCACATGAATATCTATCAAGTTTGTACGAATAAAAACATTTAAAATATCTATAATAGTGATATAAGACTTATAAATAAGTTTTCAAAAGTTCGGAGTTGCTACCATAGGTATAAGTGATGTAGAAAGAACTTGTACATCCAACCAAGTATAAGTGATGCAGGAAGAAATTTCCAACCAAGACGATAGGAAAAAATTTCCAACCAAGACGAAAACTAAAATAATTATCCATATATATTATTAATGTTTTATATATACTTCAAACATTAAACATTGTCATTTGACCTATAGACTAGGTATATCAATTAAATATAAGCCAAGATAAGGGCACCTTTATTCTTAATAAATAGAATATAGCCCCTCTAAAGCATAAGGAACTCCAAAGTCACCTAGGGAATCACATAACCTGCGCACCATCAAAGAAATATACAAATCAAATTAATTAATAACAATAACAATTATAAATAATTTAACAAGTTTAAAAATATAATGAAATTAAAAAAAAAATAGTTTGAAATTGATATTGATGATAGTAGTGTCTTGTAACATCATTCACAAAAATATAAATCTTAAGAGATGAAAACAATTTTAATTGACATGTTTTGGGAAGGTAAGATATTATTATCTTTTTAGAGAGTTCTATAGATTCTTAGAGAAATGTTCAATCTTGATTTTTTTTAATTATTTTAATTAGATTTAAATTGAGTCTTCGTGTATAGATAATTCTAGGTATATTTCCAAATAGCAAACTTCAAAATCTTAAGAGACATTCCTTTTATGTATTGAATTTTGTGTAATATATTTTTCAGTCTTATTGGTCATTTTGAACCTCCTATAGAAATTAGTGCTTCAATTAATTTAAAATTGAATGACAAATATATGAATTTAACACTCAAAAGTACCCAAAATAAATAAATGTTACCAATAATTTAATATTCACTCAACTCAACATGCATGCTATTTAAAATCTTTCCTCTTAAAATAAGTAAAAACTTTGTAAGATTCCTAAATTTATAATCTTCAATTTATTCCTTAATAGTACTTCTTAAATAATTTTAAATAATGAAAAGGGTTGTAGTTTTAATTGATATGGATGGTTGTTGCTTGTACTATTTAATATGGTACAATTTTTTCTAGATATGAAAGTGGGAAGATACTTTTCCATCACATATATTAACAAGTTGAATTGTTGACCAACCAATAGAAAAATTATACTCAAAAAATTAGAAATAAAACTATTACTTAATCGATAAGACATACTTTCAATTAATTAAACTACCAAAAATATCCATAGGTGCTTGTGAGAGGCCGATAGGCATATAAATTGGGATGAGAGAATTGAAAGTGGAGAGACAAGGGAAAAGGAAGAATGTGGAAGGTCATTAGGTGTCCAATTGCAGTTACAAAGAAAGAAGATATTGCAATAATAAAGATATTTATTTGAAACAACATGGTTTTTTATTTTTTTATAAAATGAAGGACGACTACAAAAAAAAAATCAGTTACAAAGAAAGTTGTCTCTAAGAAGCCTATGGGAAAAAATAAATAAACATATTTACAAACCAAAAAAAAAGCTTCAAACACTTAATCTCTTCTAGTCCGCTAGTACCAACGTCTACAAAGAAAACAAGTCTCATAGAGATAGAAATGATAAATAATCTATCAACAAAATTAAATAATTAAAAGAAATTACTTACGGCCACATTTCTTTCTGACGAGCCTGTTATTTATATTGCAACGTTTAGGAATGGTAATGGCGACCCCCAAATTGATTCCCACCTACTTAGCCACGGGAGACAGAAAGACTGCACACATACATGCAGGCATCGCCATGATTTTCCTCAATTGTTAGTTGCTCCGATGCACGGGCTCAGACTTTGTGCAGCTACATTCACTAGCGTTTTCCCACATTCACCCGCTCTGATGGCCTACTCAGTTAATATGCACAACATCATCATCATCACCATTATAACTACTGCAGTATTCTTCCCGGATGCCATATTAACTTCACTCACTTCCTTCCAATCACTAAAAAACCGGCAGGTCAAGCGGTTTAAAGAATTCGCGTACACAACGAACCGATGAGTCGGGGACTCGGGCGGATTGAATGGATTGGACGGGTCGAGGCTTGCATCTTATATAATCTGGCAGGTCAAACAGGTCACGTACCACTAGCGATGAAGGACCCTTATTTTTCACGAACGTGTTGACTGGGGTGCCACGTGGCATGACTGCCTTGGCTTTCAGTGTCCCTTCCGTGCGTAATTCTGCACCGTTGAAAGTTCACAAGGGGCTCCAATAAGAAATAGAGTTGTTGGGTGTGGGAGTGGGACATGTCCAAGAGTGAGCTTTATGTTCAACGTATTCAGACCTAATCTACACCACAAAAACCTAGAATAGTAATCATCTGTAAAGTTGTCCTAACAAAACCCACCTTGGCCTTTCAAATTTGTTGTAACAATACAACAAATCTAAGCCCTGGGTTCTATAATGATGACTTATACAACCAATTTTTCACTGTAAAAACCTAGAATCTTTGATTTAGTGGCATGACACCAAAGCAAGTTCAATCATTGCAAACTCTGTAAATCTCAAACCTCACAATCCGAAGCATCGAGCAAATTAAAAAAATTGAACCACCGCAAGCATGAACAATCATATACTAATTTACTCATATACTAATGACAAATAACAATAGATCTGATTTGAATGGAAATAGAAAGGAAAATTTTCATACCTTACCCAATTAATTAAGGAAGCTTTTTGGGACAAAAAGTCTTTCTCAGTGGGGAGGTGTGATCAGGTGATCATTTTTGAAATTTCCCTAAACATCCCTAAATGGTGTCATTGTAGAATATCATCTCGGGAGCTTTCCAATGACTGTGAGAACGTGGCAAACAGACATCGAGAGCTCTAGTTATGTCCGGTCAAAGTTCGGTCAAGAGGAAAGTCAAGTCTGGTCAACTGGTCAATATTGGACCAATCGCACTAGTACGACATGTGGCAAAAAGGTGTTGGCAAAATTGGAGGGGTTTTAACCATTGGTCGTCTACAATCATGGAATGGAATGGCGCGTCGGAGCAAAAGGCTCAACTTTTATTACGAAGGGGAGCCCAGCCGCCGTGTGGACTATGGTATTATCGCCGACGTGGTGGGACCACAAGCCACCACGTGTCTTGCCACCATGAATCGAATACGATTGATTTGTCTATTGGGAGACGACAAGTGGAATATATGCTATTGACCGAGTTAATTATTTCCATACCACATTACATGGGTCAAAATTATATTTACTTGGTAAGTCCACTTTCCAAATGCCACGCATTATTCCCAAATTCCACATACCACGCATTATGCCACAAAACTATACATATTAATGTTTATACATTAGTATTAAACCAACCACTTAACCGCCATTTTTCCAAGGACCACGTGGAAGGGCGAAGTGAAGCGCTATTGGAGGGGGCGGTTATGCTCAAACAATTTCCATCCCGCCAAATATGGGATTTAACCCACTTCACAAAAGCCGCTCATTTGGGATATCATCCCTTATCAAATGCTATGCCACCAAAAATGGGTTTTAATACCATTATACATGCTACGGGTAAGGTTTAAAAATAGCCTAAGGATAATATGCAATGCATATTTTTTGGGCCCTAAAAATGTATAAATAGGGAACCCATTTGCATTGTAAACACACACCCCAAGCTTATTATTTGTTAAGCTTATTGTGGGGACACACATTAGTCCGAGAAGCTTATTTGTGAGATGTGTCAACAAATATTTTCTATTGGCCTATTATTTTAGGTAATATTAGATGGAATATTTGTGGCTAGGAGTTATTCATACTACCTAGTCGACCCATAGCGCCACAGTAAATTATTGCAAAGCCTGGTATATCGACCGGAGAGCCATAGGGTGTTGTATTAGCGTCTGGAAGGCCGATCGAGAACCGGAGGTTTCCAAATAGTGAATTTGGAGCCATAAAGCTTTCCGAATACACCAGGAAGGTGGAAGTCGAGTGCTATTTTTCACCCTTGTCGTCCGAAGGTCTGGTTATTCTTCTAAGCAAGTTTAAATAGTTTCCATTAGGTTTTCTTGTGAAAGTACTATTGTAACTTACAAGTTATGACTAGTGGAACGGTTCGATAAGAACCCGGAGACGTAGGTAATTGTTGAACTCCGTAATCAATATGTGTGTAATTGTCATTATTGTCTTGCATTATTTTAAATTGATTACTTAAAAGGAGCAAATTGTCGGCAATATTTAAAGCCTATAAGGGTCCAAGATCAAGTAGTAATAATCTGATTATTTTCGGATCATAATGTTTACATGGTAGTAAAAGAAATTTCACACTTCCTCTGTAGTCTACCGCCCGTGCTTACTCATGATCTTGGTACAACACTCAAACTGAAGGTAAAAGAAGGAACACATCAACTTCTTATCAACCATGTGCTATCGGGAACACATCTGACCGACGAGGATGGGAACACACTCAGGAATCATTTGTTTATCAACCAGTCACTCTAGGGAACACATCTAACTTAGCAGTGTGGGAACTCGAGCAAAAAACAATATGAAAAACCTTCAATGGTTTTCTAGAGGCTAACCAAAAACCTAGGTATGAATAGGAACACATCTGACTATTCAACCTCTTCAAGACTCATGATGTTGCATTTCATTGTGCTATTTATTCTTCACTATGTTTTTACATAGGGGAATTATGTAGGAATACCCTCATAAACATGTGAACAAGAATGGACATTTGTTCTTATTTTTCACACCTCGTTGAAAACTGCACACTATACTATAAAACATGTAATATGAAGTTGAAGCACACAAATTAAAGAAATTCACACCACAAAATCACATCACAGCTGCGCCTGGCCCCGTTGTTAGTGACTAACAAGAGGTCGTTGTCTAACCTCCAGCCTCCGTTGCCTCCATCCTCTAATGTCATGCTCCTAGCTCAGTCTGATTTGAATATAAAGCTCAACAATTTCAACATTGGGTTTATTATTCCCCTACCTCCCCCTCTCCCCCCCTCCATAATGTGAAATCATTTTATTTTTCGGACATCGGGTAACACCGAAAATGTATCTGCGAGGCAAAAAAATATATATTTTATGGACTTTTTACAATGACAAGACTTTTGACGACAATTCACAAATTTGACTACTCGAACAAAATTAAAGGACTCTACAATAAAATAGACTTCACATGAACAAGCGGCATTCAATGGCGAGACTTTTAATGATAAATACTATGACAATACCAAGACTTATTAAATTGACAATTTCTGCTAAATTTCACAATGACCCTAATACACTAGACCATTTAATGAATAGACAATATGTTCAACATGTATTAAACGGACTCATGTATTAAACGGAGTCGATATCACTTTAACTAAATAATGAGACTCTTTATAATATTTATATAGTATTATATGGGACACAATAATTGACAATGACCACATAAACAACTCTTTTGATTACAAGACTTACTTTCACATACCTTTTTTTCCTTTGCACATTTTAAGACAAATCGACCTTTTATGACTTCGAACTAAACTCCAAACTAAAAAAACAAACTCAACATAAAACAGGAATTACAATCTAATAAACGAGGCATGCATGGACGAATGCATGTAGTTGCACACCTTGAATTTGGATCTCAGTTTCACACCTGGAACTAGCCGCTGCCATTTACTTTTACAGACAGATGCATGGACAGTTGTGCTGATTGTGTGAGATACAAGTCGATTATTGAATAGTCAACTACAACTGTTGAGAGAATGAATTGAGACGTTGTAAACTAGATCTGATATAACTCCTGGTTGCAGGTTGAAATTCCACGCTGGTAGGAGGACGAAATACAACTCCTGGATGCAGGCATGAGCACTCTGGTGTCAACAATGTCAGAAGTCTGGTCGAAGAGCAATGCAAGTCGCCAAAGTCTTGTTGATCTACCAAGGAGTGCCTTCCACAATCTTTACTGAGCTAGGAGTAGGTTGACATTTGCAAGATCTGTGTGCAACTAATGATGACAATCAGGAAAATACGGCCAAAACGAGTCCAAGATAGATTTTAATGCAAATCTCGATGTTCTTGCATTAAAAGGTCACTCAATCCAGATCTAATGCATACATCAATATAATATATGCTCAGGCTGGACTGCACATTTTCCCTCTACAATTGTGCCTTCCCTTTTCTATAAAAATAAGTGTTCCAACTTTCGAATCATGTCTTACACAAATTCCAAGACCAAGTTCCACGTTCCTGATATTTATCAATGCACGGGATAATCTGACCGTGTTGATCTACACAGGTTGACTGTAAACAATGGTGCTTAGCTGAGCTGCATGCGTAGGAAGAGAAATATCAAAGCTTTTGTACACATTCTCCAAACCTAAACAAAAAACTTATTGATTTCTATACAAAAACATTATGCACAAATTTAGTTTCTCATTATCAAGGCAATAGTAAACAACTTAACTGCCTCTGGCTATGCTCAAAATTCCATCATAAGCAAAGAATTAAGGTCGCTCTGATATCAAATCTGAAAGACACTTAGTTTTACACAGCAGAAACACACAATGTCTTTTTCTATAACAATATATACATATAACTGTAATATTTGCCAAACATAAACATGTGAACATTACTATTCCTAACATTTAAGTGATCCTTACAACAAAACAATCTGGCAAATCATTTTTAAAGTAGGTTGCAAAAACAATTAAATAAACTTATTTTTAACATCAATATGTACATATTTCTTGCTCATGTATCAAAAAATATAAAGCATAATCATTTAGAAAACATATGTGTATACAAAGATACAATGTCACAACTTATTATTGGAGTGACCACAAATACACAAAAAATGTGTTTAAAATTAATCAGAATGATGTAGTATTATATAATTGAATCGCATCATACAAAACATGGCAATTTAAAGAATATGCATTCCAAAATAAAAAAGCAACCTTCGCGCATGTTCTTTGGTGTTTTGTATGGTAGACTAAATTCTAATTAGGGGATGTGCATGGTAGAAACCAAGGAATGTACAAACAAAGTGACTAGCAACATCTGTTAGTAGAAAAAGTGACAAACATGTAATATAAGACAATGTGATCAAGCAAGTGCGCAAAAAAATTTGACCATGAAAAGCGGGTTTCAAACATGGGACATCCCTCACAATGTCACAAGATAATCAGGGCCGAAGTGACCAAAAGCATACAAACAGTGATCAAACAAGACATAGGGATAGCCCATAAACAATGGCATACAATAACAAACAATGACAAGAAAAATGTATAAGACAACAATGGTAGCATATAGTCCTACAATGAAAATATTGCACATGAATCACCTATTAACATGTTAGAAACATAAAATTATGTCAAGGCATGTGTGTATCAATTAGAACTAATGTGTTAGAAAGTAGAAGTACTAAACAATGAAACAATAACACATATAATGTGTGATACTAGTAAAGGTAGATGCCCCTAGGATCCTCATTGGGATTGGCAAAGGATGCAATGTCGAGCATCATTGTAATGTGTGAAAAATTTTAAGAGATATGCATTCACAACTAGATACCAAGTGAATGTGCATGTGTATATGATAAAGATAATGACATATTGAATCTGACTAGCATAGTAAGCAAAGTGCATCATGTAAGTATAAGCAAGTAAGAGTAAGTGCAACCAAGATATGTAATATGCAATATATGAGTGGGATCGAATGGTATGCAATGTGAATGTGATAAGAGCAACGTGTCCCCCCAACATATGTGTATGAGATGAGGTTCATTTATAAAATACCCCTGAACAATCAATAATGAACTATAGAACAAGAGTGTCATCGGGAAATGGTTTGATAATGTGTGCTAGAAAGATAGATCATGAAGCATATATCTTGAAAAGTGTGAGTAAGGTGTGGTTCATTTCAAATTTAGAACCTCAGCAGTTGAACCGTGGAACTAGAGTGTGTCATAGGGAAATGACGATACAAGGTGTGTATTAATGTGTGTAAGAGTCATGAGAGAGATTAGATATAAAGCAAGGAGCGTGATAGTAGATTTTATAGACAACTTATGATGTTAACAGGGGGAAGAAAGTGTGATGCCCCCCAAGTGTGTGATGTAGATATATGCAGTGATATGAGAAGAACCATACCATTGTGGAGGAGTTTGAAATGTGTCCCGCCCATCAATGTAAGGATTAGCTTGTCTGAAAAAAGAATTGGACGTGTAATTGAAGGAGGTTTTGAAGGGATCTTGAACGATGGTGGCTTATTTGGGATTGGTAACGTTGTAGAAGACTAGAGAGGAGGAGGGGATAGACCTTTTTTTAGATTACGTTGCTTAGTTGGAATTGGTAATGTTGTAGATGAATTAGTATAATGAGATAATGGGGTAGATATTTTTGAATATGGTATGACATTGAGTTGGATAGGCAGCGGTTGACTGACCGAAGGATGAACATTAGTAATGATGGAATGATGCTCATTAGAGATGGAAGAGTCAGATTTAGGAGCCCATTGGGATTTAGAAATTGGAGATGTGTCAGGATGTTGTATAACAAATGATATAGAAACCTTTATGTTCAAGGTGTTTAATTCTTCATTTTAAAGCATAGAAATCATTGTCATGATGTCGGTTAAGTTTGTGATAATTTCAAAAGGGTATACCTTGGTATTTTGCAAGCCGATAAGGAGGGTAGCAATTAGTAGATGGCAACTTGATCAACTGGTGAGTGAGGAGCTGAGGAGGAATATCATGTCACTTAGCATGGAGATCAAACCTGAGAGGTTCTGGTAATGGTAAGACTTGAGGTTCACTGACATGAGCACGCTGACATGAGCACGTGTAGAAGACATAGAAGTATACTTAGATATAGAAAGAGAACTAGTATGAGCCTAAGAAGCATCTTTGAGATGTTGGATTTTAGCTTCAAGATATGTAATTGTTGTTTCCATAACTTGAATTTTGTCTTGAAATAAACAATGCAAAGCTTGAATTGACTCTAAGATGGTTGATTGGATGGAGGATTAGGACTGATAGATTCATCAGATAAATGATCGAAAAAGGGCACTAACTTGAGTGGGTGGTGTATTGCGAGGGATGTACATAGTGTCTAGGGTTTTTTGGAGAGAATATTTATAAGGTGGGTGCATTTGAAGCAAGTCATGTAAGGATACTTGAGGAACCTTAGAAGCCATAGAAGAGAAACAAGTAGAATAGGGATCTGAATGACTGATCACGAGTGGGGTTCACCAAATGATTTAATTTAATTTTAATTAAATCTAATATTATAGATTCACTACTAAAATAAATGATGTATAAATGGTGAAATACAAAAACGACAAAAGTAAGCTAAGATTTAAAATGTGAAACCCTAAGCAACGAAGAATGAGATAGGACTAAGCTAGTTTACTCATAATTTAGGACTAATATGGATGAAGAGAATTAATGAACAGAATGCCAACTGTGTCATAACTAATCTCTATAAATTTTTGTCACCCACAAATATTGACTAGAAAGGGTGCCCACGGTAGGACAGGGGTGCTGATGACCAGATTTGGGCGCTCGTGACTCTATAAAAGCTCTGGATATGGTTTGTGTTGTGTCGCTAGGGTGTCACAAATATTCTTTATTGCTCATTTGGTAGTCGCACTACTATCGCCAAAGGTAACTGTAACCTGCAAACGAGATGTTCACCTGCACAAGCCCACAAACCACATCAAACCTAAAAATAAAATACAAAAAGGGGAGTCAGACTGACCCCAACGATCACCCCGAGAGTGAACTTATGAGTGATCATTACACTACATATCAAACTCTGTGTAGTTATTGTGAGTGTGTGTGAGAATGATGCCCTAGGATGCCCTCATGCAAGCTACACTTGATAGAGGGTTGTAGCTAGAATGTAGTAGTGTAGTAGAATGTGTGGATGGAATAGAATGAACTTCCCCTACCTATGTTGTGTATGTAGAGTATCTTTGTCCCTTGAATGGAAGCTAGATGAATTCCTTGGAGTGTTTTAGGTGCCTTTTGAATGAAATCTTAGGTGACGATAGTAATGTTTAGTACTCGGTCCCTTATTTTGAACACATAATTGTGTATTTATATGATTCCCTTGTTTGAATTTTGTAATTGACAACTGGAAGGATGACCCATAAGTGAAAAAGATGACCAAAAGATAAAAGAGAGCCCAAAAGAAGCAAGTAAGGTGAGAAAGGGTCAGGGGCGCCCATAGGCGACAAGGGAGCCTGGGCACTTCTGTCCTGACTAGGTACTAGTGTTTGAAGCCATGAAAGATAAATAAGTAAAGTTTTGACGGGATTGTATGGTGTGTAAGACCAAATAGAAAATAAGAGACAAAGAAAAGAGGCCAAAGATAGTTGTGAAACCACTAGTTTTCTTACTTAGGAATCATGTAAATGCTATATTGTTTTTAGGACCTATAAATGTACTCAAGTGCATGATTTTGTGTCTACATAATGATATGTGAGATAAGTGTCATTTATAACTAGCCAAAAATCTTACATGAAGTATATGATAGAAACATCAAAGGGGATGGAGTGAAGAATAAAAATTTGAGGAAGATAAAAAAAGGGAAAGGATGAGGGGTGATTAGGAAGGAGTTTGATGGAGGGGAAGGACGTTGTATTCTATTGTATCATCTCTATCTTACTTGGATTATTCACGTGAGTAAAATCTAGGTTTAAAGAGGACAAACTAAAATGTGGGGATTTTTCAAAAGGTTCCATGTTTGAGACCTAACTGAAATTTCTTTCTTGTTAGAGCACTTTGTACCTTCCCTTATAAATTTAAATATGGAATAACTACAAGAAAATAGGTGATACATGAAGAATCATCAATAATTAAGTCCCTATAATGGTTTTCCATACATGTATGGTGTGTGAATATTTTATACTGAGACTCCATTATTCATGTGAGTGTAATAGCTTAAAGTGACCAAAATAAATAAAAAATGAGGAAAAACCAATAGGTTCCAAGGTCAAAACCAAACCCACATTGCTTTCTTCATTAGCACTTTGTAGTCCTACTTTTTTAGTTTTAAGCTCAAGTAAATGCATGTGTAATTGTGGGAAAATAGGCGATGCATGAAAAATTATTAATAATTAAGGCCCTCTAGTGATTAGTCATATGAGTGACAGGCAAAATTTATCTCCTAGCCAAGCTTGGTTATTTTTAATTTTATGTTTTTATGCCATTAAGGTTTTTGAATGGATGGTGTTTGAATTGTTAGAAAGCATGAAAACATCAATGGAAAGATGGAAATAAAATAGTGAAAATTAAATGCCTACATGTATCACACTTTTTCCATGGGTCAAATCGTAAGAACCAAATACTATCAGTTATTTGTGTTCCATATTACTGTCTCAATCTCACTTGCATTATTCACATGAGTGCAATTTGTGCTTAAAGGATCAAAATTTAAAAAGGTGAAAATACAATAGGTTTCAAGGTCAAAACCCAAATTCAAATGCCGTCAAGGTTTTCATTTGGACAACATTTGATTTTTTACATAAGACGAAGACATCAATGGAAAGTTGGAAATAAAAATATGAGAATTAAATATATGCATGTTCTACACCTTTTCCATGGCTTAAATTGTAACACCCAAATAATATCATATATTTGTGTTACACTTTATTGAATTGATCTCGGTCACATTATTCATATGAGTGCAACTTATGCTTAAAAGAGATCAAATAAATAATGGGAAAAATCCAACAGGTTCCATATTCGAAACCCAACTGAAATGTGTGTTTCTTGGAGCACTTTTTAGCCCCCCTTTATAATTGTAAGCTTGAGTAAGTGCAAGGAAATAGATGACATGTGAAAAAGCATTGATAATTGAGTTCACATTATTCATGTGGGCGTAATTTTCACCTAAAGGTGCAAAAATAAAAAATAGAAAATATCAATATGTTCCATGTTTGAAACCCAATTGAAATGTTTACTTCTTAGTGTAGACACATGTAGTTTGCTCAATACACTATTATTTTTAATGGTACACTGACACTCCTTCCTTTTGCAAATTTACGGCACACCGCCAGTTAGGCCTATTTAACTCCCTTCCTACGACCCCCTTTTGGTCATTTTTTTCTCTTATAAACCATTTAAACAGGCAGTTATCGCCTCGTTCTAACTACATTAGCTTCTTATTTTCTTCTAGCTTGCTTCTATTAGCTCCCCGGAAGATCAATCCACTTCGTTGGATTGAGTAAGCCCTTCAGAACCCTTTCAGAACCCTAATTACTCTATAAGAGAGATTAATTAGTCTAACCTAGGTTAATTACCCTCTAACATAGTCAAATCACACTTTGACTTGCCAAAGTGCTTTTTGGACTTTAGCCTTTGTCCCACATGCACCCAAATCTCCCTTTTCTTCCAAACCAAATACTATAAATAGGGTTATACCCCCTCCCTCATTTCCTAAGAATCCTATCTTCTTCCTAGCATAAATTATAGCAATTTGATTAGACTTTAATTTGTATTTCATCTTCTTTCATTTGAGCTAAAAGCATTTAATCTTGTATTTCATAGCATTAATATAGAATAAAAGGGAAGATCCATTGGCCTTGAAGCCATTAATGGGGAGATCTTTTTCTCTTAACACATAAACTGAATGCTCAAATCCTCTTAGGTTCATTATTTCAAGCTTTCAAAGAATAGAGATTAACTTCATTTGCTTAGTTTGCATGTTTAATGAAGATTAACGTATGCAAAGAAGGAAACCTTGCTCATTTCTTATCACATGGTCCATTGATCAGATTGTTAAAAGCCTTTGGGGTTTATTTAGAGATTCTTATCCCAAATCCATGGCTTTTACAACTTTTCATTTAACACACTTAGAGCACTTTGTACTCCACCCAGTTCTATGCCCAAGTAGGTGGAGGGAAATATGTGACGTAAAAACAATCATAGATAATTATGCCTTATTTTTATTCCATTTTATCATCACTTTGCAGTCCCCCTTTATAGCTTTAAGCTCTAGTAAGTGCAGGGAAAGAGGTTAGGTGTAGGAAAATAAATGGTGCGCAAATAATCATTGGTAATTATCAATATCTATATCCCACTTTATAATCTCAATCTCACTTGCATTATTCACCTGAGTGCAATTGATGCTTAAAATGGCCAAAATTAAAATTGGGAAAATCCAATAGGTTTAAGGGTCAAGACCCAATTGTAAATGATGTTAAGGTTGTTGATTAGATATTGTTTGATTTGTTAGATAAGACAAAGACATTAATGGAAAGTTGGAAATAAAAAAAGTTAAAATTAAATACATGGACCATATATTTTCCATGGCTCAAATTGTAACACCCAAGTAATATCCACTATTTGTGTTCCACTTTATCAACTTGATCTCCCTCGCATTATGAGTGTAATTTTACCTTAAAGGGGCCATTAAACCATATATAATAAATTATATTTTACACTATCTATTATAAACTATATATTATAATATATTTTTTGAAAGTCCTATTTTATGAAGAGCTTGATTCCTTTTTTTAATTTATTGCGAACATTATTTTCTTTATAAAGGATTATAATTATCTAGAGAAAGGGGATAGAAATTTTTAAGATCACAAAAACATTTTCCCACTCAAATTTCTCCTACAATTCTCAGTTCTAAGAGAGGGAACATAACTATCCTACTACATTCACACTAGACTATCTTCAAGATTGTTATTAATATCCTATTTGCAATTAATATATGTTCTGACTATAATTTTGTTCATTCGCCCTCTCTGTTGCGCTTACGTCAACATCCATGCACCATGAGAAGCCTGCAGGAAGATTTCCCATGGAAGCGAACACAAAAGCAGAGGGACACGTGGACGATCATGATTAATATAAGGTTGTTGATAAGGCCTATAAGGTAGACATGTGAGATCACTACACGTTGGTATGGGTGTCAGAGGCAAACACCATATCTAGTTATGTTAACGCATTTGGTATGTTCAATAGGTTTTGAGGTTCAAAACCCAAATATGAATGCCCATCAAGGTTTTCAATTGGATAGTATTTGATTTGTGAGATAAGACAACGGCATCAATGGAAAGTTGGAAATAAAAAAGTGAGAATTAAATAATTGCATGTTTTGCACCTTTCCCATGGCTTAAAATGTAACACCCAAATAATATTTGTTATTTGTGTTACACTTTATCAAATTGATCTTGCTCACATTATTCAAGTGAGTCCCAATTTATGCTTAATGGGGCCAAAATACACAATGGTAAAAATCCAACAGGTTTCATGTTTGAAACCCAACTAAAATGCTTGTTTCTTGGAGCACTTTGTAGCCCCCTTTACAATTTTAAGATCATGTAAGTGCAGGAAAACAGATGATGTGTGAAAAAATCATTGATAATTGAGTTCACATTATTCATGTGAGTATAATTTGTTCTTAAAGGTGCCAAAATTAAAAAAAAAATTAACAACCAATATGTTTCATGTTTGAAACCCAATTAAAATGTTTGTTTCTAAGAGCACTTTTTACTCCCCCTTTATAGTTTTAAGCTCAAGTAAATGCATGGAAATAGGATATGCGTAAACAATCATTGATAATTATATGTTATTTGTGTTCCACTTCACTATCACTTTGGATTTCCCCTTTATAGCTCTAAGCTCATGTAGGTACAACGAAATAGGTTAGGTGCAGTGAAATAGGCGATGTGGAAATAAACATCGATAATTATCCAATATTTGTCTCCTACTTTATCATCTTGATCCTGCTTGCATTATTCACATGAGTGTAATTTGTGCTTAAAAGGGCCAAAATAAAAAATGGGAAAATCCAATATGTTACAATGCCAAGACCCAACCGTAAATGATGTCAAGGTTTTTGATTGGATAGAGTTTGATTTTTTAGATAAGACAAATACATCAATGGAATGTTTTAAATAAAAAACTGAAAATTAAATACCTGCATGTACTGCACATTTTCCATGACTCAAATTGTAACATCTAAGCAATATCCATTATTTGTGTTCCACTTTATCGACTTGATCTCACTCACATTGTGAGTGTGAATTTCCCTTTAAAAGGCTATTAAAATCTATATTAAAAACTATATTTTACACTATATATGATAAACTATATTATATACTATATATTATAAAATATACTATAAAATATATATTATAAACTATGTATTAGTAAAAATTCCTATTTTATGAAGAGTTTAATTCCACTTTTTAGATTTATTGTGAATATAATATTTTCTTTCAACTTATACCAAGACACTTCACCATCAATATCCCCTATTGACATAATCTGGGGGCAACAATCGTGTAACATTTTCTAAAACACCTTCACACATCATAACTTATCAATGCCCTCTAATGACCTAACTTGGGTGAAATACGTGACTAAAAACCATCTTACGCAACATCTTACCAACCTTCCCCTAATGACCTAACCTGGGGGCAATTAGCGAAAAACCTCTCCACGAGTAACCAACCAACCAATCAACCAATCAAAAGCCAACACTTCCAAATCAGACCTTTCAAATTCACGAGTAGTCTCCCAAATGACCTAACTTGGGAGTTACATTCACCATTCCATTCCTAGACGACATAACTTGGGATTTTATTCTATACTCCACGTTCGCTTCCAGATGACCTAACTTGGGAAGCCATCTTAATCTCTATCACATCTGCTACCTCATGACCTAACTTGGAAGTCATCTAATTTTCTATCGCACTCACTTCCTGATGACCTAACTTGGAAGCCATCTCATTCTTTATTGCAGCTGCTTCCTCATGACCCTAACTTGGAAGCCTTTACATTGCGGTGACACCCATGAAGTGGGGGCAAGAGTGTATTTCCCCTTATCACTCCTATATGGGTCAACTTTTTAAACCGAATTCATCTGGATCCAAATTCACCACCTTTTTTATCTAAGTCCATCTACAGTGGCTAGATCTTGGGGATGTAGTTAAAGTTTGGAGACTAACACACTTTTCTCCCTACACTCTTCCTCTGGTGTCAGGATGCCCAAATCCTCCCATCATTCCATTTCATTTACAAGCGTTCAGGTTGGGAATTGATCACTCCCTACCCACCTATTTGATGTTTAACCACATCCAAAATCATCTAATCATCATTTTCATCTTCCATACTTCATCGCAACATTTACACTTTTATGTTGCATGGATCGACTCCTGATCTATGGTTCAACACGCTTCTACTACACATTTTTGTGTTCTTCTACAACTTGGGATTCTTCGGCTTTTTCCTAGGTACGCATCTCAATCTACTTTATGTTACCGAGCTTTTCACTCACCAACATAAAGTGAGGGCAAATGTAGTCACAAAATCACACATTTACTATTACATTTATACCGTCGGGTATGTTTATTTATATATGGATCTTGTGTAGTAAAAGTATTCACTAGTGACCTATTTCTAGGGTTTTTGTGGTCAGTGAGTCAATTATCGTATTTGTTTGTATACTTCATTCGTTAGTTGTCTCTGTAGTTTTAGCCATCTCTTATAGTGTCTCAGATGTCGTAGTTAGATCAGTTGTCGTCTTTATGTCTGCATCAGGGCACCTAGGGTTGCACCGGGGTGCCCCAGTCCGTGATTTTAGGTGCCCGTGTTATCGTGATTTGTGGATTTAATTTCTTTATTTGAATTTGGTCCTAACAGTCACCCCGTGTATTCCCATAGGTCATAGTCGACAATTCCGGGTCACTAGTGTCGAAATTTGAGCAAGAGATCCCTATATAAACAAAGCATACTCACCACATTATGGGCAGACATCACACACATCAAGGGCAGATATATACTAAGGCAAGGGACTGTATTTGGGCTTCTTCTACATCTACATCACATCTACATCACACAAGCACAAAGGGAAAGGGTTGCATTTTTTCCATTCTATCTATTATTTTACATTTTACATCTAGTTATTACCCCTTATTACCGCTTCATTAGTGTTAGGGCACCTTAGGCATAAAATTACACACACACACACACCATAACTACTTCAGGGTTCGTAATGTAGTGCAGTGCTCAACAATAAGTCCACTAGTTTGGTGGTTGAGGATAGTCCAACCCCACTAACCTTTTGTTTTGTAGGTCGTTATTCAGTTCATCTGGCGAATCTACCATGATAGATAGGTAGGGTTTAAGACCTCCTTACAACACTGCCAAACATAGATCCTAAGTATTTTCATAGTTCCTAGCACCTAGAATCCAGACCAGGGCACCCCAGTACACTCCCAGGCGCGTCAGTACAGACAAACAGTCAGCTCCTACCCTTCATGAAGTCATTCGGTCATAACGTGCCTAGTCTGCCACAGTCCAGCGCAGAGTGAGGTAAGTTATTTATAGATTAGTAACATATCCCTTTCATTTCTATTATTTTAATTAATTCAAGTACAAAAGCAAAATATCTAGTTGTAGCACTTTGATACATCACTTAGTTTTTACTTAGATTAGCTCATAAAAATAATTAAAAACCATATTCTTAGTTAATCGGCATGTCCATACCACGTTCAAGGCTCTTATTTTAGCACAAGCTAAGACAATAGCCTTTAATTTTGATGGCCACCTATGGAAAACAATTTTTTAGTAACAATATTTTTAGCAGATAGACTTTTATTGGGGGAATGCATTCCCACAATATGGTTGTTAAAGTTGTATAATACCTACAAACTACCTATCTCATACATGAGAACCATCTATAATCGCCAGTAAACAAATATTAGTTTAAAACATTTATTAGGTTAATTTACAAAATATTTGGTTTACTTCTTTGTCAGAATGCAAATCTATAGATATTTGCATTAAATAAATATTTGAGAGTTGTAACCCACTAGCCATCTCTTCCACTGCCTTACGTTTACATATATATTTGTGGTTATGTCATTTATTTATCAGATGTTGAGACTACTAATTGGTTCACCTTTCCTAGCATGTTACCAACTTGTGTAAGACCATCTCTCACATTATTGGTGGATCAATTGTGTTTGGACTGCAGATTAATTGCCCACCCCAACTGCAATAAACCGAACCTAGCTTAAATAACCCAAAATAGTATGATGATTAATGATGGAGGTGTTCATTTTTATGGCCAAATCCCTAATTACACGCCATCATGATGTAGACAGAAACTGCTATGATTGCCTCTATCTTTGGCACTCAGCAAAAGTAGAGTTGTTGGATGCTCCTTTGTTTTCATGCAATTAATGGGTGATAGCAGGCCATGTTTTGGCATTGGCCCCTCCTTTTGTGGAGGGCTAATTAAAATAGGAGAATATTAGCATAATTTAGTTCACCTTTACTAGAATTCTATCAGCGTGTGCAAAAATAGGAATTTTGAAACAAGGTGTGGACATCCTTCGAAGCATTATGAAGAAGGGGCATTCATCAGATGTTTAAGTTGCAAGTGCCTTGGAAGATATGTCTACAAGATGTGGAAGAATGTGAACTATTTGACAAAACCCTTGAAAGATGTGGTCTCATGGACTGCAATGATTGTGGGATATGCACAAAACAAATAGGTTTGTTGAAAAGACCTTAGAAACTTTCAGGGAAATGCAATTGGTAGTTGTAAATCCAAACTCCACAACCTTTGACAACATCCTCTCAGCCTCTATCAAAATGGGAGATTTAAAACAGTGTATTTTCCTCCTCAAGAGCCAACATCTGCTTCTGTTGTGAAATGTATGGCAACTCCTAAATCTGGCAAAGGTGGAGTGTTTTTTATTGCTTAGGCTTAATCAAATATAAAGGCAAATAAAAGTGAAGGCTTGCAATATTTAATAAATATTAACAAGCCTGTATTTTTTGGAGAGTTTGGGAACTTTGCATTGAAAGAATAAATTAATCTCCATTAATGTTTACCTTTTCTAGTGTTCTGTGTTCCGTTTATTTTTAATTTATCAATTTTAATATGATGTATTTGTATTGTTTCTAGATTATTGTTTATGAAGGTAAAATACATTTGTAGTATATTCTTGTTGGTGAGAAATTTATCAATGCATCTTACATATCCAACATCCTATCAGTTTAAGCCTAAATGAGAGCTTCAAAATTGGGTTTGGTCATCCATCAAAGAATCATGGGAAACCTGGATCTTTTACAAATGTCACAATTGGAAATTATATGGTACATATTTATGTAAAATGTGGATTCATACGCAAGGCATGAGAACTTTACTTCTTATGGTTTTGATTTTTTAAAGTTTTTTTTTAATTTTAGGATTTTCTTGTTGGGAAAGTTGACATTAATATTAAAAACACACTTGAATTAAACTATATTACTTAATGAGAACATTCCATTTGCATCCCATCTGGCGTATCTTCCAACTCGTGTGCAATTGATAGTTTTATGTTTTAGTGTTTTACAAGTGATTTAGGGAAAGGATGTGAGGTTTTACATCGTAATGAGAGAAACACTACTCGTAATACTAGTATCGGTCCAAGTAACTACCCAAACTCACCATGTCAATTAAAAAATATAGACCTCCTCTACACCAATGTCCCTCGTTTTCTCACAACCACAATAAAATTTTGGGGGTGCACCGGTACAATGCAATAGAAGAGATTTATGGTGAACTTTTTCATGTGTTGCATTACTCCCGCATGCGAGCTTTCTCATGTGATACAATAGCCTCGTGTCTATCTTGCAACATTGTTCACCACACCAAATGAACAATTCAGAGGATGTAATATATCGATGTTCAAATGAATATGCACCATTTGTTTCATGGCATATGTCAAGTGCAATAAGTTCTACTCCGGTTTGGAAAACACTTCAGTGAAAGTATAAAATATATGGGTCAATGCATGGTGTTGTGTCCCACTTGTTGTCCCAAAAAATGTGATGCAAAATGAGAGGTGCGCGGTTTCCAATGAGGGTTCGTGCGAACACTCCATTCGCACGAACCCCGTTTCGCGCGAAGAGACACGTAAGCTGTTATTTGCCACGTGGTGAAATTGAAAGTGGTTCGCATGAACAACATGTTCGCAGTGAACGGCGTTCGTGCGAAAGGTGTTCGCCGCAAACCCCCCTGTTCACATATCGGGGGCACTGCGGAGAAAATCATTTTCCTCCGCCTCGCCTCCTTCGCGCGAAGTCTGTGCAACCGACCAAAGAGCCCACCACACCAGCTGAGAGCTCACTAGCGATGAAGGCAAGCAACGACGAGCCTAGGTATGTAGCCACTAAAATACCATTTTTTTGCAAAACCCTGGCAAAGTTTTTTTTGGTAAAAACCCCATTTTTTTCTCGTAGAAATGAATTGAATGTAAAGGTCTACTCTAAAAATACCCTGGTTGGCCATTTTGTATGCTACATCCATGTTACTTGTAAATGGTCTCTTTGAGAAACTTGAGGGCAATAGGAAATATTTATACCCTTCCATTATGTACATCCAATCAGACAATAAGAAGTATTCTTTTACCAGGTTCAGAGAAACTTGTTTTTTGCAATGGACGATTGTACTGTAGTTTCAAGCTAATTCTATCTTAGTATTTAGCTTTGATCCACGACTAAGGAAGAATTCATATGGTTATTACCTGTACATTTTTCCAAGGTCCTCTTAGTTGCCCCAGTTGTTCAATGTATTTTTTTGAAGGGTTTCTTTTATGTGTTGCAAATTGTAACATTTTTGGATCTTTTTAGTTTCTGGAAAAATGAGTATATTGTGTAGCTCACAACTACCCATGCCATACTAAGATCCCAATAGTGGCATAATTGTTGATTGGAGCCGAAATTGCAGAATGCACTGCCAAAATACCGAGGGGCTCTTTGGCCAAGAATCAGTCTTAAGGGTGTCTATCGACATGTTATGGGCATGAACCTAGGTCATCATCATGGCGGCATTAGGTCTTTATTGGTAATGGTATTTTTCTCATCGTTTGGAAGGTATGATTGTTCTTATTATGGCAAAGCCAAAACATTCTTACTACAAGTGTTATATAATAAGGAAGAACCGTGAGCATTGTGGTAAAAACCATTCTTTTCAAAAATGTTGGGTTAAGCTTGAATATAAAGTAGTTGAGCTGAAAAGCTAAAAACAATTCTGATTACACTACAAAAAAACTTAACGATTATTGACGAGAGTTAAGTGTAATCATGGTGGCAAGGTCAATCCCTATAGATGTTGGTTTAAGCCTATGGATGAAGACCATCCTATGATTTGAATTTGGTTTAATTCTATGTATGAAGACCATAGAATGATTCATACTTTTTGTGGAGGAGATAGATCGCACTAACAATTACCCACGAGATGGAGGCAACGGGGTATTTTTCAATTCAAGATTTCTAAATGATGTTCACGAGTAAAATAATCATTCCTTTGTCACCTAAATGAGAAGTTTGCAATGCCATATTGATTGATTGCAGGAATTAAATATTCACTGCCGTGTACGATGGATTGGAGTCACACTATTCAAAGCTTCATAAAATTTCCCTGAATCAGGAGATGAAGGTTTATTACGGTGCAGAATGAAACGATTCATATTGCTCAGCATTTTTTTTCTCCTAGAAATTAATGGAATGTGAAGGTCAACTCTGAAAATACCTGGTTGGCCGTTTTGTATACTACATCCTTGTTACTTGTAAATGGTCTCTTTGAGAAAATCTGAGGGCAATAGGAAATATTTATACCCTTCCATTATGTACGTCCAATTAGACAATAAAAAGTATTCTTTTACCAGGTTCAGAGAAAACTTGTTTTTTACAATGGACGATTATACTGTAGTTTCAAGCTAATTTTATCTAGCTTTATTTCTATTAGCTTTGATCCACAACTAAGGAAGAATTCATATGGCTGTTACCTGTACATTTTTCCAAGGTCCTCTTGGTTGCCCCCGTTGTTCAATGTATTTTTTTGAAGGGCTTCTTTTATGTGCTACAAATTGTAACATGAAGGATCTTTTTAGTTTCTAGAAAAATGAGTATATTGTGTAGCTCACAGCTGCCTATGCCATACTAAGATCCCAATAGTGGCATAATTTTTTATTGGAGCCGAGATTACAGAGTGCACTACCAGAATAATGCATATCATGGAGATATTCCATTTTCACAAACCTTAATACTACTACCATGATATTGATTTTTATGCCCAAAAATAATTATTGAACCTTGTGTCTCTATTTCAATGTTTTTACCGATGTCTTTTTGTTGTTTAAATATATGCATTAGACATGTCTTTTTACCGATGTGTTTTTTGTTGTTTAAATTTGGATTGGTGTTCTATTTGATTGCGCTAATTCTGTATCATATGCACAAAAAAATGTGTTTCAGGGAAAGGTGAATCCCACTCAATTGTTCTGCTTTGATAATGGTTTGTGCCCAGGTAAACTTACATTCTCTTCTACAAACATTGCTTTGACTTTAAGATCATCTAAATGTATTCAAAACTTTTCATTTCTGAACTCTGCAACATCACTTGGTATATTTTGTTATCAAATGCTTTGTAATTTATGTAATTTATTGAAGCTTGAAAAGTTCATATTTCTGTTTTCATTAATATAGGAGAATATCTTAGGAATTTTTTTTAATAAAAAGTACCATTGATTAGAATTTTACTTTCATTTTTTTTACAGTCATGGCTTCTTCTGGAACTCCTAATTTGTTTGAGAGGACCGATTTAGAGATTGCAAAATTGCAATCTATTCTCAAAAATCCAACTACAGTTGGGGCAGTATAAATCCCATTGTGAAAGAATACTGGTTGATCTTCGTAGAATAGAGACAAGTTTGAAAACATATAATCCATTTGATTCTGAATCAATAACAAAATTTATGGATTCACTAAAATCAAGTGTCTCAGGAGATGTAGGTTATAATGAGATTACATCACGACTTTCCGATAAGGAAGTCGTTAAGAGGTCTTGTTGGAGTTTTTATGTAGACAAACAGAAAATAAGGGCATATTATGTAAACAAATGTTCATGTCCTTTATGTGCCCCTTTGATTTATCCTAGATTTGTGGCCTCTCAAGGCCAATTTCCAAATAATGACCAATTACCGTTATACTTCATAATGATGCTACATGCCGAGGTTCACTTAAACCTAAAGGTGAACTATTTAGACATCCCTAGTTATTTGGGGTAGGGGCGTGGCCGTATTAGCCACAGGAAGGCATATAGAAAGGAGGGAGCTCCTGCAGTTGTTGATGCGCGGCAACTTGTACCAAGGCCACAACCATTCTTATCAGGATTTCAGGATGTCGCAGCACCTGTCGTTATGACTGCACATGAGGGTGCTATCGAGGGTCTTGCTGGCATTGCTCGCGAGACCCAATTGATCTCTTCTGACCGTGTGGGTCAGTACCTTCAGAGACGTGATACTAGCAGTGGAGGTGCTAGTAGCACCAGTGATGCACGTAGCGAGGTATACGCTCGTGCATCTTTGATTTCCCCCAGATGACTTTGAGCTAGTTACAGATCCCGCTCAGGCACGTCGGCTAGGACGCATCATGGCTACTGACTTGTTGCGTGCGTATGAGGTGATTGCTCAGCATTGCAGCATTCCACTATCGGGGGTTTTAGATTTTATAGAGTAGAGTGGGAGTGTATCTTCTAGTCAGGGTACTACTGCCACTGCTACAGATAGACTTCCTGTAGCTGGGATTGTCACACCTGATGTTCAGCGCATTTCTGTTCCGGTGTGTGAAAATTAAACCTTTAATATTATTAAAATTTATTTTAATTGATCATTACTTTACAATTTATTAATATTAAAATTAAACATGTACTTTTGTGTTTAGGCTTCTGCTCCAGTGTGTGGAGCTTCATAGCCCACACCATCTACCCGTGTCACATACACACAGCTCTTGACTGAGCACAACATGGATCTTGATGTTTTGGGTCTGAGTCAACTTGGCTTAGTTGGCGAGATATTTACTGGTGTTGAGGTCGTGGATGACAATCCCATACATTTGGAGACGCGTTCCGCAGAGGTATAAATACATGTGTTTTAATATAATTAATATTTAATCTAAATTGAAATGTTAGAAATTAATGAACTTTATTCAAAAAACTTATTTATCAACTTATTACATTTTATTTATTTTGTTTCACAGGGATCTACGGGACAGAGATCTATGGGTAGCGTAGATACTCCCAACATCCGCGCAGGGACAGATACTGAGGTAATCAAATTGTACATATCAGTTATATAATGTATTGAATTATTTAAGAAATTGTTGTAGATTTATGCTTATATATTTTAATATATGGTACATGCTATATATAGTTTATGACATGTATATTCCTTTTTTTTAACATGCAGGGTGCAGCAGAGCGTAGTGAGGGGTCTGGCACTCACCCTAGTGCACAGAGGAGACTTCAGTGATATTTTATAGATTTCAAACATTTTAGACATACTTCTGGAGATTTTAGACATGTATATATATTCATACTCATTCTAGACATTATTATTATATTTTGATATATGTCTTAGACACGTGTATTTACAATTATGGACGTGAATATAAGACACCCCCTTATGTGACAGCTGAATATATTGCTCAATGTTCAACAATTTATTATGGAAATATATCATTTTGTTGCAATTTGCAATTCAAGATAGTACGTTCAACAGCTCCATTCTTATTTACTGGATACATAGTTTGCGTAATTGATAACTGATCTCACTCCATCTGGTTTGTAGTATACATTGCCAATAAATGTGTAATTGAGCTATCATAATTATGGTAGATGGTAAAGACTGCTGATTAAATGTTTTAACGATCTAATGTTTTAAGCTTTCCCAGCAAATTGAGTTTGAAGATCGCTTTTTAGGTCAAGTGTCATATATATCACTGTCCAATGGAGTATTACTGATAGCCTTGTGGGATAGCTTGTAATAATTTTGATACGGGATGTGGGCCTTGTGATAGCCTATATTGTCACATATCAAAGTGAGTCATTACAATCTGTGGCTGTGAAATGTAGGATTTCCTCAAAAAGATGTAGATACTTCATGTCCATAAACATGGTCTAATAGTGACTATAAGCGGCAACCCAACAAGAATTTGGGACTCGAACCCTGCCAGAGTAAGCTCTGGTTCTAGAATCGCCAGATTTGGATGAAGATTAGTGACATTTTCTGAATGATATTCTTCTGTTTGTATTTCAAATGCAATGTTTTCCCTTATACTGGTCCCTTTTGAGTCTAAGCATAAAATTACGCTCTTCCCTGTTGCAGGTAAAGGATTAGCTCCTGGTCCCCCACAAAAAAATTACAAACACCCAACTCCTAGATGACACAATATGTTATGAAGGATTTATCAGTGCTATATTCCTTGACCTTGAAGGACTAGCTCATGTTGGAAATCATTGACTTCATTTATCTGTATCTCCAGCTTAGGCGTTTGAACAGAGTATGGCTTAGCAGGATAATGATTACATTTATTATACTTCAGCGAAACTGTTTTTTAGATTATAAATGTTTTGAAATACCTATCTAGCCAAGTATATACGGAATGGATTTGTGGATTGTCTTTTCAAAACGTGACGCTAGCAGTTTTACAAGATTTTCAGGCCCCAACCCTTATCTCTAACCAAACCAAACAAATTATGTTTGGCTTCAGGGTTTTTTATAAGATCAGGAAAGACGTTACAGATTTGAGTGGCTTGGTCGCTATGCGATGGGAGTAGCTCAATGACCATGAAAAATCCTACAAATAAAATGCTGAGGGTCTGGCTCAACCTTCTGAATTTAGGGAATTGAAGAATGTCATTGCAATTACAATAGCACACATTTTCTGTTGTTTCCACGATGTTTATATTAGGGGGTGCATACTGTGGAAATTCTGTAGAATTTCAAACTTAGGCTTTCTTTACAAACTCTTTTATAGAGGAGCTAGGCAAAGGGAGTCACATGGGTACAGGAACAAGCGGGATCATTTACAAGAGTCTTATAGTAAAATTCTTAAATTGGTTATGACATCTTCTTGTAACTTTCTATCGGGCTTTATCTTGAAGAAGAAATACACATATCTATATCACAAGCAATACCATGTTTAAGATAGATCTTGAAGTATTATTCATGACCGAATTTTTTATCATAGTTATCATAAACACCATGCTATCTTATGCTTTTAGAGTTTGTTTCTGACAACAAGATCTTCCTTCATATCATGAATATTTATGCCTCTACCTCTTTTTTTTTGCTTTTAATTATTTTGTGATTGATTGTATTTAGGTATCTTAGAATTTATGATAGCTTTTCACAACCACCAATATTTTAATTTGTAAAGAGCTATATTTGGAGAACTTTGTATGTTCTTCTCCATTGAAAGCGTTCATATCGTATATGTCTTTGACAGTGGATTTTTACTTTCTAATATGCTCACAAGTCTGTGTTGCATTAACGTTGCATTCAATACAGGTGCAGATACATTTAAAAAGGCAAGGATACATAAAGAGCACTGATCCTGCCAAAATTAAACAATTAGAACCTATTATGAAAGGCCATGTTATAGTTTATATTGCCATGCACGCCACTGACTATCTGTCCTGATTCACATTGAAGAAGGTATGCAGTTTATATGGGTTTGTTGTTACAGTTCACCTCAGCTTGAGTTTTCTACTCATGCTGTCCTGGTTTTTAAGATTGATTCGACTCATGCTGCCTCTATCTCTTCAACTACACCTTTGGCCTTGTTCATCACAGCTCTGCTAGCTATTTTGTTGGATCGGTAACAATATCTCACAGGTTCATTTTGGTTCATATTCACCAGTTCTTATTACCGCAAAGCTTCGGCTTTGCCATCTACTATTAATTTATCGAATTGATCTTGAGGCCTCATGATCTGAGCAGTCCTCTCCAACAATGCTTTGCTTTGAGTCTCCACCATATTTGAATTCTGTAGTTTGGATTAGCAATCCATATGACTCCACATCAGCCTCTACGAACTCGCCCACATTGGGCTTGCCTTTAATGCCACCTTGCATGCGATTTGTTCACCTTATTCTTGGATTAGCAGTCCATATGATTCCACGTCAGCCTCTTTGAACTTGCCCACATCGGGTTTTCTTTTAATGTTACCCTGCACCACCTTGCATGCGAGGTGTTCAACTTACTCTATATCACTGTTTTGTTCTCATTTGGCCACTTAGTGCTCGCAGTCTGCTCCATGATATCTAATTTGTTTCAACTTCATTGCGTTCAATTTGATCTCTCATGTAGGTGGCTCACGGTGCAACTCATTTCCTAGTTATATTGCAAAATGGGACTGTTAGGCATCCTCACAATATTTTTCTAATTCGATGCTACGGTGTCTCAGATCCCGTATGCTGCTGGAGTACCATCAAAATTTCTCCCAGGATCACTGTCATCTAAATTCCATCTCAGATCAGTTGAATTGTTTCTTGAAGAGGTATTAATTGGCTGGTTACTTAGTCTGCGCATAGTCGTTTTGCAATAATTGTCATTTTTAGCCACTCCTTTCTCTGTTTTCAGCAACAACTGATTCTAAAAAACCTAGAGTCTATAGCAGATTTACTTCGGTAGGGTTTGCCATTTCATGGCTGGTTTAACTAGGTTATGCCTGAGGATTTTTTAATTTATTATTATTAGCTTCAACCATTGAAAAGCTCACGAGTATTTTACCACTAAATACAGAAGGCACAGATCAAACGCCATCAATTTTTAAACATTTATATTGAATGTCATAAAATGTTGTATTAAAAGTTGTTACCAACTTCAATTCTGGGCATTTAAAATCTTTTAATTGTGTCTGAGAGAGGCAGATGCATGGCTTTATGAAGCTGACAATGCTGTGTTGCACATACTAAACCTGCGAGTTTCATAATAGTGATTTAGTATATATATGGTGTGTGGTGGAGCATCTTTATAGTGCACCTCTGACCCATTTGTTTGGAAACAAGTCTCTTAATGAATTTCAATTTTTATTTCAAGTATTTTCATTTAGCTGTCAATATTGTCTTAGTGGAATCAAATACATGCCAAACAAAAAAATGAAATTGGTTTTCATTAATGCATACCAATTTTTCTTTGCCCAAATAAAAATGTTTTTGGGCCATCAACATCACCACTATCATCAACAGTAACCATTGACGTTGTAACCTTTCTTCCTTAGAAAGAGTAGTCACAATCCTTCAACTACCAAATTCTACGGTCAAGGAATAAAGTTTCAACTAATGATTTACATTTACAAAAATGGATTATGAGTCGACCGACATTACAAGAGAAAAAAAAATGTCATAAGGTCAGTGGAAAGGAAAAAGAAAATACTAGTCAATGCCATGCTCATACTGTGGGGTGAAACTTGAAATAGAAAAACTTACGGAACCATATGAGAAGGCCAAAAGTAAATTTGACAACATGTTATAGAATATTCCCATTGACTAACTTGAGTTTAAGAATATACCACACCCAAAAGTGCTAAAGATGCAGCCTGATTAATACTTGACTGTTGAATTCAACAGAACCGTGCCGGCAACATACAGTTATCCACACGAGAATGGGCTGCTATAAGTCAAGTGCACGATTGCCCTGATGGATAAAATTTGGCAAATGGGTTAACCCTGGATACACTGGTTTACATTTCCTATATGTTCACATCCTCAATACTTTTAGACCATGGTAAATAATCATGGAAACAAATGAACAATGATCTCATAAAGGTTTTCTTAGTCAACTCCAGAGGCAAGCATCTAAACGAGTATTTTTATGATTTAGGTGAGAAAGGACAAACACACACTATCAATTTCCATCAGCTTTCCTACCTCCCTGAACTCTCTATACTTCACTGTAAATATAAAGGGCTATTCATACGGTAATAAATTGTCTCATGGAAAACAAAAATGTCTTAAGGTTTCTGAACAATTTTAGACAGCCTTGAAAACATAAATCAATCCCCAAATCATAAATTTGCATAATGAAATACAGAGAAATTATATTTATATGATCACAATCTAATGCTACTTGGGCTCGTCAATCATAATCAACATCTTTGCTCCATACAAATTGCTCATCAAACATTCACACTGCCTTTACCTACTTTTTGGGGCACAATAGAGAAAGATTTAGTCTTCCAAAATCTTAGAGTAGTCAAATCTTACATTGCTTAACATTAAGAGAAAAAGACAGGTCAGCGGTGCTGTTTGGAATCTGGATTAAGTTCAACAATCGCAGCTAAACCTTTCCTGAATAAAAGATCCCACATTTGGTTATTAAATTGCCTAAAACTAATGACCTAATCATACCACTAACAAAAAATACATAAAAAATAGCAAAGGGGCAGGATTTTGGATGATTATCATTATCCAATCTGAGCACTTAGAACGCTGGTCCCATGTTGATATACCACAATGATGGCATAACTATATCAGAAAAATAATGATGACATGCACTACAAAGAAATATGACAGGCAAATTGCAATTGAAAACTAATTTAAAAAAGCCTGTGGCGTTGTGGATGTCAGGTTCTAATACCAGTCATTTTCTTCTCAAGTTTAATAGAGATGGTGGCAAGCATTGCAATCCCCAAATATGAGATATTGTGCCAAATTCCAGCCTATCATTGGAACCAGAATCAAAACACTGAATATCAATATTCCTATTCATACTGGGAAACCACCAAAAGATAGAGTTACTTTCACTCGCACATAAACATGAATTCTACCTGGATTCGCCCTCATGCAGAAGGTCCCAGGGAAATCTGGGCTGCTGAAGGTGAATCTAGCAGAACCAAACGTGTACCCCATACCCGGGACATACCAGGGCAGTGTGTTGCTGCATACCTAGGAGAATCAATATCTTAGCTAATAATTCATCATCATCTTTCTTCTTTCCTTTCTGGCAAATAGATGTTGCTACACACATGCATCTGAATCAGAACCTCAACAAATAAATCATCCAGTCCCAGTGGTATCCAGTGAGAGATTGAGTCAAGCTGTTATGGGATCATATTAGGAATCCCTCCGTCAACAAACAATGGAAGCTGAACTCAAAACTTTTACAGGGTGCAAGTATAGCCAGTTTTAAAGGGCAAGATAAATATGATTCACTACACTGAACACTAGAAGCAATAACAGGCATCTGAAAATTTTCCTCAGTCAAGTACGGATGGCACCCTGTCACAAAAGAATGGAAACCTTTCAGCTGGTAGTTATCTAAAATATTCTTAGCATATCACAGTGCCCAATTCGAACAAGAGCAAGCAAGGACCTGATATCTTACTGTATAATGTCTAATATTTTGTTTATGGGTATTTGGCATTCACTCTAAATTCCCCTTTATTGAATGCTTACTACAACCCTTGAGCATAAACACTATGCTGTTTGAAAAATTCTGAGCATGAAGACTCATTCAAGTCCTCACAGGAAGAAAATGGCTGCCAGTAAACTTCAAGAAAAGAAAATAACATATTAAAAAAATGCAAAATCTTGTAAACCCTTACACACAATCTAAGCCACTAAGTTCGAGTTGAAGTTCATGTTCGGTGAGGATAAAATTTGGTTCAAGTTTGCCAACGGCACAAAGTTCGGTTCAAGTTCACCAATGGGATAAAGTTTGAAAAATAAACATCTTTAAGTTCGAACAAAAGAATTTTTTATCATTTTTTTTACTGAAAAATGCATAAATATGTTAAGAGGGACAGAATGGAGAGAGCTTTACATCCTCTGCTTTCAGTCAGTATATTTATATGTACACAAAAGATTATTAAATAATGCAAAAGCATCTCAAAAACTTCCCGTGTAAAAATAATGGATGAAGTTCGAGTTCATGTTCAATGAGGATAAAGTTCAGCGAAGTTTGAACTTTTTCAATAAAATTCAGAGTACCTTGTAACATAGCACACAATTGCAAAAGAGTGTTGATTGAAAAGGAAAATTTACACATAAACAAGGAACTAAAAACCCAACTTGAAGGTCATGCACCAGTTGATTGCTAAAATTGCATCGAGTGCAGCAGGAAATGAAATCATAAGAGAAAAAGAAATTAAATTCACATAGATTACAAATGACGTAAATCAGTCAGTGGGAATCAAGAGCACTTTCAATTACTATAATAAAGTACAAGAGTTAAAAAAAATCTAGGTTCTGGAATGTAAGTAAACACTGTGCACTGAAACAATGTGAACACAACTAGAATGAAAAACCCAGAACGTATGCTTATTCTCATTTGAAATGAGTGTATTACATTAACATTTTGAATCTATCTCCATTGTGTAATAAGTTAGAGCCCTACAGAGTGAAAATCTCCAAGCACCATGCAATTTGTACAGCTAAGAAAATGATTTATCTTGAGATTTAAGGCACATCATTGCTAATGTGAGTCTCCTTGATTCAATTTGAACACATACCTGATCAGAACCAAGGACTGATTAAGTGGACCATAGCAACCTTGTTCATAAAAAAACAAGAAACGAGGGGTTGCAAACAAACACTTTAAATATGTTGAGGAAATAAAGGCATATAGTATGTTCATGCAAAATATGCCAAAATAATGGCCTATAAATAGCATCTCTGTACAGAATATATTATATAACAATGTATACTAGTGAAAGAAAATGTAAATGTGCTTCTCTGAGCTTGTGAAGGAGCTGAAACCTGAATCAAGATCCAACATTTTATCTCTGCAACCTCGAGCAGCGCAAGCTAGGCAAGCAGTGGACAAACTGTGTGTTTGAAATGATTTTGATTTAGAGCAATTAAAGTCAAAATGGTAGAACAGTGAGTCGGTCGGTAGTCAAAATGCTACACACATTTCTTTTGATGATGTGGGTCGGTGGTATTTAAATTATTAGTTCTCTCCTCCCCAAATAGTTTTTCTTATTAGTTGTTGCCTTGCTCCTTTCTTTTTTATTACAAAAGAAAGGACGTAGACGAAAGAATGGTGATACTGCAGATATTACCCCTATTAATGGAAGGTATGCATTTTGCTTTTATTTTTGCATAAGATCTGGCAGGGAGTTCAAAGTGATTTATATGAAAATATTCATTAGACTGGGTATAGAGCGCATTTATTCTTATTGTTGAGTATATTTTATAATAATTGAAGGTAGTAGGGCACTTTGTTCTTTTTGTTGACCACATGTTAGAAATAATGTTGATTTTGGCTATTAATAATTGCAGCGTTAGATATTCATCTCTAGATCTTGATCATCCAAAGTGTGTGCCCAACAGTTTAGTGGGTACATCAAATCAAAAGTTGAAGTCTAAAGAGATTTATAGATCTCCTCTCCTGAAACAGTGAAATGAAAGAGATCATGGGAGGGGTCCATTGAATATTTCTTCACCTCAGGAAGATGAGAGCATGCACAAAATTTTTTTAGGTAGGTATGACATAAAATTGAACTCAGAGCATTTGAATGGAGCTCCTGTTCAGGATCAAATGATAGGTAGACAATACATGGAAAGTCCTTACAAGAAATCTTTATCTATCGAGGATGCCCATGAATCATCTTCTCGTGAGTGGGAGGAAAAACCTACATTTAGAGTTGTTCACAGGGTACAGATGGGTGAAAATCTTACTATAGTCTCCTCTACAGAATCTCAGTCATCAAGGATCATTGTAGAAGTGGACACTGAAAGAATACCTCAAACCTTAATTAATGCAGAGCAAAAAGATATTTTGATTCATGATGCAAGAAAACAAGAAATTATTGTAATTGAAGATGATGTAGCTAGTGAAGCGGACAATTATATGGATGCTCTTACTACCATGGAATCCGAAATGGAGACAGATTCTGAGAGCAGAACCAAACAGGAGGTTGATTCTGACATCAATTCAGAACAAAAGGTAACAGGAAGAGAATTACATGAGAGGCATGCTCAGTGCTCTGAATTCACTAAGGCTGAAGCTATTGCCTTCTACAATTGTGACTCATCAGATGAATCTTCAAAAGCAGAAACTTTATTAGGATTTTTCTACAGCAAGCCTGCAGATGTTTCTTCAAATGTAGAATCAACATCAAACACGATGATTCCTACATCAGAAAGTGATTCTGCAAATGTGGACCTGAACAGGAGGCTTGACTTTGGACCCCTATCTCTTGGAACGTCAAAAGAGGACTCATCTTCAGCTTTTGATGATGGAAGTTCGTTGTCATCTGAAGCTCATAAGAATTTCCAAGTACCTTTAGATGAGAAGATGCATGAAATAAATGCTCGGTGTTCTAAATTTACTGACACCAAAGATTTTTCCTTATACAATTGTGACTCGTCAGATAAGTCTTCAAAAGGATAAAAGTCATCCGGGTTTTTGAGTAACAACTCTGCATATGTTTATTCAAATGGAGATTCAACATGTTACCTTCAAAATTCAGAGTCTAATCAGTCTTTCAACAGAAAGTCACAACTTTCATCCTTCTAAAATATCTAAAATTGGAAATCATGTATTGATTGGACATGATAATTGGAAATCTCATTCGTCCATAGCTATTTTACTTAAAATGTTATCTACTTCTGTTCGTGCTACTTTGAATTTAACAATTTTCATATTTACTTTGACACTCAAACAACCATATCACAATACTAGTTGTAACAACCATATCACAATACTTGTAAACCATAAACCATCTCACAACAAGTAAGAATCACAAGTGTTAAACAACTTTATTGTATAGTGGTCTCCATAGTCCCTTCAAGTAGAAAATACAATGCTATCTAGCTTAATAGTTTATTACCAACAAGGTTTAGTAATTTATTCCATGTCCTTCTATATAATACCAAGTGGCTCTGCTCGTTGTTCAATGACTTGTAAAAGTTTTTCATGGTCTTCTACATCTAGTCTCCATCTTTTGCGTTTACTATTTGTAGTCTTCACCTGCTGCAATTGTAACCCTATAGCAATTATGTGATGGGTGTAATGATACACCTTTTTGTCTAGTTTGTAATCAACAAAGTGAATCCCACTTTGGAGGGCTTTCACTTGTTGTAAGTATGTTCCTTGCACTACAACTGAGCCAGTAAAAAATGTTTTCACTTCACTTGTTATTTCACATGTTAGCTTTGTTCTCTCCTCTGTGCAACGCAACAAGTAGTGCTCCACTTTCTCAATATTGGCTTCTTCAGCAATGACTGCAAATACATCTCCTACAAAAAAATGCAAATAAACATTCAATGATTGGATGTATAGTATAAATTATATACATATATATTTACTTATCAAATTATACTTGATCCTTTCAAATAAAACATACCTTGTTTAACTAGCCCATATATGTGGTCATAATCAGTTGAAATTAATGGCACATCTTCAAAAATATCATCATGATCTGAGCCATATGTGTCATCCACAACTAAAGGAACTTGCTTCCACTCACCTACATACCCATGTTTTTGACTATTGCACTCTGAATATGATTTGTTCATGCATTCATAACAAAAACAAGAATAATCTCTTGTACAGATTGTCCAGTTATTACTATCCATAGTCATCAAAGAGTGCAAAGACCTAGAATTAGGAATCCTTTCACATCCATAATTTGTCCTCTGATCAATACCTTCATTTAATCATGCTCAAAAGATCAATAAAGTTTAAAACAAACAACAAAAATCAGAATAAAAAATTTAAAGTTAGTAACTTGTAGTTCACTTAATAAATCACATCAAGATTTACATATCTATGTTTTAAATGTGCATGTACCTGTTATCTCCCAAAATACTCTGTGTGGGGTTGAAGTGTGTGATGTTGAAGCCTGTGAGGTTGAAGCCTGTGAGGTTGAAGCCTGTGAGGTTAAAACCTGAACTACAAAATGTTTCTTACACCATTCAACAACGGTGCGGGCATCAATTAATCGATCTCCCTCATAATCAAAGCTTTGTTTCTTTAGAGCACGTTTGATGCATGCACCTGCACCATCGTGTTCTCCCTTCCCATGACCAATCTCAAAAAAACTCCATAAATGAGGAATTTTGTGATGACGATGATAACAACTGAGTGCAAAGAAAGGGCGAGAGGATTTGAATTGTGATGCTCAACCATCTGACCAAACAAAATGGTGATCTATCTATATTCCTCACTGACGAAGATATTGAAAGAACAAACCAAAATAATGTTGCACAAAGTGTGTGTCATGTTCTTTGTCATCACTTCTATAGAAGTGATACTCCTTCTCGATCATTCGCTTCACATATGTACTTTCAACCCCATCCAAATCCAATTGTGCATGCCTATAAAATACTTGAACCATGATAGTAACCTGGTCAGTATGATAATACTATGTTTGAATTTCTTTTTGATGAGAAAATGAGTAATTCTTAGCAAAATCAACCACGGACAATATGGAACCACTAGGGAATGTGTCCCTATTAGTCTTGAATTGTGTAGCCTGCCACTTTGAATAGTGAGCATGTTTGATGTACGGACTAATTA